>OY725471.1:3777515-4243397 GCA_963281015.1 Lactarius tabidus | reverse complement strand
CCCTTCCCCACCCCACCCAATACTGTTCACCCCTTCCCCACCCCACCCAATACTGTTCACCCCTTCCCCACCCCACCCAATACTGTTCACCCCCTCCCCACCTCACCCAATACTGTTCACCCCCTCCTCACCCCACCCAATACCACTCACCCCCTCCACCCCTCCCCATCCCACCCAATACTGTTCACCCCTTCCCCACCCCACCCAATACTGTTCACCCCTTCCCCACCCCACCCAATACTGTTCACCCCCTCCCCACCTCACCCAATACTGTTCACCCCCTCCTCACCCCACCCATTACCATTCACCCCCTCCACCCCTCCCCACCCATTCCATTACCCACCAACCCCCTCCCCACCCACTACCGTCCACCCCCTCCCCACCCCACCCATTACCGTTCACCCCCTCCCCACCCCACCCAATACCATTCACCCCCACCCCACCCCACCCAATACCATTCACCCCCACCCCACCCCACCCAATACCATTCACCCCCTCCCCACCCCACCCATTACCGTTCACCCCCTCCCCACCCCACCCATTACCGTTCACCCCCTCCCCACCCCACCCAATACTGTTCACCCCCTCCCCACCCCACCCAATACCATTCACCCCCTCCCCACCCCACCCAATACCGTTCACCCCCTCCCCACCCCACCCATTACCGTTCACCCCCTCCCCATCCCACCCATTACCGTTCACCCCCTCCCCATCCCACCCATTACCGTTCACCCCCTCCCCATCCCACCCATTACCGTTCACCCCCTCCCCACCCCACCCATTACCATTCACCCCCTCCCCACCTCACCCAATACTGTTCACCCCCTCCTCACCCCACCCAATATTGTTCACCCCCTCCACCCCTCCCCACCCCACCCATTACCGTTCACCCCCTTCCCACCTCACCCAATACTGTTCATCCCCTCCCCACCCCACCCATTACCATTCACCCCCTCCCCACCTCACCCAATACCATTCACCCCCTCCCCACCCCACCCATTACCGTTCACCCCCTCCCCATCCCACCCATTACCGTTCACCCCCTCCCCATCCCACCCATTACCGTTCACCCCCTCCCCATCCCACCCATTACCGTTCACCCCCTCCCCACCCCACCCATTACCATTCACCCCCTCCCCACCTCACCCAATACTGTTCACCCCCTCCTCACCCCACCCAATATTGTTCACCCCCTCCACCCCTCCCCACCCCACCCATTACCGTTCACCCCCTTCCCACCTCACCCAATACTGTTCATCCCCTCCCCACCCCACCCATTACCATTCACCCCCTCCCCACCTCACCCAATACCATTCACCCCCTCCCCACCCCACCCATTACCATTCACCCCCTCCCCACCCCACCCATTACCATTCACCCCCTCCCCACCCCACCCATTACCATTCACCCCCTCCCCACCCCACCCATTACCATTCACCCCCTCCCCACCCCACCCAATACCGTTCAGCCCCTCCCCACCCCACCCAATACCGTTCAGCCCCTCCCCACCCCACCCAATACCATTCACCCCCTCCCCACCCCACCCAATACCGTTCACCCCCTCCCCACCCCACCCACTACCATCCATCCCCTCCTCACCCCACTCACTACTGACCATCCCCTCCCCACTTCACTCATTACTGCCCATCCCGACCACACCCATCTCCCCTCCCCACCCATCGCTGCTCATCCCACCCCCACCCATCACCCCCCATTCCCATTTTCCCCCCCCTTCCTTATTTGCTCAAAAAGTCGGCTCAAGCTAGCTGAGCTGAGCTTGAGCCTGCTCATTTGGGAATGGCTCAGCTTGGCTCATCCCATTTTGGTCAAGCCTTGTTTAGCCGAGCCAAGCTGAGCTGAGCCAAGCCGTGGCAACACTAAACCCGCATAACCTTAAAAAGGTTAATGGACGTTGGTGGAAAGGGACAGGACAGGTGATTACTTCAGGAACAGAAATCAAGTGCCAGATTATACATGATCATCACGATCTACCTGCTTATGGACATCCTGGGATTTCACGAACAACACAACTAGTCACAAGATACTACTGGTGGCCACAAATGGCAAGGGATGTACATGATTACGTCAAGGGATGCGCCGAATGTCAAAGACACAAGGTCAATACACAAACGAGGAAGGCACCCCTGAACCCTATTACACCGGAACTTGATGCCCTTCCATTTCAAACGATAGCGATGGACTTTATCGTCAAACTTCCCAAGTCAGAAGGCTATGATTCCATCCTAACCATAACAGATCATGATTGTTCCAAAGCGGCGATCTTTATCCCCTGCAACGAAACCATTGATGCAGACGGAGTGGCTGATCTTTATTTCAGGAACGTCTTTGTGCGCTATGGATTACCCTCAAAAGTCATCTGTGATAGAGATCCCCGTTTTATTTCCCGATTTATGCAAACCCTTTGTAGACGAATGGGAATCAAAATCAACGCGTCTACGGCCTATCACCCTCGAACAGATGGGCAATCGGAAAGGACCAATCAATGGTTAGAACAATGGTTGAGACCTTGGACTAACTTTGCCCAAGATAATTAGTGCAAACATCTACCTTTCGCTGAATTTGCTCACAACTCATGGCGTAACGAAACTACGAAACGATCTCCTTTCCAAGTACTTATGGGATATCACCCGAGGGCTAACGTTACCCCATTCCCTAATTCCTTACCAGGAGTTGAAACGCGTATCGAAGAATGGACGCAAGCAAGACAACAAGTACGAGAAGCAATCCTTATCGCCCAAAAACGATGGGCGCACTCCAAGTACTTAGGACGGACTTTTAAGATAGGAGAGAAGGTGTGGCTAGAAGGGCGCAACCTTAAAACAGAACAACCAACGGCCAAGCTGGCGCCAAAACAACATGGACCCTTCCCCATAAAGAAAGTCTTATCTCCCATCACGTATCAGCTGACATTACCTCCAACATGGAAGATCCACGACGTGTTTCATGTGGACCTTCTAACTCCTTATATCGAAACGGACTTCCACGGCCCTAACTACACGAGGCCACCACCTGACCTTATCAACGATGAGGAAGAATATGAAGTGGAGCAAGTATTGTCATCAAGACGTCATGGAAGAGGGTGCAAGGTACAATACTTGGTCAAGTGGAAAGGATATCCGGACTCAGACAATGAATGGGTAAATTGGGACGATATGAACGCCGACGAAGCTCTAGAGGACTTTAGGAAACAAAATCCCAGGGCAATCACACATATAAGACGGGTTCAAGACACAGAAGTAGAATCAACCCCCGCATTACACTCTTGGATTTACAGCACCAAGTCAATGTCTCAAGATGCTCTCTGCGCCACCCTACCTTATGCTCAGTGCGAGAGTCCCATCCCCGAGGCCGGAGCACCGAGTCCACTACCCCAGACAACAGTTAGCTATGCTGGATCTCAGTACGCGCCCCCCAACACGCATCCAGCAAGGGGCTGGTACGAAGCCTGGCACGCCATCAACTGTTTTGAGCCCTCTAGCTGGCGAACCCCCATGGAGTCCCCTGCTCGTTCCGCAACCAGTACACCTGAGCTCGTCGATCCCACTGCTCCTAGATACACAGAGTTCTCTATTCCCCAAACCCTCATTGGACGAGCAGGAAGTACCCCCCACGTACGATTACTTGAGGACCTCATCTCCGAACATTCCTCCCTGACAAACGCTCTCACCACTGACCCCACTCCCATCTCCTCCCCCACACGTTCCAATTCCCCATTACCGATCCCTCCGCAGCTCGACTATCTGGGGGCCGTACTTGATCAAACACGGCGGTTACGCAAAGGATCTCAAATCACTAGATCCCACTCGCAAGGTCAAGAAGCCGCGTCGATTCCGCCTCACACCGGAGCAGAGGTTCATAGAGGACATCAACGTGCTGACACAGATACCGACGGGAGGATGGAGGTTGACGAGGGGCATGTACGACCGGTTCGAGAAGCGTGGACGCCACCCCCTGAGGGCTACCACTACAATCTAGGCGACCAGTACGTGCCTATGCACATCAAGGGGCCTGACGGTCGTATGTGGCCAGCCAAGTTTACCAGAGTCGAATACACGGACAACCCTCGTGTTTGTGGCTATCGTGCTGGAAGCCCCACTTGTCACGGACTGGACTGCGCTGACTTGATATGCAGATTATCATTGGGACTGCACTCGTTCTTATCTTATCTCACTCCCCCATCATAGCGCACGTCATCCTTATCGAATGACTCTAGGACATGTGATGGGCCGGGTTCCATGGCCTTCCATGACTTTCCAATCCTAGGACAGGTGTATTAGTATTTACTCATCAGACTCACACGCTGTCAGGCGTTCTATTGTCTTGTAGTATCACATGCCATGGACATGACTCATTCCTAGGATAGCTGTACTAGTGTTCGTGACTCATTACTTAGTTCAGACTCCGCTTTAAAGCGAGTCTTACGTGTATATAGGTCGACTAGTAAAGACCAGGGATCCCTATCCTGGTCTTCTTCAATTCGCTATCAGTTCTTGTTTCCTTTCCTATCCAGTCTGCCTTTCTTCGTCTCTATCTTCCTCTTCTTCTTTCTCTTTCAACTCTTCTCTCTCATCATCGACTTAGTGGAGGTGCTATCACGCCCTTTTCACTCTAAGGGGACCTAGTGTTACGTCAGCCTAGTGTCCGAGAACGCCGATCACGTGTTGCAAGCCACCCCAGTAGTCCAAGTCGGACAAACGGTTAGCGAACCGTTACATTAAGACCAGGATCCCATCGTGGCGTTGCAAACTACAAGGGAACAGTGGGCGTCGGAAGGGTCCTTCGAAGTATACGAATTACGAGGACCGGTACTAAGGGAAGTACCAGAAAGCTTCATCAAAGCAGCAGAGTGGCGGGTACACAACGGTATCGAACGATATCACGCCAAGTCAAACGCACCAGAAGAATCCAGTTCAGAGCGCTGGTATCCAGTTGAGTTCAACTTCGAGCATCTTTGTTGGGTGGAAATCCGCTGGATTGAAAACCTAGAAATCGGAGGAACTTGGGAAGCATTCCGCATCGCCGGAGAAGATTTGGGGCTCGATATTACCCCACAAGACGCGGAAAATCAAGATCGGTTGGACCGATTAGGAAGGGCCCGAAGCACGGTGGACGAAACTCCTACGACACAAACAAGTACGCCATCAGTGGCAAGCGAAGCAAGTGCTATTCAAGTACGGTCACCAGCACCACAAAGAGGGAGCGATCAGATTATCGCATTACAGCTAGCTGAGTCTCTACATATACAAGAACCAATCATGAGTCGTACGATGACCATGGAACCAGCAGTGGGAACTATCAACCCGCATACAGGGCATATGGAGATGCCAATGAACCCCGATGATGTGGCACTATATCGCGCCATAGGACCCGATCAACCAGACCCTCCGACAGCGCGTGAAAGACGAGCATCACCAAGAATCCCATTTGGATGGCCGCGAGGAGGTCAAGGACCGGGAGGGGGACCATTCGGAGGACCTCCAGGAGGAGGCGGAGGACCACCCGGAGGCGGGGGACCGCCAGGAGGGATACCAATGCCCATGCCTCAAGCCCCACAACCAGGAGGACACCACGGAGATAAGTTAGTGGGCAACCCGCCCATCATTTTCACAGGAGACCGCTCCAAAGCGGAGCAATTCATCACTCAATGGCAACTCTACGAAGGGGTCAACATCACGAACACGCTCATGCGTAACCCATACCAACGAGCTATGTTTTTCCTCACATACATTCAGGGGAACCTCGTTAACGAATGGGTCAAGGGAGTCAACGCATGGCTCCGTATTCAAGTCACCACCCAAGGATGGGCAACGACGGACGAACGCCTATGGAACGGTGTAATCGGCGCCTTCAACAGGCAATATGCCGACGTATTGGAACAAGAAAAGGCACAAGCCGAGTTAGGGCGAGGACTCCGCATGCAAAACGGAGACCTGGATAGCCTCATTACGAGGTTTGAACAGCTGGTACGCCATGCCAACTACGACGTCAATCAGCCACTGGTGTTGCGAATTTTCACAGATGCATTGCCACATGCGATGTATGAATACATCTTCAAGAACATTCAACCACGAAACTACGAAGGATGGCGCGAAGCCTCCATACAACAACAGAAGGTGTTTGTACACATGAAAAGTCGACTCGAGCAGTTCAATCCAAGGAAGAACGCACCAACCGGCTTTAACAACTGGAAGGGCAACAACAATGCTAATCGATGGCGCCGACCAAATATTCCAAACCTCCCGGATCCAAATGCGATGGACCTATCCCCGGGACGGGCGCGTTTGGCCCAAGCTGAAGATTACGAACCAGGGAGAAACCGCTACCAACCCAGAGAAGGAGCGGAACGAAGGACAAACACGCCAGGAGGACAAAGGAAAGTCCTTACATGTTTCAACTGTGGCAAACCAGGTCACTTTAAAAGAGACTGTCGACAGCCTTTGAGGCAAAATCCGTTCCATCAACAAAATCAAGGTCCTTCACGCACCCGACAGGCGGATACCGAAGAAGACGGCGTATACGCCGCCCGAAGCATCGTTGACGATCGCAGCGTTGCCGAAGGACGTACCCCACAGCAAAAAGCTCAAGCCTGGCTCGAAGGAGTGGCCGAGGAACCTGACGAGGTAAAGGACCTCGTCATGCAACAATTATGGAGGCGAGAGGATTTTCAAAATGCCTGAACCCAACGGCCTGGGTGAGGGCTCTTCGTTGTAACTCTGTATACATAACACGCTACCGTTCTATGAGAATTCCAGTGTCAATTCGTACAAGTTACTTCATGGCCGATAAACGAGCGCTAGTAGATTCGGGGGCCACTGATAACTTCATGCACCCAAATTTCGCGACGAAAATGGGGTTGGGAATGAAGGAACTCCCAACGCCCCGGAAGATATTCAACATTGACAACACTACCAATAAATCAGGGAAAATCACGCACTATCTCGACCTAGACGTATACACTAAAGGAATTCACAGAGAAATGCGATTCCTTATCACGGACATAGGAAGCGAAGACATTTTGCTAGGGTATCCCTGGCTAGCGTCGTTCGAACCCAAGTTCAGCTGGAGACATGCGGTTATAGACGCACGAGTTCTCCCAGTTGTCATCTCATCCGTTAACCCTCACATCATCCGACAGCAGCCAGTAATCGCTGCAACACTATCAGAAGAGGAAAAGCACTGTATAGTCCGCACCCTCGAATCTCAATCCACCATTCGAGGAGTATCCACGGAATTAGCAATACAGGCGGGTCAAAACCAGGTCGCCGCGGAAGTTCCAAAGGTATATGAACGATTTGCCAAATTATTCAGCAGTGAAGCGTCCTCTCGATTCCCACCATCGAGACCATGGGACCACGCTATCGACTTCAAACCAACCGCTCCAGACGCACTCCCCTGTAAAATCTACCCTATGACCCAAGACGAAGACAAGTCGCTGCTTAAATTCCTGCAGGAACAGGAAGCTAAGGGATACATTCGCCCATCTATTTCGCCATACGCATCACCATTCTTTTTTATACAGAAAAAAGATGGCAAGTTACGACCTGTGCAGGATTATCGGCGCATCAACGACATCACCATCAGCAATCAATATCCCCTCCCACTAATCTCAAACCTCCTCACAGATCTCAGCGGGGCAAAAATCTTTACGAAGCTTGATGTCAAGGATGGATACAATAACATACGTATCAAGGAAGGAGACGAACACAAAGCCGCCTTCAAAACCAAGTACGGGTTATGGGAACCACTAGTCATGTTTTTTGGGTTGAAAAATTCACCAGCTACGTTCCAAAACATGATGAATTACGAATACAGAGACGTCATTGACTTCTGGAACGCTAGAGGTACCGCGATTCGCATTTACATGGACGATATCGCGATTGCAACTAGCACCAACTTGGAAGACCATATACAAGCGGTATCAGCAGTATTCGAAGTAGCAGAACGATTGGATCTATATTTCAAGCCGGAGAAATGCACCTTCCATGCCCCACGTATGGATTACCTGGGGGTAATCCTTGAAAAGGGGATAACGCGCATGGACCCCATCAAAATTGCGGGTATCAAAAACTGGCCTACGCCCACCAAAGTTAAGGACATCAGATCTTTTTTGGGCTTTTGCAACTTTTACCGACCATTTATCCGAGGATTCGCACACATTGCAAGGCCTCTAAATGAATTAACACGCAAGGATGCTGAATGGCTGTGGACCGATCGGTGTCAAAAGGCGTTTGACGAACTGCGAAACAGAGTCACAAGCGAACCAGTACTGGCACATCCGGAACTAGACAAGCAATTCGAACTGGAGGTTGACGCATCAGGGTTCGCAGTAGGAGCAGTGCTACTACAGAAGAAGGAAGACGGCAAAAGACACCCCATTGCGTACTTCTCAAAAACGCTCAACGAAGCGCAACGCAACTACGATATAGCGGACTTGGAGCTGCTTGCAGTTGTAATGTCATTGGATAACTGGAGATCGTTCTTAGCTGGTTCACCACACAAGGTTATTGTCTATTCGGACCATCAAAACCTTCTATACTGGAAAGAACCCCACAAAATCAGTAGGCGTGTGGCAAGGGAAGTACTTCGTCTATCCGAGTACAACATTGAAATTCGTCACATCAAAGGGACGGCCAACGGGCGAGCAGACGCGCTGTCAAGGAGGCCTGACTACGACCAAGGGACCGAAGACAACGCAAACGTAACAGTACTACCCGAACGACTATTTGCACGAACCACCATAACAGTAGAACAACAACACCATCAAGACGAAGAGCGCCTCAAACCATGGGTTGATCCACATCAACTGAAGCAGTTGAAAGGCGTATGGTACAAGGAAGGAAGGGTAGTCGTCACGGACGAACTAGCAGGCAAGCGCAATATCATTAGGGCCCACCACGATCCACCAGTGCATGGACACCCGGGCATCAACCGAACCATACAAATAGTGGAGCGCAACTACTGGTGGCCACAGCTGCGTCAAGATGTTAAGGACTACGTACAGGGATGCGCTGATTGTCAACGACACAAGGTCAATAATCGGCCAACCAAAGCACCGTTGAGGCCGATATATCCCAAACCTGAAGCTATGCCATTCGAAACTATTGCGCTAGACTTCATTACTAAACTCCCAGAATCGCAGGGATACGATTCCATCCTCACCGTCACCGATCACGATTGCACCAAGGCGGCTATATTCATACCATGCCGGGAAGAGATCAATGCGGAAGGGACAGCGGCGCTGTACATCAACCATGTGTTTGCACACTTTGGGCTGCCACGGAAGGTCATCAGCGATCGAGACCCTCGATTCATATCAAAGTTCATGCAAGAAGTATGCCGTATTACGGGAATCGAACGGAACCCATCAACCGCTTATCACCCAAGAACGGACGGACAGTCAGAAAGATCAAATCAGTGGGTCGAGACCGCTATCAGATTTATTTCCGACCACCACCAAACCAATTGGGCCCCTTATCTCCCTATCGCACAATTCGCGCATAACAATTGGCCAAGTGAAACCACGAGGAAGTCGCCATTTTTCCTTCTGATGGGCTATCATCCACGCGCTGATTGGAATTCGTCATCATCGCCTCTTCCACAGGTCACATTGCGCCTCGAACAGCTGAAACAGGCACGAGACACGGCGCAACAGCTAATGATTAAGGCCCAACAGTCATGGGTCAAACACCGAGATACGCCCAAATACAAGGAGGGCGACCAAGTATGGTTAGAGGGCAAGAATCTCCGTCTTAATCAGCCGACCGCCAAGTTTGCGCCCAGAAGGCATGGACCGTTTAAAGTCATCAAGGTACTATCACCGGTCAGTTATCAATTGGCCCTTCCCACGCAGTGGAGCATTCACCCCGTGTTTCACATCGATCTTCTCACACCCTATCGCGAGACAATAACGCACGGCCCCAACTATCAGCGCCCAGTGCCTGAACTTGTGGACGGGGAAGAAGAATACTCCGTGGAGAAAATTCTAGACTCTCGGAAGTTCGGCAGAAAACGGCGTCTTCAATATTTGGTCAAATGGGAGGGGTACCCTGACTCGGACAACATGTGGGTTGATAAGGATGACGTATTCGCCGATGATAAGGTGCGGGAGTTCAAAGCTTCAAACCCCGCTAAGGAAATACATATAAGGAACCTCTCATCTGCTAAGTCCCTGCACCTTTCAGCTCATACTCACTCTCAACTACTCCAACAACACGCCGCTAGACATACCATCCAAACAATGATATTCACCAACCCCTCTAACATTGATCCCATTCCCCGCTCGGCCCCGATAGATATCCCAGTTCGACCTCTGGTGGATGACCACGGGATGGTTCTTCCACGCACCTCTCCATCGCCTACTCCACCGACGCCATTGCTGTTTGGCAACAGGGTGGAAACCCCGGCATCCTGGCCTCTCTCTGACGACATGAACATCGAAACCCACACACCACCGAGGACGCTTGAAGCCGCCGAAAGCAATACGTGGGCACCTGTTGCCGTACTAAGCAGGGATCCGTCCCCTTTCTTTCCAGGGGGACCAAAGGCCACTCCTGAAAAGGGGATTGAGGCAGTGCCCTTAGTAGGACTGGGTGAAAACCCCGGAACCCCGCTGGTGGGTACACCAGAATACAACTATGACCTCACATCTCCACCATCGCCCAAAGACTCGCCCCCCACGACATCTAGCACCTCGCCAGGGTCGTCTCAGGCCCCTATCCCCGACCACGACTACAAGGGGTGTTCTAAGTACTGTTTCGATGTCAGCTACACCCTTCACCATCACGACCACGACGCAGCAGAGCCGACCTGGACAACGGCGACGCTGATTGAAGAGAGGCCCCAGAAGCACCCCAAGGTTTGGGGGTATGGAATGGAGTACAAGGAGGCGCCGACCTGGGAGCGGTTGGATAGGTGGGATGGCTGGGAAGACGACGACTTGGACACACTACGGGCTGTGTTAGGTGACACCCTCAAGAACCTCACCTCGGCCATCCAGCGTAGGCGCTGGAACTGAAAAGGGGATAATGTCACGGACTGGACTGCGCTGACTTGATATGCAGATTATCATTGGGACTGCACTCGTTCTTATCTTATCTCACTCCCCCATCATAGCGCACGTCATCCTTATCGAATGACTCTAGGACATGTGATGGGCCGGGTTCCATGGCCTTCCATGACTTTCCAATCCTAGGACAGGTGTATTAGTATTTACTCATCAGACTCACACGCTGTCAGGCGTTCTATTGTCTTGTAGTATCACATGCCATGGACATGACTCATTCCTAGGATAGCTGTACTAGTGTTCGTGACTCATTACTTAGTTCAGACTCCGCTTTAAAGCGAGTCTTACGTGTATATAGGTCGACTAGTAAAGACCAGGGATCCCTATCCTGGTCTTCTTCAATTCGCTATCAGTTCTTGTTTCCTTTCCTATCCAGTCTGCCTTTCTTCGTCTCTATCTTCCTCTTCTTCTTTCTCTTTCAACTCTTCTCTCTCATCATCGACTTAGTGGAGGTGCTATCACGCCCTTTTCACTCTAAGGGGACCTAGTGTTACGTCAGCCTAGTGTCCGAGAACGCCGATCACGTGTTGCAAGCCACCCCAGTAGTCCAAGTCGGACAAACGGTTAGCGAACCGTTACACCACTCCTTACTCCGACTATCTGTACGCCGAACCCTATTTCGACCTGTATCACCGCCCTCGTTACTCTAAGGCGGATCTTTGGTTCCTGAGTCAACGGTACCCATACCGTGACGAAGTAGACTTGGGTTTCCATGCCCTCAAGGATCAAACCATCAAAGCTGAAGTACGGCGGTATAGAGGCTTGGACGCGAGGATTTCTAACCTCCTTTATGACCTCCAGCAGCTAGAGGAGAGCTTAGGGAGAGTACAGATGGAGAAGGAGCAGTGTGTAAGGCGACTTGAGCAGGCTAACACACTCGAGAGGATGGCAGAGGCTAACGGACGAAATATCGCAGAAGCAAGAGTACGAGTCGTTGAACTCCAAAGGATATGGAACGTGGGCGTTCCACCTGAAAAGGGAGTATTGTTACGTTCTGATTACGCAGCATCGGTGTACTACGTGAGTTGGAACTATCACGTGGTTATGATGTCATTAGTTCCGGACTATTCTACCACCTTCCATAGGACGAGTCATAGTGACTCATACTATTACAGGGACTAGTAGTATTAGTGGAGTCCTTGCGTCATAAAGTGACTCATCTTAGTACTATGACTCAGTAGTAGTGACTCATGTACTCAGTATATAAACTGTACCAATAGCGAACTTAGACCTTAGGTCTGAGTTCTTGTATCAATCAGACACTCTACGACGCTCTCTGAGCCAGGAGCTGCATAAGTCCAGTCGACTTCCCCAGCCTTTCCTATCACAGACTTAGCTCTGTCACCACCGAGTCCGCGAGGGTATATATTCCCACGCCGTCATCATAGGGTCCTATAAACCCTATCAGCGACCTGGTTATCCACATCCGTCCGAAGTTACTCACAAGTTGCGGGACCAGTTGATCCGAATCCAGCAGAACAACTTTCATCACAGAACTTTAGCTCAAGTCGAGCAGAGCGGTCCGTCTAACCGTAACACCCTCTATCCGAACCTCCAAATAAAGCAGCCACTGATATCTTCCTGGCTTAAGGACGAGGCCATGTGGCGTGAGCAGTGGGAACAAAGCAATCACAAAAGTCACTGGACAGCCAAGTGAACACAACAAATGGAACACCCAAAGATTTCGGAAATGATGGACCTCTGGGTTTCCAAGGCAATGGCAGATGGAATTCTGCTTACAGGAGAAATCCTTTGACAAAAGTGGAATGTGTTTGCAGATCTGGATGGAGTCCTGGAAGATGAAAGGCTCAAGTTGAGCCATGGTTGGTTGGCACACTTTAAGGAACAGAATAGTTTGCAAGAGATGAAGAGACATGGAGAAGCAGGCACAGCAAAGCCGGAAACTGTGGAGTATGAAAGGAGACAGATTCGAGACCTAATTCAAGAGGCTGGATACAAGCCATGTGACATCTATATTATGGATGAAACTGGGCTTTTCTACGGGTAAGTGTCTACAATCCCTACTTTCCAGTCCAAGGCCTGACCTGGCCTATAGAATGGCACCAGATAAGGGCCTATCTGATCGTCGACAAGCAGGTGTTAAGGGCAACAAGAATAGGTTGACCTATGTGTTCACTGCAAATGCTGATGGCTCTGATAAACTTCCTGCTTTCATCATTGGAAAAGCAGCCCAGCCAAGAGCATTTCAAAAGAAGTCTGGCACACAGTTAGGTTTCTATTACTGGAGCAATGCAAAGGCATGGATGACTGCTCAGCTGTATCAAGAATGGATACAGCAATGGGATTCAGAACTTCAAGTAAAGAAGCAGAAGATTCTACTCTTCCAAGACAATTTCTCTGGCCATATCATTCCCCCCAATCTCCAGAATATCTGTGTTGAAAACTTCAAGCCAAATCTTACTGCACACATTCAACCACTTGACCAAGGCATAATCCAATGCTTCAAAGGTCATTACCGAGCCAAGTTCTTCCATCACGCCATCAACCTCTATGATCAAGGCACAACCCCTGCTAAGATCTACGAGATCAATCAGCTCGAGGCAATGAGGATGGCCGAATCAGCATGGCAAAGCATCGACACAATGTCCATCTGCAATTGTTGGGATAAAGCTGGGATTTTACCTGAAGCTGAGGCCTTTTAATCTCACATTTCCAAGCCATCAATCCCCATCTCTGCCCTCTTACAGGATTCTGACACCCAAATGGATCCTATTGCTTATGTGGAGAGGCAAGTTGAGTTGGCTCTTGACGAGTTGGTTTTGAGAGGGACACTCCAACAAGGGAACAGAATGGACATCAGTTCCCTGCTCAACCCGGCTGGTGAATCCCATGTCTTGACAGAGGCTTCCGATGCAGACATTTATCAGGCAGTGACTGAGGCATTTGAAGCACACGAGAACCTCAAGATAAACAGTGGAGATGATGTGGATGAAGACAGCCCTGTTAAACCTTGTCCAGCCCAATCTGATGTTCTTCAAGCCACATCGACCGTCAACAATTACCTTGCCATGGAGAACGATGCTTTGGCACGAGAAGTTGAGAAAATATTGGCTACATTTTCAAGGCGGCTCCGTATAGATGCAGCCAAGGGTATGAAAGATACAGTATTGACAGACTTTTATAAAAACTCATAATGCTCTTAACACTACAGACTTGGAATAGTTCACTACTTTTTTCTTTTTGAAATATTACAGCAATTTCCCTAACCCATAACCCCCCATAACCCATAGCGCAGGCCGTCCACGGAGGGGGTATGGGTTATGAGGGGTCTGACTGTACTTAGTATTATTACTTACCGGTGAGTGTGAGTGAAAACCAAGGTGAAAACACGATCACCAACCTACCCAACCGTGACATTTTGTACTGCCAGGAACCCGAATATCAGCCACACGACTCACACACTGCCCGAAAGTCAAGATATGAAGAGGAGAGGAGGATGACAACAAATGCAGAGAAGGTCGGCGGGATTAATACAGAGGAACCTTGGGAGGAACTCAAACCCAGACATGGGCCAAATTCACACAATGTAATGCATCAAGTCCCTCTACCATTTCATATTTCCCTTTGCTTTGGTTAACAACGACACAGTGACACGTCAAGAATTGGGAGTGATGGGCCTTTGGCTCATAGGCAAGCCTGAGGGTATGGCCGGCCTGGTGGTGGCATAAAAGCGATTCAAGGTTCGCTTGCCTATCGCCAAAGAAAAGTCTAACTTATGCCCAGAAAGTCCTTGAAAATTCAGTTTAGCAGGCATTAGATCCAAGCTTGTTGTTCTTCAGTAATGTATTACATCTTCCACCGGAAGCTCGTCGTTGAGTCGATTGTTGTACTGCCGAAATAACTTGTACTGTAGCTCCTGGTCGAGCACGATGATCAGAGTCACTGCTGTCACTGTCACTTGGCGTGTGCGATTCCCGATTTGGCCTTGCTTGGTCTGTGATGCTGTGCAGCTGATACAATTTATTATCGAGACTATAACAGCGAACCCGCAAGTGTTGAGTGTGGAGCATCTATCCCTTTATCTATGGCTCGTTGACAAAGAAGCTGAACACGTTCTTGATGCCGTGGGAGTATGCCTTATTTGCAAACACGAATTTGTACTGCTAGTGATGGGAAAGTTCGGTTCTGAACTGTGGTCTGAACCTGAACTGAACTGAACTGAACTCTAATTTAGGTTCAGGTTCAGGTGTTGACCTGAACTGGACTGATGGTTCAGTTCAGGGTTCAGGCAATTCCTGAATGGTCTGAACCTGAACTGAACCCTGAACTGTTCAATCTCAAGTGGTGGTGGGCCATTGCTTGTGTGACTACCTTCCTTTTCTCACCCTCACCCTCACCCTCCCTCCCATACTCAGTCAGTTCTTCTTCTTCACATTGGTTTACTTGTAGGTACTTCAATATTACAACTCTCAGAAACCCTAAAGTGTTTATCTTTCCTGCCATGTGGGTGCAGGTGATGAGGTCAGGAGTGGGTGAGAATGAGACTGGGTAAGGCAAGGGTGGAAAGGATGAGACCAGCGAGGGTCAACAAGCTGGGCAAGGGTGTGAGAACAAGGGACCAATGGGTGAAGGGGGAAAGGGTGAGGGTGAGGGTGAGGCCTGTGAGGGTGAAGTTCTGGAAATGACTAGCAATGAACAAACCCACTAGTACTACTAGTAAGACTGGTTGCAACCACAAAGAAAACCAGTTAAGACTAGTTGTGAACTGGTCTCAGAAAAGACTGGCCAAGAGTCCAAGACTGGTCTTTTCATGAACTGGACTGATGTGGAACAGTCCATTGTGGTTCTGGCCCAGTCTTTGTGAATTTTACCTTTAGTGCAACTGGTTCTGGTCCATTTGCACAACCATTAGCCCAAAAGACCAGACTGGACTAGTGATTGACAGGGGTAACCCCAGGGTGAAACACCTCCTACCCTTATGCTACCCCCCAAAAACCCTTACCCCAACCTGTCAACTGAATGGGGTCCAATAGCCACCACCATCCATTGCACATTGGTAGGTGCAGATTCAAGTTTCTTGTTTCATATCCATTTTGATCCACTTGTATGTTTTATCTAATGATTAGTTACCACTTGTACTAGCAAGAGACAGTGTAATCAATTAGTTTCTCTGCAAAAGCAAGTTTTTTGTGGTACTTTGCCTCTGAACTATGCTCAAATTTATGATCATGTAATCAGGCACACAGGTTTGGGTTCAATATGGTTCAAACCTGAACTGGACCCTTTTGAACCTGAACCAAGGTTCAGTTCAGGTTCAGGGAATTAGGCTGAACTGAACCATTGGTTCAGTTCAGGATTCAGGCAATATGGGCTCTGAACTGAACTGAACTGAACTTTCCCATCACTATGTTCGACAGGTAACTCGTCCTGCAATCGAATGGGACGAAACCAATCATGATTTGTGCTCAGTACCAATTCATCATCAGAAGTCATTATGAACCAGCTCAACTGGTGCTCGTTGACGAAAGCGAATTCAATAGTGTGTCATTTTATAGGCAACGAAAATGAGCACAGACCAAGTAATAATAAGCCCATATCATCCTCCACGATGTAGGGCATGGTCACTGTGGTGAACGAGTGCACTAGTGAGCAGCTAGTGCATGCTAGTGCATGCTAGTGAGCGTCGAGCAGGTGCTCAGGCTCGCACATGCTGGTGAAGTGCTGGTGAGCACCTGTGTGTGCAGCAATCTCGGCCTGTCAGCTCGTGGACAGACCTGTCAGAATAGAGCCAAATAAATGTATAAACAAGCGGTGGGCGAAACTGCCTATCGATATGAAAACTGCTGTCAGGTGTCAACTCAGATGTTATTGGCACTCAGCACAAACTAGATTATGTGCTATGCTAACCCATTAAAGAACCTATGGGTTTTTTTCCAGTGAGGGGGTATGGGGTATGGGGTATCACAGAATTATGGGTTATGGTATGCAAATTCCCACCTACCAACGTCGTAGAATTGCCTGGCTATGGGGTGTCAGGGGTTATGGGTTATTCAGGCTATGGGTTAAGAGGGGTCCGACTGTATCGTAGGTGACGGTCACCGTAGTGTGACGACGGTGATGCAGTGCCACAGCGGATGACCAGACTAGGAAAGGCTACGTTGCTGGCCGCGCCACTGAAGCGCTGAGGAACGAACCGATCGTGAGGCACCTGAGCTTTAAATTGCGCCAGCCTGAGCGGCATTGCTTCTTATCCCACCATGAACTTGGACGCGTCTTTCGATCCGCCCAATAACCCCACAGAGTATTTCCTGCATACAGATACAGTTCGTCAGACTTCAGGTACCACTGGTCAGTCCCGTCGCATTTGAGTGTGGTCGTGATCACATTAACTGTTTCTCATCTCGGCAACCCTATAGCCTCAAACGTGTGGCAGATGCGTGGCACCACTAGTAAGTTACATGTTTCGCAAAGACGTGGTGTATAGGTCTAAATTTAAGGACTACAGACCCCTGTGTCGTTCCATCCGGCAGTGGCTCGATCATGATGCAAGACGTGGAGATGCTGGACGTACCTCAAATCCAAGCTAAGAATGATGTTGACCTTGAACCAATTCCTGTCGACTTGGCCGATGAAGTCGAAGGCATGTACCGTCTCATGGACCTGATCAGCGAATCTGGAAGCCACGGATACGGTAAGGGGCCTTTCAAGTCCTCTGCGGATGTCCTCGTTTCGTTTCCGCTCGCTAATTTGGCGCCCAGTCGATAAAGTGATTATCGCTCAGGATTCCCTTCAGTGCTTCATTAACGCGATGTCCCCTGGAGCATATGCGTCCATTACTAAAGTCGACTTCAAGATACTGGATCGGCTTTCAATCAAGCCTTTAGGGATTTATGGATGTAAGGATGAGATTGTGCGCTTGTTGCAATCTATTGGTGCGGTCAATGAGAAACTGTGCGTGATCCTTGTTTTCACATATCGTGCTTTCTCAAACCTATTCTCAGGGCTCGCTTATTGCTCACTCCAAGCGACGTTAACGGTCCCCATCTCTCATCTGGTCTATACATTGTGACGGCTACCGAGGCCGAACCAATAGATGAGCGCCACTACGTTATCTACTGGCCGGAAGATTCAACCTGGAATGACTCAGCACCATCATCCGTGTGCCGCAACAGAGTCACATTCATGCGGTGAACATCTTATAAAATCTCACTTCTTTCGCCTTTAATCATATGCTTGGCAGGTACCTCACAAAAATGTGCGACCAGGTAGTTGCACTGCTATCGGTGGATCACTCTGCATCGATAGTATGGAATGATGAGGACAGCGACAGCGTATCGATGGACACGGACTCCGACGATGCAGAAAGATTATTTACGTTCGAGGTTGCGAAGACAAACGAACAAGAGGAGAGTGCGGTTTCACGTCCTGGATTCCAGGTAACGCCGGTTTTTTGTGCTTCGGTCGATCGCTGACATTTCACAGATTAATCCACGCACTGTGTTTCCCAATGAAGTTCCTCCTGACTGCCAGGTTGACCCCTCCATCTTCGTTCCTCGGCTTCTTTCCGGAGAAACTGTGCAAGGTCTCTTGACAGCGACATATGTCCCCCCTCGGGTAAAAATTGAAACGTTCAGCCAACGTCCATGCAATCGCGTGGGTCTTTCAGAGTTCCTGTATGTCTCCTATTCGAAACATCTGTAATGCATCATGCTCACTCTCATGCAGAAAGAGCAACGCGCTCGTTTTGTCAGAAGACCTAGATCAAGATTCAGTGCAGACTCTCGTCGATCTGGCACTAGGAAACCTCCTTCCAGAGAAATGCGACGAGTGGTTTTCTTCAAATCAGAATATTAGCCGAACGTTTAGTAAGGAACGGCGGGAGAGGAAAAGTGCCGTTGTTCGTGAACTTGCTAGTACGAAGGACTCGTTGCAACGCGCGCTACGTGAGGAAGTTGTGGACCACGTGATTAGTATCTTTTCGTATGTCCTCCCATTCGACCATAACTGGATCAAATTTATGAGGCGTTTGCTTGACACAGGTCTCTGGATCGTGATGGCCTCTCTTCAAGCGCAGGGGAGATGGAAAGTACGGACGTTCGATGTCCGGCTCTCACCTAGCGGCTCATCATTCCTATAGGTTCGATGCAACTTTCCAATATTCGCGCGCTGTACCCTACATTTGGGAATATCTATGAAAGGCACGTCAAAGGCGCCAAGTTTGACGGCACGCCGATGAAGAGTCGGAGCTTCAGAGATCTGAAGCTGGGCGTGGTCTCGCTGTTCCACATTCTGGACGAACACAAACGCCTGCGCCCAGAAACACGATCTGCTTTGTTCCAGGCTCTCGTTGTCGAACATGATTTTCAGCAGGCATTGAACCTTCTTCCAAGAAGATCGAGCATTCTCACTCGCTGGCTTTCCTCTTTCTGGTCTGATACAGGAGAAGACGAATCATTTAAATATGAAATGAAGAGATCCGCTGCCCAGATCTCCGACTCACAATTTCTTCAAGCTCTCGAAAGCATGTACGACGAAGACTTGCGATCTGTGACCCAGAAGGCTAAGGCTCTTGCGAAAAAGGAGCTATCATCCTCGATCGACGCTGTGGTAAAAACGATGACGCATGATGTTCTAACAATGCAACAGGAGCTCTGTGGGAGACAAGCTCAGCTCCTAGTAGAGAGCGAGGAAAGGGAAGTACTAAAGAGCGCCCTCGTGGACTTCATCCGTGAAATAAATAAGGCATCGACTAAGGGGTTAAATTCGTGAGTTTGTTTCATTGTTTTTTTATATCACGGGCTAAAGCTGATTGTTCGCAGCACTATTTACCTTGAACGCATTGAAGTGGGGAAGCGTCGTTTGTCAGGTCTGTCGTCTGGCAAGCCCATTATTACCGCGAGCTAAGTGCTGTTGGACTAGATTACAGAATTACGGGCCGCTGCGAGATGCCCAAAATGCACCAAGTTGCCCAAATTGAGTTACGAGTCCATCCTATGGACTTGACGAGAGACGACAGACACAACATGCAGTTGGATCCTAACCACATACCGACTCCTTCCATCAACGATCGATTCTCACCATCATTCCGTCTCTCAACCTCTATGGAGTCGACGTGAGTAGCTTCGTCAGTTTACTCGTTTCACCGTCTTATTGTACTTTCCCAGTTATTATCAGCTCCTCGAAAACGAAAGGCTCCTACTGGTCATCGCTCACCAGGACAAATTTCTCGTCTATCTCGAACATCTACCAGCATTGGATATGGCGATTCAACGGAGAAAGCCAATTAAAAGTCTCAGCCGTGATAAGCTAGGACAAGGTGTCCTATTTTCCTTTGACGAGTCAAAGCGAACATTGGCCGTGTGTGCATCAACGAAGGTACTGCACCGTTATTACTCATCTTTAACATTGCCGATCTAAGTTACCAATCTAGTTGCAGCTCCACTTGTTTGTCTTCGATGAGTCTTTCAGGACGCTACAAGGGCAGGGAAGTGCCGTCGATTTGGCTCCCTGGTATAGTCAAGGAGAAATTTCGATTCTGGGAATGTCGTTCGCTTGCGGAAGTGAGGAGGTCGCGTTGGTAGACTCCAGCGCTCAGGTCCGGATCTTTTCCTTCGTTACGTTGCAATTTAGGTTTGTTTCTTCACCGCTTTATAACTCCGGTCTTCCGTGCCGTGCTCAATGTTCACTGGTAGACCGGCATCCTTGCAGCTCCAAACTCCCCCCAATGCTATACACTCAGCACCAGATGGATCTTGCCTCCTCGTGGTTCACACTCACAATTCGGGACCATCGCTCACTGCGTACCATTTGGAGACATTCGGCTCGACTGAGGGAATTGCGATAGATGTTCCCGACTTCCCTCTTGAAGGTGCCATTTTGACATCGATAGTTAACCGAGGACGGATCTTTTTCATTGGTCTTGACACCCATGCGCAAGCAGTGAAATCAGTCGCTATCGATATTACGAAGAAGGTGACCGAGTTTACGTTCAAGGCGAAGGGAAACAAAAATAATTCCCCAAACACGCGTACTACCCAGCACAACAGTTTACTCGACTGTCACGCTGAAGTTTGGACGCGCTTCCCCGTTCTCCCAGCCGTGAAGCGCCGCGTAATTACGTCACGCAGCGAACGCCAGCAGAAGACACTGACATTCATCACCAATCATCACACACGACCTTTTGCGTCGTACTTCTCGAACCTCATTCAAACATTCGAAAGGACGACAAGAAAACCTACGGGGGATGAGTTGAGCGGTATTGAGGTCTCCGCGGCGCAATTTGGTCCATTCTGGAATAAAGTGCTCTCGACGACATCGAACTGGAAGGTATCTCGCTATCGCGCCGGGGAGTGGCTGGTCGACCTCCTTTGCCTCATTCCCATCCATATTGCGGTTTGCCGTGAGAACAGATTCGTTCCCTTGGCGAATGGAGTTCTATCGGCGGAGCTAGAACGATCGCTACTCGGTGCAGAGGTCAACGAAATAGTGGACAAACTATCTTTCGGCTGGTACGAGTCGATCTTCCAGTCATACTTGTCACTAAAGGTATAGCCCCGAGTTGCTATCTTTTTTACGCGCTCAATGACGTCGGTTTCAGCCCGTGAAGGTCGTATCGTCGATGGGCCAACAGTCCGTAGGGAAAAGTTTTTCGCTGAATCACCTTGTCGATACGTCATTTGCTGGGAGTGCCATGCGAACGACGGGTGAGGTCGCGCAGATTATGGTGCGAAAGTGGGCTAAATTCTTCTAACAGAGGGAGTATGGATGTCTGTAACGCCGACGGATGAGGCGCTCATCGTAGCGCTGGACTTTGAAGGTTAGTTCGACAGATTTGAATGTAAGTCACGTGGGCTGAGATCCTTGCAGGAGTTGACAGCATTGAACGATCTCCTCAAGAGGACACACTCCTTGTCTTATTTAATACAGCGATATCGAATCTAGTGGGCAGATCAAATTGTATCGGAGACTTATTTTGTTAACTGTTCATAGGTCCTCTTCCGCAACAATTTTGCGTTCAGCCGAGACATCAGCGGACTCTTTCAATCATTCCAGTCCAGTGTGTCTGTCTTGGACCCGACGGTCAACCCGAGCCTCTTCCAGTCAACGCTTGTCATAATTATCAAGGTGAGTATTTGGAGGCAACCTTCAATGCGTCATTAACGTCTCTCGTAACTTAGGATGTCGTTGAGGCTGATACGGCTGAAATAACTCGCGAGTAATAGTTTCGTTTAACCCATGCGTGATAACTAGGTTAAGGCGTTTATAGGTTTTCTCTCAAGTTTCAGCAGATCGTACAGCAGGAACAAGACGGTAATTTCATCTCTCGTCTCCACGGCGGCAAATTGGATATCATCCCATGGCCTGTGATCGAGTCAAGAAGTTTCTACAAGTTGTTTTCGACACTTAAAAAGCGGCTGGACTTGCAGAAGATTTCTCACCCAGCTGCCGGAGAATTCCTTTACACGATCAAGACCCTTATGGCGAAGTTGAAGGTATGCTCCCCCCTTTTTTTTTGTAAAGGCAGACGTTCATGACCTATTTTCGTAGGCGAATGACTGGGGCGCGCTTTCTCGTTCGTCGTCTCTTCATTTCTATCTGCACATCTTATTTATTTTTTCACGCATCCAATAGATACCATGGCAGAGCATCGTGCCAAATCGCTCACCGGGCTTCTTTCGATTGCGTTGGCTACAGGGTATTCCGAGATCGAACCTGACTTCGAGCCCCTCAAGGTTCGCATTGTCCCTCGGAGTTGTAATCCGCATATCTCATACTCCACAGAACTTTGATTCCGACCTGACTGTAGAGTGCGATGATACCACGGCACGCTTTTCTATTTTCGACCGCGAGCAACCCCCACCACACGAGATCGAAATGTGTCTCGCTTTTCTACTGGAGTCACAGGAGCCTGAAACGCCGCGACAACTCATGCCTGACTCTGAATGGGTGGGAGAGCTCGAATCGCACATAAGTCGACTAGTTGACCTGCGTGTTAACCATGTCAAACATTGGTTGGACTCGAATTTGGAGAGGTTTGAAGGTGGTCATGCTGCCATCGAGGACCTACGCAGGATTTTCGACAGACTAGTCATTGAGATGGCGGCTAATGTCCGACTTTGCAGAGCTCAATGCGCGTCATGCCACCTCCTCTGCATCCGTAGTCGGCTACATGAGGGGGACCACGACTGTCAAACCAACCACAAGTGTTTACATATCTGTGAATTTTGTGGGGATTCTATGAAGCCCTGCGGCTCAGCGTGCGTTCGTTTTCCCGCTTTTATTTCTCTTGTCTCACGTTGGAGTAGCGCCGGGCATCCAGGGAAGCACGTGTACGTATGGTTGGTGTTCTGGTGCTTCCACTTCTCACCAGGGATGCAGCTGTATCGTCAACGCTCATCTGTGTGGTGATCCCTGCAAATTCATGGGAAGGCGAGGCTGCCTAAGTGATTGCACGAAGGTGTGTAGAGGAGATCCCATTTCAGCTCGAGCTTATGCGACATCAGGTTTTGGGCCACGTCGACGACGAGCATATGTGCTCTGCACTCATACATATGTGCGGCGAAGTACGATTCCACCTCTTTCTCGTGTATTTGGCTGCTCATGGCTACGTCATTTCTTCAGCCTTGTGCCCTCACAAACGTAGAACTACCGGACGGGAAGACGCTCTCCTGTCAGGGAAGCTGCAGTATCCCTAGGCACGTTTTTATCTCTGATCTTATTCGATTTCCGACCATCTTGCCATCCTGCCCTCCTATAGCGACCAGGAGCACGACTCACATTCCTGCGATCTGAGGCTGTGTCCAGCGACGTGTGAACTCTGTAAACGTCTTTGTGCTCAGCCACACCTCCACGGGCTTACTTCCGGTGCGCATCACTTGTGTGGGTCAGTATACTTTCCGTACTTCCAGCTTCCGATGAGTCGCCTAAGTATATTTCATACCACCAGAGAATCACATTCGTGTTCGGAGCAATGCGCATCTCCAGGGATTTGCCAAATCGACACGTCTCCCCAGTCCGTCGAAGCGACTTTTACCGGCAGACACGAGACGTTCCAGTACACCAGGGTGAGTATAAATTGATTTTCTCCCAAGAAATTCTGACTCTAAACGAATCACCAATCAGTATACGCAAGGTTCGTTCTGGTAGAGTAGGATACCCAGGCCATATTATTGACCTCTAACTCCGCAGTTGCAAAACGGATGCAGTGTGTCCTGACTATTCCACCGGGATTGTTGTCGCATGTGGGTGGACACATACACAGCAAAGACAGTCAACCGTTCCATTTCTGCGAAACACGGTCCGTTTTTTCACCACATGATACTCTGGTGATGCGGTTAAACTGGATCACTCAGTTGCAAGAACTGTGGCTACTTCTGCACCTTACCGCTGGGTAAGGAGGATACATCTTCTAAACAACGCCGGCTAATTCACTCATTCCTTGTTACCAAGGTCATGTCCAACAGGAGCACGAAACAAGTCATGGCTCCATGACACAGACGCGTTGGGCAGTCGATGGTCCTGATGACGCAAGTCTTGAATTAGGTGGTCGAAAATTCTCCTCAAACGATGAGGGAGCACCCATGATGTGCAACCTCGTTTGTTCGTCAATGGGAAGACACGTCCATATCGACTACTGCCGTGCGGACAAGAATGGACCTTGCGATACTGTTGGAGTACAGCATATTAACGAGAGGATGCTTCCTGATCCGGACAAACCAAAGGACGCCGTCATTCACAGCCTTCACTGGCGTAGGATGGGTTCGTTACACGCCGCGTTCTTGAGATCTCTCCAAGCTAACATGTCGGCTTCAACTCAGGTTTCAAAGGTTACGAGTTCTCCTTTTCATATATCCCTGGGATCCGTGCTGACACCTACAACTAGATCCATATACGCGCGACGAACGGGTCAACTTTGGTAAATGGTGTGTGGTGGAGATGTCGTACGTTCTACAGAATCGCTAATGGTATTCTGAAGCGACGCCATGTGTTCTGGTATGCTAGAAGCCTACTTTTTGCCACACTCTCACCCTTTCAAATAGGTCCCGAACACACAGTGGCTGAGACGGCACAAGGGCAGCCGCAGCCATCGTATTGCATACTACCCATGTTCCACCCTCCGAAGAATACAAACGATCGTATGGATGGAGCTGGTTACATATCCAATGATGGACATATGTTTTCGTGCAAGAATCCCGCTGTAGTGCAGCAAAGCTTCCATGTGTAAGCCTCCCACTTTCTCGCGTGAATGTGTCCATTACTAAGCACCCCATATCTTGCAGGATATTCGTCATTGACAGGTCAAGTGTTGTAAGCCTCCTGGCGCATGCAAATCTGATGTCTTCCTGTTAGATCTTCATCTATGTCGTTTAATGACCGTCGACCCCTGGCAAACGCACCCGCAACAGACAGAATCCGGGAGAGGGCTGATAACAGGCTCGGCGCGGTTTATTCTGCCCTATACAGCTTCTGGTCAGCTCGTCACGCAGCCATGGCCTCGGGTCAACAGACAGTTGGGGCACGGCGTGATGCATACAGCGTCATTCTGTTCAACGCCGCAACGGACAACGTAGTGGTCAACGATTTCACAAGCTCCCCGGACCAACTCTTAGACATCGTCCTGAGTGAGCAAACTGAATGGGGAACGAACTTTTCGGCGGCCATCCAAGCTAGCCAAGAAGTTATGGTAGATAACTGGAGCACGGAAAGGTCCGAAATCCCATCTTTTAGTCCCACCCTTCTGATACCACTGTGACTTTGCCTTGCAATTCATAGGACACCCATTATGATTTTCCTCTCGGATGGGGAAGGCTACTTACCGGAAACGGAAATGCAAGATCTTTGTCGCTCAGCAATCCAGCATGGGTAAGTTGCGCTCTTCCAACCCCGACGGTTCACTGACAGGCCGGTTAGAAAACCGCTTTCTTTCCATGCTGTTGCCTTTGGCCCAGATACCTCTTCGACATCTGACTCGAATGGGTGCGTTTCCTTCTATATATACCAATAAGCCACTGACAGCTGGCGATCCTGCTTCCGTTTAGCCACAGTTACCGTACGCTCCGCACGATGGCGCAAATTGCCCTCGAATCACAGAGATATGCTCCACCCGACCCTTTGTTCCCTGCAGCAGCAAGGGTTCCTTCATCTTTCTGCACGGCTCTTGATACGGTGAGCACTCACGACACGCGCGCAAACAAACACGGCTGACATAACCCAAGGTGCGACTCGCGGAGACTTTCTTGGGGATTGCGGAGTCGCTGAGGAAGACGCGAGGCTCATTGATGCGTTAATGCTCCTCTTCGATCGTATTCGGGAGTTGTCGTGCCCCGCAATTGTCCTGAATCAGGGACTATAATGTTCTGAGACTGTAAGACATGTAAGACATAAAGCGTAGCCATTTGTTGGGAAAGCTAGAGAATCGTGACTTTCGCGAAGGCATGTGCACATCACGAATTCGACCCTGTGACGAACGAAGATTTAGGCAAGGATGTCGGCCACAAAGAATAGCTGGCGCGGCGGGGATATCTGGGCCAAGTCTGGGCTACAGGATTCAAGGATTCAGGTCTGACCTGCAGTGATTGGTTTTCTTCTCCAGCGAGTGCTTGCAAGTCCCTCCTGCGGGCTTTGTTTCGCTGCCATGATCCCGGGATCCGTGTACTCTGAGGACGTCGGTTAGGTTCCGATCCTGCATGTGACTGGACTGAACCTAGTGCTGTATTCCCCTGCGATCCGGATTGCTGTGACGGAAAAGATTCCGGAAACATCGGTCCGGGTCGGGTCACTAAACATGCAGTGCTCCTCCGAGTCGACTTCCGTCCTGCCTAAAGCGATAGGAACGAATCTGTAAGTCCTTTCTTCTGAAAGACTATTGGATAATTGGAGCTATTTCTTCTCGCATGTCTTATTCGAAAATCAATCAAGGAATCAATGCTAGAGGGTAGATTTACCGGTCCATCCTAGGCGTATCTAGCTTCAAGTTATGCAGAAGTTATGCAGGAGTCCGGATGGTGATAGATTCCATTCCTTATGTTGGGATTGGGGGTCGCATGTGGCTGCAGGTAAAGTATGGGGCCGATGAAGGTCGGGGGGGAGAATTACTACAAAATAGTGGCAACTGCTCTGGCTCTCAATCATTCAGTGTTGCATATGCGTCCAACTTTGTCACGGACTGGACTGCGCTAACCTCTCTGAGCAGATTATCATTGGGACTGCATTCGTTCTTATCTCATCCCCCATCATTGCGCATTACGTTGTTATCAGATGACTCTAGGACATGTGATGGGCTGGGTTCTACGGCCTTCCTTGATGTTCCATTCCTAGGATCGGTGTATTAGTATTTACTCAGCCAGACTCACACACTGTCAGGTGTTCTATTGTTTTACAGTATCACATGCCATGGACATGACTCATTCCTAGGATAGCTGTACTAGGGTTCGTGACTCGTACTATAGTTTAGACTCCGCTTTAAAGCGAGTCTCATCTGTATATAAGTCGACTAGTAAAGACCAGGGATCCTTATCCTGGTCTTCTTCAATTCGCTATCAAATCTTGTTTTCCTTCCTATCTTTCAGTCTGCCTTTCCTCGTCACTATCTTCCTCTTCTTCTTCCTATTTCAACTCTTTTCTCTCATTATCGACTTAGTGGAGGTGCTATCACGCCCTTTTCACTCTAAGGGGATCTAGTGCTAGGCCAGCCTAGTATCCGAGAACGCCGATCGCTTGTTGCAAGCCACTTCAATAGTCCAAGTCGGACTAACGGTTAGCGAACCGTTACAAACTTCCAAGCCGTCAACAGTACGGTAGTGGTGTCATCATTATGAAGTAAAAGTTGTGCAGCCGAGGTCTACAACAGGGTGAGTCACGATTTGGAGATGGGTACGTCTGCCTTTGTTGCAATTTGATCCCAGAAAATAATGGAGTGAGCTGCTTTCGTGGTGCACGTCTGAAAAAGTGCAGTATAACTGGGGTGATCAAAATGCAACTTGGGCAGAATACAAGTCGCGGCACTGGGGGAGGAGGCCATTGGAGGAGGCAACTCACTTCCCTGCCAATGCTCGTTCCTGTCAAACCGCTGCAGCACTACGGTGATAGTTCCATCTTATGGAATCACTTACCTATCATTACATACCGACTGGATGGCAACTTGAAGCGTGTTATCCCAGGAAAACGAACTTTCTCAAAGCACCGTGGTGGTACCTTCGAAGTTCCCCCGAAATCTGCTCTCAATCATGTGTGCAGGTATCATGCCTACGTTCCAGTCGTTCTTCCTTCAACGAATACGCTTGTCCGGGTTTACCACAGCGCCTCCTTCTATTTCATTACATATAAATACTCGTTGCACTGGCAAAAGATATCATTGCAACTCGCATAATAATGTCCCCTTCAAGGTCTCAAGTTACTTCCGAGCCTGAGCCTGAGGAAGGGAGGCCTCTTTTGGGAGATGCAATTACACCGCGGAAGGAGACACCTCTCCCATTTACGCAGATCCTCATCTTGCTCTTGTTACAGCTCTCGGAGCCCATCTCATCACTCTCGATTCAACCTTACATAAACCAGGTACATTCATCATTCCTGTTACGTTCTGATCACGCAGCATCGGTGTATCACATGAGTTGGGACTATCATGTGATTATGATGTCATTAGTTCCGGACTATTCTATCACCTTCCATACGACGAGTCATAGTGACTCATACTATTACAGGGACTAGTAGTATTAGTGGAGTCATAACGTCATAAGTGACTCATCCTAGTATTATGACTCAGTAGTAGTGACTCATGTACTTAGTATATAAACTGTACTACTAGCGAACTTAGACCTTAGGTCTGAGTTCTTGTATCAATCAGACATTCTACAACGCCTTCTAGGCTAGGAGTTGCATAAGTCCAGTCGACTTCCCCAACCGTTCCTATCGCAGACTTCGCTCTGTTACCACCGATTCCGCGAGGGTATTAAGTCCCACGCCGTCATCATAGGGTCTTACAAACCTTATCAGAGACCTGGTTATCCGCATCCGTCCGAAGTTACCCACAAGTTGCGGGACCAGTTGATCCGAATCCAGCAACGTAACTTTCGTCACAGTACCCTAGCTCAAGCCGAGCAGAGCGGTCCGTCTAACCGTAACATTAACTCAGACCTCTGTACCACTGTGGCGACTCCACGAGCAAATACGATCACCACCTACGTGGCACGTAGGGGGGAGCAGAACGTCCCTAAACGATACCTCAAAGAAGCCGAGTGGCTTGACAAAGAATACGGCTGGGGATACTATACTACCAGCAACGATCCCAACGACGACGACACCTTCGTCGCGGTGGACTTCGACTTCGGAGCTATCCAGTGGGGAGTTACTAGAAAACTTCCTGACAACGGAGGATTTGCGATCGAACGACCAGCACCTATCAAATTGGGACTCCGAATCTACGACGAAGAAAGGGTGGACCGAAGCCGGTGGGGACCACTGGACGGGCAAGAAGACGAAGAAGAAGAACAACCTCGTAACGATTTCAAGTTTGGAAGTGACCAAGAAGACACCCCAGACGAAAATATTGAAATCCCTGTCACAGACGCAGCAGCAGCAACTGAAGAACAACTTGCACAGTTGGCTAGCAACATTCCCACCGACATCTCCCCTACCAAATTCATACCTACCATTGTCTACAAGGCATCGACACCGGCTAGCACAATGGCCTCAATCGCAGCAACTACCACTATCCCTCCAGCAACTATATTGGGCAGAACTACTAGATTTACAATACCCTCCAATCCCTTCGGAAGTGGACCTCCCCCATCAGGACCTCCTGGAGGAGGAGGCGGACATTGGTCAAGTCGAGGCCCTCCTATGGGAGGAGGACCACCAGGACCACCCGGACCTCCTGGAGGAGGGGGAAATCCTGGAGGAGGCAAGCTTGTAGGACGCGAACCAGAAATCTTCGATGGAACTAGAAGCAAAACCGAAGGATTCCTCCAAGAATGGAACATCTACTATGGCCTAAACTGGGGAGCTGATGTCATTACCACCCCTTTCACTCGAGCTATGCTATTCCTATCCTTTATCAAAGGTCCGAACATCCAAGAATGGGTAGCAGCGCAAATCGAATGGTTAGGAGACCAAATGGCTGGCGGAGCACAAGTCCACAATGAATATCTGTGGAGAACTATCATTGATCGATTCAAGGACGCCTTTACGGACACCATGAGCGTGGAAAAGGCCGAACGAGCAATTAAGGAGATCCGCATGAAAGATGGGGATCTAGATGGCTATATAGCCAAATTCGAACAACTAGCTCGTATATCGGGACACGATCTCAATGCGAAGGGTACATGGACCATGTTTGCCGAAGGACTTCCAAAAATGCTCCATTACAACATGATCAATCAAGGAGGAAGGCGCCCAAACTCGTGGCAAGAATGGACTGAAGGAGCGGTCGAACAACAGCAAAAATGGCTGTATCTTCAAACCTTCTTCAATGGGAAAGTACCACAGGGCAAAATACCCCAAAACAAACAAGGTCCAAACCAAAATTGGAGACAAGGGTCCGGTTCTGCAAAGAACTCCAATGCCATGGATCTTACCCCTGGACATATCCGTGCAAGGGGTGCCCTATCAGAAGAGGATCGCGCCAAACTGATGGCCACAGGAGGGTGTTTCTGTTGCAGGAAGCAAGGACATATGAGCCGAAACTGCCCTGATAGACCTCGCCAATCGCAGGCTCGAGGAAATCAGGAAGAAGCAGAAGTACAAATTCAAGCCACTAATACGACCGCGAAGAAGTTCGATGCCAAAGGGCTTATCGAACAAATCAAAGAACTCAATGATGAAGACAAGGACGTAGTTATCCAAGAAGTTTTCATGAAGAACCGTCAGGATTTTTCCTAAGCTCTAACCCATCGGCCTGGGGGCGAGCAATTCGTAGACTGCAATGTAACTCTGTGTATCTTACTCGCTATCGAAGTATGAAAATCCCTGTTTCATTCCGCACGTCACAAGCAATGGCCGAAAAAAGCATACTGGTAGACTCAGGAGCCACTGATAATTTTATAGATCCTAGGCTTATCAAACGACTAGGATTGGGTACCCAGAAACTGGAACGACCAAAGAAGATCTGGAACATTGATGGAACTAACAATAGGGCTGGCCTGATCCAAGAATACATCGATTTAGAGATCCGGACTGGGGATAAGGAAAAACAAATGCGATTCCTTATCACGGACCTAGGACTCGAAGATCTGATACTAGGATACCCCTGGCTAGCGGCATTTGAACCCCAATTCCAATGGAAGGATGCTGTTATCGATACCAAATACCTTCCGATTGTTATCCGATCTCTAGATTGGCGATCACTCCGGATCAAACCAATCATTTCCCATCTGGATACATCTTTGAACAGAATAGCCACCGAACCCTTATCTGATGCGGAGAAAGATCAAATCGTCCAGGAACTAACAGAACAAGGACACAGGAGCGCCAATATTTCCACTCAGTTGGCGCAGAATGTCCAACAATATGTCAAAGAAGTTCCGGTTCCAATAGAGTACCAACGCCATCAGAAGGTCTTTAGCGAAGAAGAGTCTCATCGATTCCCACCATCAAGACCATGGGACCATGCAATCGAACTGAAGGAAGGGGCACCAAAAGCACTGGACTGCAAAATCTATCCTATGACACAAGCTGAGGACGAAGCACTCCTCAAATGGATCAAGGAGGAAAAGGCAAAAGGATATATTCGGCAGTCAAAATCACCCTATGCTTCATCATTCTTCTTTATCAAGAAGAAAGATGGAAAACTTCGTCCAGTAATAGATTATCGGAAACTCAATGACTATACTGTGAAGAACAAATACCTGCTACCACTCATTCCGGAACTCATTACTCGAGTCAAAGACGCTTGGATCTTCACCAAATTCGATATCAGATGGGGATATAACAACATCCGTATCAAAGATGAAGATGTTCATAAAGCGGCCTTTAAAACCAAGTTTGGACTATGGGAACCGACAGTCATGCCCTTTGGACCAACTAATGCGCCGGCCACATTCCAAGCAATGATGGACTACGAGTTTGAGGAAATTACCGAGCAATTCAGACTAAAAGGCACCGAAATCATCATCTACATGGATGATATATTAATTGCGACAACGGCCAAACTCCGGGACCATCGAGAAGCGGTACATGTGATCTTAGATCGACTAGAAGAACTAGACCTTTACCTAAAACCGGAGAAATGCGTGTGGGAATCACCAAGGGTCGATTATCTGGGGCTAATCCTTGAAAAGGGAGTAACTCGCATGGACCCTGCCAAAGTTGCAGGGGTCGGATCTTGGCCTATTCCCACGACAGTCAAACAGGTCCGATCTTTTCTTGGCTTTTGCAATTTCTACAGACCCTTTATTCGTCAATTTTCACACACTGCAAAACCATTGAACGAACTTACTAGGAAGGACGTTCCATGGGACTGGACATCAAGATGCCAAGATGCTTTTGAAACCCTTCGTCAAAGGATAACATCAGAACCAGTCCTAATACAACCAAACCTGACTAAACCATTCGAACTTGAAGTAGATGCATCTGGATTCGCATTAGGAGCAGTACTAACACAAAGAGGAGAAGATGGGAAGAAACATCCCATAGGCTACTACTCAACAACCTTGAACGAAGCAGAACAAAACTATGACATCTGGGATCTGGAGCTATTAGCAGTTGTAAAAGGACTAAGGCACTGGCGAGCTTTCCTGGCAGGATCACCCCATAAAGTCATTGTATACACGGATCACGCTAATCTGCTATACTGGCGACAACCCCAGAAAATTAGCCGAAGAATTGCCAGAGAAGTTCTAGAACTATCGGAATACGACATCGAACTTCGCCATATACCTGGAAACACTAATAGCCGTGCAGACATGCTATCTAGACGCCCAGATTACGATCAAGGAGAACGAGACAACGAGGATATCACAGTATTACCAAATCACCTTTTTGCATGTGCCCTGACCACCCTGACCACACCCCTGATATACGATCAAGATCTCAATACCCTAAGACCATGGGTAAACCCACATAACCTAAAAAGGGTTAATGGACGCTGGTGGAAAGGAACAGGACAAGTAATCACTTCAGGAACAGAAATCAAGCGCCAGATCATACATGATCATCATGATCTACCCGCTTATGGACATCCTGGAATTTCACGAACAACACAACTAGTCACAAGGTACTACTGGTGGCCGCAAATAGCAAGAGATGTACACCATTACGTCAAGGGATGCGCCGAGTGTCAAAGACACAAGGTTAATACACAAGCAAGAAAGGCACCCCTGAACCCTATTACACCGGAACTCGACGCCCTTCCATTTCAAACAATAGCGATGGATTTCATTGTCAAACTCCCGAGATCAGAAGGCTATGATTCCATCCTAACCATAACAGATCATGACTGTTCTAAAGCGGCGATCTTTATCCCTTGCAACGAAACCATTGATGCAGATGGAGTAGCTGATCTTTATCTCAGGAACGTCTTTGTGCGCTACGGATTACCCTCAAAAGTTATCTGTGATAGAGATCCCCGCTTCATTTCCCGATTTATGCAAACCCTTTGTAAACGCATGGGGATCAAAGTCAACGCATCTACAGCATATCACCCTCGAACAGATGGGCAATCAGAAAGGTCCAATCAGTGGTTAGAACAGTGGCTACGACCTTGGACTAATTTTGCCCAAAACAATTGGCGCAAACATCTACCTTTCGCTGAATTTGCTCACAACTCATGGCGTAACGAAACTACGAAACGATCCCCTTTTCAAGTACTCATGGGATATCACCCCAGAGCTAACATTACCCCATTTCCCAATTCATTACCAGGAGTTGAGAAGCGTATTGAAGAATGGACACAAGCAAGACAACAAGTACGAGAAGCAATCCTTATTGCCCAAAAACGATGGGCGCACTCCAAGTACTTAGGACGGACTTTCAAGATAGGAGAAAAGGTGTGGCTAGAAGGACGGAATCTTAAAACAGAACAACCAACTGCCAAGCTGGTGCCAAAACGACACGGACCTTTCCCCATAAAGAAAGTCTTATCACCCATCACGTATCAACTGACATTACCTCCGACATGGAAGATCCATGATGTGTTTCATGTGGACCTTCTAACTCCTTATATCGAAACGGACTTCCACGGTCCCAACTACACGAGGCCACCACCTGACCTTATCAACGATGAGGAAGAATATGAAGTGGAGCAAGTATTGTCATCAAGACGTCATGGGAGAGGGCGCAAGGTACAATACTTGGTCAAGTGGAAAGGATATCCGGACTCGGACAATGAATGGGTAAACTGGGACGATATGAATGCTGATGATGCTCTAGAGGACTTTAGGAAACAAAATCCCAGAGCAATAACACATATAAGACGGGTTCAAGATGCAGAAGTAGAACCAACCCCCGCATTGCATTCCTGGATCTATAGCAACCAGTCAATGTCTCAAGATGCTCTCTGCGCCGCCTTACCTTATGCTCAGTGTGAAAGTCCCGTCCCTGAGGCCGGAGTCCCGAGTCCACTACCCCAGACAACAATTAACTATGCTGGATCTCAGTACTCGCCCCCCAACACGCATCCAGCAAGGGGCTGGTACGAAGCCTGGCATGCCATCAACTGCTTCGAGCCATCTAGCTGGCGTACCCCCACTGAATCCCCTAATCGCTCCGCAACCAGTACACCCGAGCTCGTCGATCCCAATGCTCCTAGATACACGGAGTTCTCCATTCCCCAAACACTCATTGGACGAGCAGGCAGTACCCCCCACGTACGATTACTTGAGGAACTCATCACCGCACATTCCTCCCCGACAGATGCCATCACCACTGACCCCAATCCCATCTCCTCCCCCACACGTTCCAATTCCCCATTACCGATCCCTCCGCAGCTCGACTATCTGGGGGCCATACTTGATCAAACACGGCGGTTACGCGAAGGATCTCAAATCACTAGATCCAACTCGCAAGGTCAAGAAGCCGCGTCGATTCCGCCTGACACCGGAGCAGAGATTCGAGGAAGACATCAATTTACTAACACAGATACCAACGGGAGGACAGAGGTTAACGAGGGGGATGTTCAGCCGGTTCGAGAAGCATGGACGCCGCACCCTGAGGGTTACCGCTACAATCTAGGCGACCAGTACGTGCCCATGCACATCAAGTGGCCCAATGGCCGTATATGGCCAGCTAGGTTTACCAAAGTCAAGTATACGGACAACCCTCGTGTCTGTGGCTATTGTGCTGGAAGCCCCACTCCTTATTCTGACTATCTGTACGCCGAACCCTATTTCGATTTGTATCACCGCCCTTGTTACTCCAAAGCAGATCTCTGGTTCCTGAGTCATCGTTACCCATACCGTGACGAAGTAGACTTGGGGTTCCTTGCCCTCAAAGATCAAACCATCAAGGCGGAGGTACGACGATACAGAGGTCTGGATGCGAAGATCTCCAACCTCCTCTATGACCTCCAGCAGTTGGAGGAACGTCTAGGGCTGATGCAGATGGAGAAGGATCAGTGTGTAAGGCGACTTGAGCAGGCTAACACACTCGAGAGGATGGCAGAGGCTAACGGGCGGAATATTGTAGAAGCCAGAGAACGGGTAGTCGAACTCCTGCAGGATATGGAACGTGGGCGTTCCACCTGAAAAGGGAGTATTGTTACGTTCTGATCACGCAGCATCGGTGTATCACATGAGTTGGGACTATCATGTGATTATGATGTCATTAGTTCCGGACTATTCTATCACCTTCCATACGACGAGTCATAGTGACTCATACTATTACAGGGACTAGTAGTATTAGTGGAGTCATAACGTCATAAGTGACTCATCCTAGTATTATGACTCAGTAGTAGTGACTCATGTACTTAGTATATAAACTGTACTACTAGCGAACTTAGACCTTAGGTCTGAGTTCTTGTATCAATCAGACATTCTACAACGCCTTCTAGGCTAGGAGTTGCATAAGTCCAGTCGACTTCCCCAACCGTTCCTATCGCAGACTTCGCTCTGTTACCACCGATTCCGCGAGGGTATTAAGTCCCACGCCGTCATCATAGGGTCTTACAAACCTTATCAGAGACCTGGTTATCCGCATCCGTCCGAAGTTACCCACAAGTTGCGGGACCAGTTGATCCGAATCCAGCAACGTAACTTTCGTCACAGTACCCTAGCTCAAGCCGAGCAGAGCGGTCCGTCTAACTGTAACAATTCCCATCACGCAGGTTATTGGTAACGTCCACCTTCAGCTTGTCAGGGAGCTCCCAGTCGTTGGTGCTGATGAAAGAAAACTCGGATACTACACAGGATTTATAGTATGTATCGTTGCTCTCCATTCTTCTGACCGTGGCGCTCCAACTGTATCCGTAGGTGTCCCTGTATTTTGCTGCTGAGACAGTTACTGTGCTCCATTGGGGCCGCCTTTCTGAAAAAGTTGGCCGCAAGTCTGTACTTCTATGTGACCTTCTAGGTACCGCAGTCTCGAGCATCCTATTTGGCCTTTCCCGTTCTTTCTGGCCGCTTGTCATAAGGTGTGTGTCTCTGGTCCGCTGAATTTCTCTCTCTAAATTGGGTTTGGACAGCCGTTGTTTGAATGGAATGCTCAATGGGAACATTGGTGTCATGAAGAGGATGATGGCGGAGCTCACCGACGAAACGAACATGGCGCGAGGTTTCTCAATAATACCGGTGTGGCGAGACAAGACACCTAGTACGAGTTCTGTGAAGTCCGAGTTGTGATGAGAAGGAATAGAAATGAAAATGAAAACGGAAACGGAAATGCAAACTCAGGCAGCAAGCCTGACGGGGACGCGAACGCAGACTAACAACGTGTAACAAAAGGGAACATAAAAGATATATTTCCGTAACGGGACGTTGAGTATATATGACAATCTTACTAATATGTAATATGTGGTCTACGAGCACAGTAAGGATGTAGTCCTTACACCTGCTCGGGGGTCGAAAAATCGACTGTCCTCGGTCAACCGTTCTCCTTCGATTTTGGTTCTGCAGCAGCAGCTGCGTGGTGGGTGGAACGAATGGTGACAGCTGTGTTTTCTCTGCTCAAGCTGCCAGTAGTGGCTGTGGGCGATGATTCGAGGACGAGGTTGTGCAAGGGGGTATCGGTAACGGTGGTTGCGCTGGCCGAGGCATTGGCGGTGGTGCCGGTACTTGGGGTACTGGTAATTTTGAGGTTCGAACGTGTCCGTTGGCTGCTTTGAACAGTGGGCTTCGTGGTGCGTTGCGACAACATTGGTGGCCTCGGTGGGACTTGAGAAAGGCGGACTTGGTGGCGGTGGTTGAGGTTCAGCTGACATGACTGGCACGGGATTGGGAGGTCGGAGCGGCGGCAAGAGTGGGGGAATGGGACGGATGTGTGAAGTATGAGGGGGAGGGAAGCGAAGTGAACGCTTTTGACGCGGCATAGGCATGCGATCGAACGGTTGGGAAGGAAATGCCGACAAGAGGCTGGGAGCTGGTGGTGGTAGCTGGGGTTCGACTGAGCACACTGGCATGGGATCAGGTGGTCGAGGCGGCGGCGAGGGAGGGAATGCAAGAGGTAAAGGGCTGTCATGAGGTGACATACGCGAGCCGTCGAGAAGCTGTGACCGCGACGCAAGCTGGGAGGAGGGAGGCAAAGGTGGGGAGGAGGTCGTGGCATGAACAGGCGATGGTGACAGTGACAGCATGGGCGATGAGTCAGGCGGCAATGGCTGCAGATGGGTGGGGACGGGATCAAGAGGTGAGAGGACGACGGGGAGTACATCAGGCACAGAAAGTGGGGAAGATAGGGGCGATGTCGTGGCGAGAATGGTTAATGGAGGCGATGGTGACAGGGTATGCGATAGGTCACACAGCGGCGACAACGGACGGAGGGGCGACTGAGGGAAGGGTGAGGGTTCAAGCAGCAGTGACGAGGGTGACGGAGAACGAGGTGACGACGGCAAATGTGTGAGCAAAGGCGAAGGTGAAAAGGATACAGGTGACGGAGGAGGGGACGGGCGTGGTGTTTCATGGGCATCGGAGCCATGACACGTTCCGGGGAGCTCGCCAAGGTCAACTTGCGGACACAGGTCCCCCTCACCCTGGTCATTGAAATGTTGTGTTACCGGGGGCACAGATGCGGGGCGGCGAATTTCGGGAAGACGTTCGGGAGAGGGATGGGGAGTGACAGCATGTAGCGGAGGGGTAATGGGTGGCAGGGAGGTGAGCATGGACGTGGGCTCGAAAATGTTGGCTGGCTCGTGTTTTGCGTTCGGGTCCTTGAAATGTGACTTTTGAAGCCACAGGAGCTCGATCATGAAGATTTTGCGTGTGTTCGTAAGGACGTCATTTATGTCGAAGGGGGTATTGTGAGGCCACTGAGGGACTGCTCTGCAGAGGTGCGGGTAGAGTTCTGCGTGATTGTCTGGGTGAAATCCGTACCAAAATTCTGTGTCGCATTCTTCGACTGTCAGGTAGTGGGCACGAACGAGGGGGTTGCTGAGGACCAGAAACTGCTGGTGATACTGTAGAACGTCTGCCTCACAAAGCTTGAGCCTTTCGGAGGAGTGCTGGACGAAGTCATACAGGTCCTGTCTCATGACCTGGTGCTGTGGTGATGTCCTGCTATCGTAATACATCCTCGGTGGACGTTTTTGTGGTGGTGTTCGTGAAAGTGTGGGTGGGCAGGTGGGATGGCTACGTGGCAGGGCAGGGCGTGGTGGGATGGGGAAAAAACTGCTTTGAAGACTGGGTTTTTGAACTTGTGTTTCCCGAACACGAAGGGGTGAGGTGAAAAAAATAAACTATGCGGACTTCACTCAAAAGGTGGGCTCCAGATGTGGCAAGACAAGACACCTAGTACGAGTTCTGTGAAGTCCGAGTTGTGATGAGAAGGAATAGAAATGAAAATGAAAACAGAAATGGAAATGTGAACTCAGGCAGCGAGCCTGACGGGGATGCGAATGCAGACTAACGACGTGTAACGAAAGGGAACATAAAAGATATATTTCCGTAACGGGACGTTGAGTATATATGACAATCTTACTAATACGTAATACGTGGTCTACGAGCGCAGTAAGGATGTAGTCCTTACACCGGTAACTTGGGCTATCGGTGGCACCCTAGGATTTGAGATATTACTTCTTTCCTTCATTATTTGGCTAACAGTATTCGGACCCCAAGGCCCTTCATTGGTGGAGTTCTATCGCGGCCATAAGATCGTTGGCCTAACATCTTCTCGGATTTTTTTTGGGGCGAATACCCATACTTCCTACCATGTATCGCCACCGCCGCATATGCTCTCCTGTCATTTTCTCTTGCTGTCGTTTTCCTGAAGGAGGTTGGCACTCTGCTCGCTCAGCAAGTGCTCCGCTCACACACCGCCTAGACCGTGAACTGTAACTCCACCATGGAGGTCCACCCGGAATATCCTCGACTGGGAGGAGAAAGAGATGACGGAGCATCGGAGGACATAGACAAACCGCTGCCATTGCGCGCTCTGCTAACGAGACCAGTCGTGGTATCGGTTGCGAATTACGGCGTGATGGGGCTTCTCGAGATACTATCTGGGTCTCTTATTCCGCTCGTCTGGTCGACATCGGTTGAGTTTGGCGGGCTCAGCATGAGTCCTGCATCTATTGGCTTGTGGATGGCAGGATATGGGTTCTTGAACGGTATCCTTCAATTTGTGGCCTTCCCTCCCATCGTCGGGCGCTTCGGCCCGCGACGTGTCTTTATCGCCAGCGTCCTGTGTTTTTTCCCAATCTACATCCTGCTCCCCATTGAGAACCTGGCGATTCACCATTCCATTCGCGGAATAAACCCGGCAGCTGCACTTCTCATCGTGCTACAGCTCTCAGCACTATCTTTCGCTCACATGGGATTCAGTAAGTTCCTCAGCACCATGTGTTACATACAGCCACTGAAGCACTTTCATAACGACAAGCTGCGATATTCATGTACATATCCTCTGCTTCCCCCAACAAGCGGTCTCTTGGGACTACAAATGGAATTGCGCAGATGATGGTCTCGATTCAGCGCACGATCGGACCAGCGGCTGCCACATCACTGTTTGCATTCTCGCTAGACAAAAATGTCTTGGGGGGAAACTTTGTATATGTGATAGTGCTCGGGATTGTGTGCGTTGGGCTTGGCGTGGCTGTGCGACTTCCGAAGAACACGTGGGATCACAAAGAACAATGAATTTAAGACAGGATACTGTAATATCGTGTTCAATTTCGTGTGGGATCTTATACAAATTCTGACTTTGTTGCAGAGAAGCACATCATCATCCGTCGTTTTATGTTCATGTTATATAAACGGACATTGGCTGTGTGCGCATAGATGAGGGTACTGCACTGTTGTTACTCGTTCTATGATGCTGCTGGTCTAACGAGCCCATTGAGTTGCACCCCCACGCGTCCGTCGTCGACGAGACTTTCAGGACGTTGTAGGGAAGGGGAACGTCATTTAGCTGTCCCGTCTCCTCTGTCAAGCTTCTTGAGAACATCCTCCAGATCGGCCATTCCGACCAATATCCTCAGGAACTTCTCTACGCAATGTTTCGTGGAGATCCACACACAGCCAATTGGCAACTCACCTGCTGATCCTCGCTTTGGTTCCTTTGTCGCAATCCCAAAGATTGTAAGAACTTCTACCATTATCTACGTGATTACGTCTGTCATTGCCGTTGTCGGAGCCACCTCTGTATAAGTTTCGAGTCGTGCAAAAAACCATCCGGTGCGTTCGATGAGATCTGTGAGAACATCTTTACTCGCCGCAACTCCATGGGCAGCCTATAAAAGATCTTCGCTGTGAGAACGATCCGTCGAAAGAAATAGATACGATACTCGCTAAAAGGAGGACACCAATGCCTGCGAAAATTACATTCGCGGAGAAACTACCTACAAAATATACATCAGAGGAAGTTTCATGAGTTTAAGAGTCGAAACTTACTAGTCTGACGCCCCCGGGGCGACTGCGGCAGAAAAAACAGAGAGAAAGTTCAAAGTTGGGGACAACCACTCTGTCAATCTCTCATCGCCACTAAGACAAGTCAAATTCTCGAACTTGGTCTCAAAGGACAGCAAGGATGGCAGTTGTCGAGTTGCTGGATTTCAACCGGGAGGCAAGCGGATTTACGGGAAGGCCTTTCTTTGTCTGTTTTTGGTAGGACGTTAAGGCGGCTTGGAAGATATCCTGGAATCGTAAGGAATATTCGGCTGCGATTGGTGTTTGGGACATGACAGGTGATGGGTGCGGGTGCAAGAGCGGCGGGTGTCACCGTGTCAGTGGAGGGACGGATGAAGCGCTGGGACGATGATTTATGATTCAACAGGCGAGGGCGAGAATGTGCATTCGTATTGGGAAGTGAGAACGCTGGGCCCGGCGGAGAGTGCCAATGCACTACACACTACACAGCTTTAACTGGCAATGTATTCTTGAGAGGCCCGGGTGTTGGTACTCAACGGGTTCGAACCCGGCCTTCGGGCCGACTTTCTCGGACGGGACCGCAGTCTATTTTGAGGTTCGGCGCTTGGTTCGGAGATTTGCGATTTGCTGAATCATGTTCTCAACACGGCTGATTGAGAGCTGGTTGCTTCCATTTGATAGTGATTAGTACGCTTTCTGAGAGACTGAGGAAAACTAAGCCCGGGCTTTCCTTTATGGGTAAATTTCACATATTCTAATTGACCGACCAGCCTACGACAGGCGCGGCGGCCACTCCTCCCCAGCCGCCACGCCGGCGTGGTGTCAGGCCTCAGCTTTAAGCCACTGCGACGCAGGTACGTCTGGCTTTCAAGTTGTCGAATGCGGTTCCTTGTGTGGTTCCGGAAAATATTTACAGCTGACTGCCGCCCTGTAGCGCAGCATGAATGCCAGAGCCAGTGCGCGCGGGCAATTGAAGGCGCCGAGTGTGGAAGAATGGAACAAAGATTAAGGTCACGCTTCTCTGCCAGCGGTTGTACATTCCAAGTCTCTGGAACTAGTATTCCAACTTGGAGCCGACGTGGGCTCAAATGAGTCCTGCATCTATCGATACTTGGTATTAGGGATGCTGCGATTCGGAGCACCCTTGGGAACACCTGTGACTCACGGCCAACACGAATCTTGCCCAAAGCAGGACACGGAGACCCTTCCCCAAAGTGGCACTCGGCGTTACACATGGAAACACGCCTGTCATGCCGAGGTACTGTAACATCCCTCCATTCAAGCCGTTCTTGGAATTATTCCTCAAGCGAATATACCTAAATGATTACCACGCCACTTTTCGTTTCATCGCCGTTATCTATAAATTATCGTCATATTGGAGTAGGGACTCATTGGAACTCGTACTCCAATGCCCCTTAAGAGGTCCCAAAGTACTCCTGAGCCTGAAGAAGCAACACCTCTTCTGCGCGACGGAAATCCACTACGAAAGAATACGCCTCTCCCTATTACCCAGATCGTCGTCTTGATTTTGTTACAGGTCTCTGAGCCAATCACGTCTTCCTCTATCAAACCATACATAAACCAGGTAAGGTCATCAATTCCAGTTAAATCGTAGGTTCGCAGTAACGTCTGTCCTAGCTTGCCAGTGAGCTCCCGATCGTTGGTGGTGATGAAAGGAAGATCGGATATTATGCAGGGCTATTAGTATGTCACGTCCGTTCTCTTTTCTTCCATAGGGCACCCACAGAGTCGATAGATGTCCATGTATTTTGCTGCCCAGGCAGTCACTGTGCTCCAATGGAGCCGTCTTTCTGACAGAGTAGGTCGCAAGCCCGTACTCCTTTGCGGCCTTCTAGGTACCATTGTCTCAAGCCTTCTTTTTGGCCTTTCCCGTTCTTTCTCTGCGCTCGTCATTAGGTATGTCCGGGTTGGCTCCGGTATAGTTCACTCTAACCGGGTTTGGAAAGCCGTTGTTTGAATGGAATGCTTAATGGGAACACCGGTGTCATGAAGAGTATGATGGCGGAGCTCACTGATGAATCGAACATGGCACGGGGCTTCTCATTAATACCAGTAACTTGGGCTATCGGTGGCACCTTAGGGTTTGATATATTACTTCTTTCCTTCTTTCTTTGGCTAATATTCGGACCGATTAGGCCCTTCATTGGTGGCATGCTATCGCGACCACAAGATCGTTGGCCAAATCTCTTCTCGCATCCTTTCTGGGGCGAATACCCATACTTCTTGCCATGTCTCGCCACGGCTACATTTGTTCTCTTGTTATTCTCTGTTGCTGCTGTTTTCTTGAAGGAGGTTGGCTCTCCGCTCGTAAAGGAGCACTGTGCTTACGAATTCACCTAGACTGTGAATAGAGACTCCGCCATGAAGCGCAACACCAAAGTCAACTCGGGCTCTCCCCGAGTGGGAGTAGGGGAAATATTGGATGGACCCGCGAAAGACATGGAAAACCCGCTACCACTACGTGCTCTGCTAACAAGACCAGTCGTGGTATCGGTGGCGAACTACTGCGTGATTGCTCTGCTCGATATAACAGCTGGAACTCTTATCCCGCTGGTATGGTCAACGTCAGTTGAGTTTGGTGGCCTCAACATGACTCCGGCATCTATTGGTTTGTGGATTTCCGGATATGGGCTCATGAATGGCGTCTTTCAATTCGTCGCCTTACCGCGCCTCGTCGGGCGCTTCGGTCCACGACGCGTCTTTATCACCAGCGTTCTCTGCCATTTCCCATTCTACATGATGTTTCCCTTGGCAAACCTGGCGTTACGTCATTCAAGTCCGAGTCAAGGCCGGAACTTGGCAGTAGCACTGCTCATCATGCTGCAGCTCACGGTAACGTCCATTTCTGCTATGGGGATGGGTAAGTGGCTCATAAATCTTACATTGTGGTGCGTGGTCACTGAAGTGTTGCGAATCGACAAGGTGCAATATTTATGTATATTTCCACTGCTCCTCCTAACAAGCGGTCCCTCGGCGCTACAAATGGGATCGCGCAGACGATGGTATCGATCCAACGCACAGTTGGACCTGCTGCAGTTTCGTCGCTGTTCGCCTTTTCACTGGAAAACAACATTTTGGGTGGAAACTTTGCGTACGTCGTAATGCTCGGGGTTGTGTCAGTTGGCCTCGGCGTCGCCATGCAGCTGCCGAAAAAGACCTGGAGACATAATGAGCAGTAAATACACGAAGTGGGACTGGTTAATCTTCTTGTATTTGATCCGTTGCATAGTCCAAGTCCAATGGCCTCCAGCAAGTCAAAGACGACAGATTTTTTGGGACCTCTTCTTACCACGACTGCTCCGAGATGTCCACCAGTTGCTGTGCGACCGACCATTGAGATTTTCTATCGGCGAACACTCCCTTTCTCGTTCAGGTTGGCCAGGGTGGCGCGGTGGTACCAGTGGGAGGACCGGGTGAACGTGGAGGTTAACCCTACACCTACCATGACTGCTCGAAGTATGGCTCGATTACACACGGAGATCCGGCAGGGGTAAGGGTCTTTGACGCGGCGCAGTGCTAATTGGCCGCTTCATCTAACCTAGGGGATGTGTGTAGACTACATTGCGCGCGCAACAGGCGTGTGGCTGCCCAAGTCGGAGGCGTTGCCAAAGTTCGGTTCCGATCTTCGGTTCGAACCTGAATTTAAGCTGTGATAGTATTGTTCGGGTTTATCCGGGTTTTTGCACCATGTTGTACTGTTCCCGCATTTACGAGAATGCTTCTACCCTCAACCTCAACGAACCCGCACGTACTGTATTTACATGGGGGCTTTCCTATTACGGGTGAAGATCACACATGCGGCATAATCAAGCGACTCGGCCCAAACTCAGCCCCTTTCTCGGCCCATTGTCCGTTGGCCTCGCTGCAGGCAGACCTCACACGGAATCAACTTCAACCTCAACCTTCAAGCCATGCACTGTGATCGCGTACGCCCGACTTTGTTACAATGTGCCTGGAAGTCAGCAGTGATTGAGCAGCGTGCAGTTGAGCGACGTGCAGGAGAATGGAACACAAGCAACTTAACGAACAAGGTCCGACCACGAGTCTCGCGATTGAAAACCAAACTCGAGGCCAAACCAGATCCGCTTCGAGTGTTGTACAGTACATGCCGAGCCTCGAGCACTGGTATTTCCGTAACGGGTCTCTAGAATCGATCAGGTCTGCCATATGTACTGTAACGTACTTACGACGCATGTCCAGTCTTCCAGAACGCAAGCGGGGTTTGATTTTCGAACGTTGCCAACGTGGTAAAGTGGATAACTATTTAATAACCTAATTTTTCTGTGACATAGCCCACACTAAATTATGGACCCCTCTCACAATTTTTTCCAGTTCGCGCCATGTGTATTTAGGGGGCTAAGTATTGATATGAAATGCGTACGTGTAGCTATCTCCATTGAGCAAATATTCTTTAATCGCCGCTCCGCCAGCCTGCAGTGCCTTTCATCGCTGCTCCTTATAAATTGTCATCCTACTTGTGATGGTGTCTCGTTTCAACGTCTGAACCCCCACTCTGATGCCCCCGAAGAGGTCTCAACGTTCTCCTGACCCCGAGGAAGAAACACCCCTTCTGCGTGATACAAATCCACTACCAAAGGAAACTCCTCTTCCCATTACCCAGATCCTCGTCTTGCTCTTGTTACAGCTCACTGAGCCAATCACGTCTTCGTCGATTAGACCCTACATTAACCAGGTTCGTTCATTAATTCTCATTACCAAAATTGTGAGTGACGTTCGCCTCAGCTTGTCAGTGAACTTTCAGTCGTTGGTGGTGATGAAAGGAAGGTCGGATATTACGCCGGGCTATTAGTACGTCATATTTGTTTTCCATTCGTTTGTGAGCGGGCCAACACGATCGAACAGATGTCCTTGTTTTTTGCCGCACAGGCAGTCACTGTGCTCCAATGGAGCCGTCTTTCTGACAAAGTGGGCCGCAAGCCCGTACTCCTTTGCGGCCTTCTAGGCACCATTGTCTCGAGCCTTCTTTTTGGCCTTTCTCGTTCTTTCTCGGCGCTAGTCTTCAGGTATGTTTGTCCCTATCGATGTGTAGTTCACGCCATGTAACTGAGTTCGGTTAGCCGTTGTTTACATGGTGCGCTCAATGGGAACACTGGTGTCATGAAGAGTATGATGGCGGAGCTCACTGATAAGTCGAACATGGCACGAGGCTTTTCATTAATATCAGTAACTTGGGCTGTCGGCGGCACCATAGGGTTCCATATATCGCCTTTTCCCGTTATTGATGGCTAATATCTGGACCTATAGGCCCTTCATTGGTGGCGTGCTATCGCGTCCACAAGATCGTTGGCCAAATATCTTTTCGGATCCTTTCTGGGCCAAATACCCATATTTCTTGCCGTGTCTTGGCACTGCCACGTATGCTCTCCTGTCCTTTTCTCTTGCTGCGATTTTCTTGAAGGAGGTTGGCTTTCCACCCGTGAAGGAGTGCCGCACTTAATGTTGGCCTAGACAGTGAATAGCGACTCCGTCACGAAGACAAATACCAAAGTCAATTCAAACCCTCCCCGAGCGGGAGAAGGAGAAGTATTAGAAGGACCTGCGAAGGACAGAGGAATGCCTTTACCACTGCGAGCTCTGCTCACGAGACCAGTAGTGGTATCGGTTGCAAATTACAGTGTGATTGGGCTGCTCGATATAATATGCGGAGCCCTTATCCCGCTGGTCTGGTCGACATCAGTCGAGTTTGGCGGGCTTGGCATGAGTCCCGCATCTATCGGCTTATGGATGGGAGGATACGGGTTCGTAAATGGCTTCTTTCAATTCGTTGCCTTCCCGCGCATCGTCAAGCGCATCGGTCCGCGACGCGTCTTTATCGCCAGCATCCTCTGCTACGTCCCAATCTATATGATGCTCCCCTTCGAGAACCTGGCGTTACGTCATTCTAGACGCGGCCTATACCCGACAGTAGCAATACTCATCATGCTGCAGTTCACGGCAACATCTTTCTCTGCTCTGGGGTTAGGTAAGTGGCTCACAAACCTTACATTGTGATGCATGGTCACTGACGTGTTGTGGATCGATAAGGTGCGATATTTATGTACATATCTACTGCTGCCCCCAACAGGCGGTCGCTAGGCGCTACAAATGGGATAGCGCAAACGATGGTCGCAATTCAGCGTACGATCGGTCCTGCTTCTGCCGCGTCGCTGTTCGCCTTCTCACTGGAAAACAATGTCTTGGGAGGAAACCTTGCGTATGTCGTAATGCTCGGGGTCGTGGGGGTTGGGCTGGGCATCGCTGTGCAGCTTCCGAAGAACACGTGGACGCATAATGAACAGTAAATCTACGAACTGAGGCATGTCATATTATATGCAACGAAAACAAGGTCCTATCTCTCCTGCAGGTGACGCCGTCGTGCGAAGAGTGCTCCGATTCACCTGACAGTCGCTGTGGGCGGACTAACAATATTTCTCTGCGCTTCTCATTCTGTTTGGTGGTACAGTGAGAGGATCGGTCGAAGTGTCCTGTCTTTGAGGGGAGGAACTGTCCGATGTTGTACACGTAGGGCACTGGCAGGGGGAGGGGGCGCCGCTCCATGTGGGGGGCGCAGAGAACATGTTGGTACCAGTTTAATTGGGCGAGCAGTTGTCGCATCCAGGACCTCTGCGATGGTGCCAAACTTGAAGTTTGAAGACGCAGCGACGAAGGATGTCAACCAGGTGTGTGATGCCGCTTCAAGTTGCGAAAATCCAAAAGTGCGAACGCGCCTTGCAGATTGATCAACTGGTCACGTTGACCTGGAGACGAGGGCGGCGCGTACCAAAAAGAGAAAGTAGATCTCGTGTCATCTTACGTGTGAGAACTTGAACTACATCACCGTACCTTTCACTTTCACACGATCATGATGTCCACCAGCACTTTCTATTTCTAGAATGGAGGGCTCAGATAGGATAATGGCAGTGGGAGATCCCCTAAACTGGCCTTAGGCGCAGGCGGTTTAGGCCGAGTATTCGCCGAATCGTGTTGGTGTAGTCCAATCCATCCTTCCCCCCATACTGATGCGGCACCTCCCAAGGCTAGAGGAGAATGTCGACGAAGAGACGCCATTTCTCCAAAACAGAGACACACCCTGGAAACCAGCTCCAACGCCACTGCCTAAAGCCCAGGTTGCGATTCTCTTATCAATATGGATCGCTGAGTCGGTCGTGTCCCACTCTATAGGCCCTTACCTCAACCAGGTTTGTCTTTGCCCGACTCTAGTAAACATACAGCTTGAAGGACTCAAGGTACTTCGCATACTCTGCTTTAGCTTATTCGAGAGCTTCCTATAGTTGGTGGAGATGGGAGAAAAGTGGGGTATTACACAGGAATCATAGTTTAGTTTTTTTATCACTCCGAGGACGTTATGCTGACGCTAAACGGTGTCGTAGGTATCTTTGCATCACGCCGCTCAGGTTATCACCACGTTCCACTGGAACCGCCTGTCTGACCATGTCGGTCGCAAGCCCGTTCTTTTATTCTGTCTTGCTGGAACCATGGTTTCGATCATCATGTTCGGTCTCTCCCGCTCGTTCTGGATGCTCGCACTCAGGTACTTCCTGTTGTGATCTTCAGGATAAATGTTCACTGACTTGAGAAACGTAGCCGCTTCTTGCACGGTGCACTGAAAGGAAACATGGGTATCCTGAAAAGTCTAATGGCGGAACTCACGGACGAGTCTAATGTAGCGCAGGGGTTTTCAATGCTACCAGTGGCTACGGCGGCAGCCTACATGATTGGGTTTGGCACGTTCCATTGTCGCCACTTTCATTCGCTAATACTGTTTCTTGGGTGTGTAGCCCTCTTATTGGCGGTCTTTTATCCCGACCGCAGGACCGCTGGCCGAAGCTATTCTCCCACCCCTTCTGGACCAAATACCCCTACTTTCTACCATGCCTAGCGGTCTCTGCCTTTGCATGCTTACCTTTCGCCGTCACAGCAATGTACTTGAGAGAGGTTCGTTCCCTCTGTCCGAGGAGTAGAGTAGTAATATAACGCGTCACACAGACAGTAGAACTCAACCACGGGGATAGCGTGCACACACCTCAACAAGGAAGTTCAAGCTCCACTTTGGACGTGTTGCCGTCTAAAAAAGGCAGGGAGAAGCCCCCGCCCCTGCGTCGTGTGGTCACAAAGCCAGTCGTGATCTCAATCGCTAGCTTTGCCACTATTGTGATGCTCGACAGTGCAGCGACTGCGCTTATCCCGCTGATCTGGTCGACCCCGATCGAGTTTGGGGGGCTCGGCCTAAGTCCGGCATCTATAGGATTGTGGATGTCTGGGTACGGGTGCATGAATGGCATTTCTCAATTCGCTTTCTTCCCACGCGCCGTGGGACGCTTTGGCCTGCGGCGCGTCTTCGTTGTCAGTGTGGCTGCATGCGCAGTGGTCTACCCCATGTTCCCGTTTGAGAACCTTGCCTCGCGCCGTGCTGCCAGCGGATCGAAAATGACAGTGTGGGTCCTCGTGGCGCTGCAACTGTTCTCGTTGACCGTCTCCAGAATGGGGTTCAGTAAGTCTTTAGAAACTCTTCGGTGTGCGTCGGGGTTGAAGCTTGGAATTGTTCGTTTAGGCGCTGCGTCCATATACATATCAACTGCCGCACCCAGCAAGCGGTTGCTAGGCGCCACAAATGGCCTTGCACAGACAGTGGTGTCGGTCCAGGGTACGATCGTACCGGCCGCTACTGACTGGCTCTTTGCGTTATCCATCACGAATGATGTCTTGGGGGGAAACTTTGTTTATGTCGTGCTCGTGAGCTGTGTGTTCGTCGGGCTGTCTGTCGCTGCACAGCTTCCGAAGGATGCGTGGAGACAAAGAACCGAATAGGTTCTATGAAACCAGTACCAAGGGCTGTCTACGTGTATGATTGTAGTAGAGTTGTTAAGATGACAAGTAACGATGAGTCCTGCCGTCTGCCGTTAGCTGGGGAAATTAACAGATGCCGGTCAGTTAGCTGAAACTGGCAAGAAAACGTGCTAAATGCGACACCTTGAACTCGGCTTCTGAATCATCGACTATAGCAGCAGAACTAATTTTAGCTCTGTGGTGACCTCGTAGCACTGCACTTCTGCTATATCACATAATATGTCCGTCTACGCCGACAGCTCTGAAGGTTCATCGTATATGTCGTTGTCTGACTCCAAGGAGTCATTTAGGCGCACTGGTCTTAACATCAAAGTCCCGACCTAGGAACTTGAATGGCCTAGTTATTTGAGGACCAGCTTCGCGCCGGCTTGCGCCCATATCTTCTTCACCTTTCGAGCATGAGCATGGCAGGAGTGTCGCCCTTGTTCCTTAGAAACGAAGTTAACACGGTCTTACAGAAGTGACGAGAGAACTATGTACCTCAAGAAATGTTTCCTTTGCCATCTGTTGTATATATACACAACTTGATCCAACTAATCCAGGTGACAATAAACGCCTTGACATCGGCATCGACTGATTGTCGCGTCTCCTGTTCCCAAAGCCTCAAATCGCCCTATCGCAGGTTTATGGCTGTTGACGAGTGTTGCGGTACCTTCTCTACACCATTATAGTTGCTACGGTCTTCGGACATGCAGGCCCTCCTGGAAAACATTCTCGCTCAACCTGGTAGAGGTCGAAGCACATGGGCCAACGAGAGTCACCCACCCCAGTAAGTACGACCGCGTATCACCACCGTACTCGGTTGTGATACAAGTCCCCCAAGGTAACAAAAGATCTACAGCAGCGAGAAACTCTCATGCCAGGCTCTGAGATTTGAGTACTCAGTGCGCAAGATCTCGCGACATCTCCTTTGCCACTGGCAGGATTGGCGCATTCACTATGAACACTTCCCATGCCTTGTCCGAGTCTGAAACTACGTACTGTGTACGATGTGCAATGTTTAGCGTCCAGAGCACCTCCTTGCGTGGTTTGATGGGCGTGTCCGCTCGAGGGAAGAACCAAATTTTGTCGAAGTTGTTCACCAGCGCCAGGCAGCTGAGTGGTTAATACACTGCAACCAAGGATGGTACAACACCCCACGTCGATTCGGGTTGGAAATAATGGATCGCATTTTTATGCGAAAACTCATTTTCAAAGGAATCGGGGCGAGAGAAATCTGGTTTTCTAACAAAAATTCGAATCAGGCAATGGTGGGCTAGGGAAGAGCCGCAGTCCGCGGCCGAAGCCTTGCTTGCTGCTCGTCGGATGGCCGTTCTCAAGGTCGAACAGCCTGCCATGTATGAATTACATAGGTTCAGCACCAAAGACCCGGGGCTTGCTAATGGGCACCCCCCTCAAGTTCCTCAACCCTAATGCGGTGGCTTGTGTCGCGTTGTCTGGCTGGCACTCCATTTGCCTGTTGAGAGAATTTAAACAGAAGCGGACCCGATGAAGATGTTCAGTTGGGGAATTTGGACAGGAGACAGAAAGCTGTGTGGTAATGAACTAATGCCCATGCGTTCGGAATCATGTGATCGTTCGGCATTTACCGGTGCACACCCCACCGCCGTATATCAACTTGACAATGCAATAACCATCGCAAGCAAGGTACTCATCAAATTTATGCAGCTGGATCGCGGCGTGAAACAAAGACGCTACTGGCATTGCGATGATGATGATGCTATGTACGGTATTGCCGTCGGGCAGTTCCGAGCGTGGTTCCGACGGATGACCGATAGGAGAAGCCGACGGGCCGGGCCAGCGATCTCTGATCCGGTGTCCAACGACCAACGGCGACTACGCCGCAGCCAATGGGCTGACTGAAGAAGAAATACGGTAAGTTAGGTCAAGATATAAAAGAATGCGCTTTGGGGATCTACTGACTCAAATTTCGTTGATATAAGGCCAAGATAACCCCATTCATCATCATGCCAGTACATGACACTCTGCTCCTTTGTCGACAATTGGTCGTGGTAGCGGCCCGCCCACTCTTCATCTCTGCGCTAGCCCTGTGCGCCCTGCCGGCAACATATATACTCTGCGTTCTGATCCTCGGCCAAATCCGCGCCTATCGTTCTCCTCTTCGGGACCTTCCCGGGCCCGAGAAAGCACACTGGCTCAAAGGCAACTTTATTGATGTTCAAGAACCAGATTCGTCGCGCCTGCAAGAGGAGTGGGTGAAGACATATGGGCATGTGATACGGTACAGGTCTCTTTTGGGGGTGCGTTCCTACCTCTTTCATTTGTTTCGTGGAGGGTGGTCTCGTTGAACTTACTATAACATCTCGGCCGCTCGCAGAGGCTTAAGCTCCTAGCCGTCGACCCCGTCGCCGCGGCGTATGTCCTTCAGAACAGCGAAATATTCCAAAAGCCAGATTTTTTGAAATTCAGTTTGGGCACCATCACAGGTCGAGGTGCGCACATTGGTTCATGCTCGAATCTGACTCGCAGCCCTGACGTTTGTTTGCAATGAAGGCCTCTTATTTGTGGAAGGTGCGATACGTTCCACGACGATCCTTTTTTCTGTTTTAATCCGGAGTCTTATCCAGGGCCTCAACATAGGAAGCAGGTATGTCCATGCATTCCCCTCAGTATAGAACTCGCCATCATAATTTTGTAGCGCAAGGTCATGGTGAGTCCTGATGACCACGATTTCTGGAATGACCCAGTGATTCCATGCTCAATCCAGAATCCCGCGTTCGGTCCCGCTCAGGTTCGGAAGTTCACGTCGTTATTTCTTGAGAAATCATTAGAGGTGGGCACTTTCGAGAGAAAAGCCGGGCTCTCGATTTGACGCAATAATTCTACAGCTTCGCGAAATTTGGGCGGACCTTATTTCCAAATCAGCACGAAAAGACGGAAAACTGGGCTTTAATGCTTTCACCTGGCTTAACAAAGTTACGCTTGACATCATTGGACTAGCTGGTGACTGACCCCTCTGTTCAACTTCCCTCCGAGACGTTCTGATTGACCATTCCGTGCTACACAGGATTCGATTACAACTTCAACTCGCTACGCTCTCCAGACGAAAATCAAAATGAGCTTTATGAGTCTATCCGTTCTATGCTTAAAGCTGAAGGTAGCGAATTCGTTTTCATTCTCCAATTATTCTTCCCTCTCTTCCGACCCATCGTACGTTTCTACCCTTTCCATCCGACGAAGAACAGGTTTTACATTTCCTTTCTTCAGCCAACTGCGCGCTCCCGACTTATCGATCGCTCTTTGGCAGTCATACGACGCATTGGTTCTCAACTTATTCAAGACAAAAAAGCCGCCGTGCTTGCTGAACTCAGCTCAGATGGCGCTGGCGTCGTAGAAAAGCATGACGTGCAGGGACATGACTTGCTTAGCTTGCTAATCAAGTCGAACATAGCTAGCGACATGCCTGCGAACATGCGTATGAGCGACTCGGAAATCCTTTCGCGTAAGTGCCCTTTCTCCGCCCTGGCTGCAATGCTTAAATCAATGATCGATCTAGAGGTACCCACGTTCCTCCTAGCTGGACATGAAACTTCAAGGTGGGTATTATAGTCCTAGGTCCTATTTGGATATCTCGTTAAGCAGCTTTGTCGCACGCAGCACGGCTATTGCTTGGACGCTGTTCGCGCTTTCGTGCAATCCCGCGGTCCAGACGACGCTCCGTGAAGAACTGCGCATGTGCCCGACCGACATGCCGACCACGGACCAGCTGAACGGGCTCCCTTATCTCGAAGGCGTCGTGCGTGAAGTCCTGCGCCTCTACGCTCCTGTGTCGTCTACGCAACGCATTGCGAAGGAAGATGCGGTCATTCCGTTGCAAAAGCCGTTCAAGGACAGCCACGGCATCATGCAGACCTCAGTCCAGTACGCACGAAGGTTTCTGAGTTGCATAAAAAAATAAAATTCAATGACGCGACAGGGTTTCAAAGGGGGACTCTGTTTCCGTTCCTATTCGTCTGCTGAACCGCTCTACGGAGATATGGGGCGAAGATGCTAATGAGTTCAGGTGCGCAGCTGTCTAGCTCCTCTCCGACCCTTTGGCATCGTAGCCTAATGCATGGTTAGGCCGGAGCGGTGGGAAAATGTACCTGAAGCGGCGCATGCGCTTCCGAGCGTGTATGGCCACTTGATGACGTTCATCGCCGGTTCACACGGCTGCATCGGCTTTCGCTTCTCCGTCGTCGAGTACGTGCCGCTCACGCATAATTTCGTATCGCGCAGTATAATTTATTCGCAACCCTGATGACGCAGGATCAAAGCCCTTTTGTTCACCCTGGTGCGCGCGTTCGAGTTCGAGCTGGCCCTACCAGCAGAGGATATCGTTCGCAAGACATCAATTGTCGGTCGCCCTGTGATTGCGTCGAATCCTTCTGCGGGATCGCAGCTCCCGCTGCTGATTCGTCCGGCGAACCTAGACTAAGGTCTGCTCGATATTTTCTGTTCACATATTATCCACCACCAGAACAGGTATTGCATAGGGGGAGGTTGGGGGAAGGTACAAGTAGCTTTCGATCCGAGGTTGGGAGATGATGGATGTTGTGGTCTCTCCAGTAATTGTATTTCCGTCTTTTGAATCACACTACAGTAGCATGTCACGTCGTACCATATCTAAGCATCATTTTTCATAAAAACTATACCAAAAATCGGTTGGGCCGGAGAGGTGGGAAAATGTACCGGAAGTAGTACACGCACTTCCGAGCCTGAATGACCACTTAATGACGTTCATCGCCGGTTCAGCCGTCGCTTCTCCGTCATTGAGTATACGTACTGGTACGTGATACCAAGCGTGATATTCATACGCGATACGTAATTCCGTGTCGCATGGTGTAACTTATTCGCAACCTCGATGCTAAGCCCCTTTGCTCACCCCGCTGCGTGCGTTCGAGTTAGAGCTGACGCTTCCCGCAGAGGATATCGTGCGTAGGTCGTCGGTCACCGGTTGGCTGGTGGTTGCGTCTACTAGGCTATTCCTGCTGCGGGACCGCAGTTCCCGCTGCTGATTCGCCTGGCAAACCTAGACTAAGACCTTCTCGATTTTCCTCGTTCACAGATTATCTATCTACTGCCAGAACAGGCAATGCATAGGGGGAGGGGAACGAAGCTTCATCTTTCTCAACAAATTTAAGCAAAAAATGAGGGCTTTTATCCCGCCAGACGCGGAAGCGAAAGCACATGCGTGTGGTCAGCGCTCAGCGCTCTGAGCGCAGCCTCGATGTGCGGTAATAATACCAGAAAAACAAGGACTTCACCTTTGAGCCGTCTTATTTCTTTTCAATCCTGAATCACCCTTCGATCAAACTCCACAGACTTCAAGTCCGTGGCCTGTTGCTCCGTACAGCATTGTTCAAGTTTTCATTTCTTTTATCATAGTATTTACCAATGGAAATACAAATATAAACAAAAATCAGAGTATCGAATGAGTAGTGGCAAAGCATCTGGTTTGCGAAAATTCATGAGTTCTACAGTAGGAGGGCCTCCTAGCAGGGGATAACGATACAGTAACACATTAGTATCTTAGATATCATCAGAAAATAATCATGTTATATTGTCTTATGTAAGCCACAATTCCTCCACGGGCCACGGTTATTCGCTTCCCAGGTGGCAGACTATAACCCAGAAACCGCTGAAAAGAAACCCGACAGCCAAATGGACAAAGGACGGACGAATTTCAAGTTCCCCTAGGGGAAAGCCCTGCCACCGCGGGACTACATGTAACTGTATGGAACCTGCTTTGGCCTGGGAACCTGCCAGTGCTGTAATACTTTCGCAATACTTCCGGTTTGCTTCCAGTCTTCTAGTACGACGACTTCCATACACCTAGTTACGCCCAGTGCTTGCAGGTGCCGGAGATCGAGGCAGACGGATACGTGTCTCCGAGTTCTGAGATCCTCATACATATAATATGGGTCGGCCGCGACATACTATCTCACGGCTCTCACCTTTCTACGATCATGGCACCAGTTGAGACAGAGCAGCAGCAGAAAATTGACGAACAACTGTCAAGTTACTCTGCTACCGGCAACTTGAACGACAGTAACGAGCACTACAAATATGCCCAGTACAAAGTAGGTGCCATCACTCGAATTGCTGAAATATTAATTCGTCTTTCAGCCGATCCTCCCAGTCGTTTCCTGGGGGCCCCTGAAAGAGGTCAAAGTGGTTGATAAAGGCTTTGCTGCAGATCCCGAAAAGAAGAGCCTACTTTCGGCGGCGTCTAAAGTCATTACTCTCACGCCGGCTCTTGGCACAGAGCTCCATGGGATCAACTTGAGCCAACTATCTGATAAACAGAAGGACGAACTGTGCGTGTGATTTTAAAGTTGTTACATAGCCAGATCGTCCTTTCCTCATTGTTTACGCCTAACCAGGTCGCTCCTGGTCGCAGAGCGCGGTGTCGTATGTGCGTCATGAACATTGTACAGTTCTATATGCAATCGTGTCAACTGACTCGGGGAAAGTCTTCCGGAATCAGGGCATCAATATCCACGAGCAGCTTGACCTCGGTCGCCACTGGGGCCCACTGCACAAACACGCAACGACCGGCATTCCGCAAGAGCCAGGTTTGGAAGAAGTCCACGGTTCGTCTTCTGCGAAAAGAGACGGAACCGATGACCCTACCCTGCCCCCCCAGTGGTCTACAGCGATTCGTCGCACCGGCCAGATTCCACCGGCTTCTCCAAGCGCTGGCATACGGACGTGTCGTACGAGTTACAACCGCCCAGTGCCACGTCGCTCAAAATGCTCACGTGCCCAGAAACCGGCGGAGACACGCTCTGGAGCTCCGGTTACTCACTCTACTCGTCCCTTAGCCCCAGTCTCCAGACTTACCTTGAGGGCCTGTCCGCCGTACACAGTGCCATCGAGCACTCGAACAACGCACGTGCGGTGGGATCACACGTACGTCGCGAGCCGATCGAGACTGTGCACCCGGTCGTACGTGTGCACCCAACCACAGGCTGGAAGAGCATCTATGTCAACCCTGGTGGGTGCACCTCCTCATACCGTTCGTCCCACTATTGGGTCATTCCGCGCGTCGCGCATGATAACCAATCGTCAAACCGTTTTTGAACGTCGACCTGTGTGCATGTGTGTCTTACGCTGTCGTGGACAGGCTGGACAGTGCGAATAGTAGGCATCCCCAAGGTAGAGTCTGACGCGATCCTCGCGTTTCTCTATGCCCAGATGTCCGAGAACTACGATTTCCAAGTGCGTTACAAATGGGAGCAAAACGATGTCGCGATCTGGGATAACCGAGTAAGCCTGAGTCCCCTTGTTTCCTTCTGCTATTTCCTCCTCTCTTCTTTTCATTCAGTGAGCTCGGACTGAACATAGCTTTTTCCGTTTTCTCAAGGTCGTGACCCATTCCGCCACGTTTGATTACTGGCCCTCTGCGCGCCACGCGCTTCGCGTGACCCCGCACGGCGAGCGCCCGATCTCTGTCGCCGAATACGAGAGCACGACCGGTAAGCGTGCTCGCGACCGCCAGCTTGACCTGTGGGAGCGTCAAGGCATCCAGCCGTCCGAACAAAAGAACCCACCTAAACCTCGGGGATACCGCGACTAATAGTTTGGCGGAAGCCTTTAAGAGTTGGGGCTAAAGATCTGCAATGCGCCCCCTGTTACGATATGACATGTGGCGACTCGTTCTTTACTGACGTTTTTCTATGATTTCTTCCTTCCAGTTGATTCGTTATACTAGCCCAGTGACTCAGGTTGGTGACTCAAATAAGTGACGAAAGGGCTCTCCGTAGTAGCACCTAAGGACAGACGTAGTGACCGTACGATAAGCCTTGATCTTGATTTCTTGTACAAGTATTTTCGAGGAGTTTCTCTCCAAATCGAACATTTCTAGCTTATTCGCCATCGCTCTCATCTCGGACCCAGCCGTTCAAACAGAGAGGTGTGGGCCGAGTTGGTCGATGGATTGACTTGAGCAGCGCGAAGTCCTTAAAAAAATGTCCTTATTTATCGTAAAACATCCTAAAAATCTCCCGCAAGTTGCATACTTGAGTATTTTGCTTGTCAAATGGCTTGAGGACTTGGATAACAAGCTTTTCACTGTCGGCGCTCCGTGGTCGTTGTCGCGCGTGTGCTCGAACCCGCTTTCAATACTTCGGTAACATCATACGTGTCGCAGTTTTAGCACGACAGTCACAATTCGTAAGCAGATGTACGATACATCCCCCGATCCTCTACCTGCATGGTACAATTAAGTTACCTACTCCCTGTGATGTGCCCAGCTGTTCCTTGGAAGCTGCGTGGACACACCCAACGCAATGCACACCACACCAAGAAGTACGACGTACGCGAGATTCCCACCCAGGATGTTATGCGTCAGGGAGAACGCAAATAACCAGTCTCCGGCAGCAGGCCCAACGGCGCCCTGAATCGAGTTCGTCACATGCGAAAGGCCATACGCTGCGCCGAGAGACCGTTTGTTGGGAGCGGCGGATGAGACGTACACGTTCATGGCACCTTAGCGACCCCGCGTGCATCATGAGTATCCGTACGGGATAAATTGAAGGTGTATGGGACGTAGACTTACTATATCCCATATCGAACACGCACAATGAGAACATCTGCAAGATTATGAGTAGCCATACAATCAGATTTTGGCCCCCGCCAGCGACCATGGCTAAATTTTCGAAAGGAAAGACAACATAGATCACTGCGCCTGCGATAATGGCGGAAAGGAACACACGCCGCAGACCAAAATGGCTGACGAAGTGTGAAAAGAGGGAGACCTGAAAGACGCCGCCTATGCTCCCGTACACAGACAACCCCACGCCAATGGATGCCGGACTCATGCTGAGACCACCATACTCGACCGGCGTCGACCACACAAGAGGGATGTATGACATCGCTACAGCGTTGATGAGCGAGAGCATCGCTTGATTGGCAATAGTGACGACAACTGGCTTCGTGAGAAGAGAGCGCAGCGGTAGCGGCGGCCTGTCAGCTTCATTTGGTGCCATATCTAGATCAGGACTATCTCGCGATTCTTCCTGAGGAGTGCCAGAGTGGGTTATTGCAAGCCTGAGCTTCTCTGTTGGCCTCGAATTCATCGTCTGGGAAATGTCACTGCACAACTCTCGTAAAGAGCCGGAAAAAACAAACCTCTTCCAAAAAAAATGCCGTAATGACAAATGAAAGGCATGTCAAAGTAGCGGCTACCAGACATGGCAAGAAGTATGGATAGTCTGCCCAGAAACGGTGGGAAAACATTTGTGGCCAGCGATCTTGCGGCCGTGACAAGACACCACCAAGCAAGGGGCTAAGGAATCGGGAAAGTCAGCTTTAAATTTAGAGAAAGTAGAACAAAAAGACGAACCCAATCACCCATCCGAGTGACCAGGCCATCGGTAGCATCGAAAACCCTTGGGTAATATTCGTCTCGTCAGTGAGTTCGGCTGTCATACTTTTTATGACGCCAGGGTGGCCTCTCATCACGCCGTGCAAGCACCGGCTGTGGTCCTCGAGTCAGTACATTTCTGCTAAGGATGTACATATAAAAGCACCTCAAGACAAGTGCCAAGAAGGAATGCGACAGCCCAAATAAGAGAATCGAGATCGTTGTGCCCAAGAGGCAGGTGAGAAGAACAGGCTTGCGTCCGACGTGATCTGACAGGCGATTCCATTGGAATGAAGTGGTAGCATCAGCCACGTGATGAAGAGATAGCTGTCGTGCAGTTTGGTATTCGTTCCAAGATCTGCTTTCAGAGAGAAAGTAAGACGCACTATTATCCCCGTGTAGTACCCAACCTTCCGCACATCACCACCAACAGCCGGGAGCTCTCTCACCAACTAAAAACGATGTTTCAACGCTGATGGGCAGGTCTAAGAACATACTCTACCTGGTTGATGTAAGGACTTATGGAGTGAGATGTGATGGACTCGGCCAGCCAGGCTGTGAGGAGGATAGAGATTTGAGTGATTGGTAGCGGCGTACGAGTCGGATTCGAGTCAGGTAGTAGAGATTCTTGGCTTTGGAGGAAAGGTGTCTCCTCATCGATTTCACGATTATCTTCGAACCTGGTGAGAGTCATTGACAACGATGTGTTTCTCTGCCCAAAGGTCTATCGCTGCTGGTACCACCTATGGATGTTTGGGCTGTTCTGCTTTCGGGTAAGGGGAAGCGTCAGGCCATTCTGAGAAAGAATTAGCTTTGCTGGTCCTGGCCCCTGGGAAAACCAGTTCGGAGAAAGTCCGCTGGAATTGTTTTGGTGTCACCGATCTATGCATTGGGCACCGTCTCGGACGTATTCAGCTATAGAACTTGAATCACGGGATTCTCAGTAGTCACGTTCGGATATAGTGGGGAGCTGTTACTAACTTATGACAAAAGTGGTTGATGCAGCTCATGTGCAAACGTAAGGCGGGATCTGTAAAAGAAAACTCACTATCGTCATATGATCAGTTCATCTTCCAACACGAGACAAATTTGATCCCGAATTTGATCCGAATCTGTCAGCAGCCACATCCTGTTGCTGCAGTTGGTCGACTTGGAACTTACCCAAAATAGGCCGCGACGCTCACTCTGCTGTACTCAGCTGCTGTAGTAATGGACCAAAGACAGCAAATGTGTGGTTTCTGAACTGCACAAAATCACACTTTCAGTCCCGCGCTGTGTTTTCTGTACCACTTGTAGTAGGAAACCAGCCCGATATAGTCCGGAGAAGTCCGAGATTACCCATATCGAGGTGAGCAACGCGATAGATAACACTATTGGAAATATAGGAATAGAAGTGTTGCTCATCGTACGCTACTTGATCCTCGCCAAATACATATTTCGCTACACGACTTGCACCAAAATCATAAACAAATCGTGGTGGCGTCTGTCACGGTGGAATTTAAATTTTCGAAGAAACCCCAACCCAGCCACTTCTCTTAGATCGTGAACTTGAACGTCTCTGGATTGTCTCTGGATTCTCAAGAGCAGGGAAAGGCCGGAGATCATCGACAAAAGATAGCAATATACTATTACAAGATCTAAAATAAACCGATTGACCCTTTATCTATCTAATTCTATAAAGTTCCTACTCCTTCCGATGCCATGCATTCCTCGGAAGCTGCGTCGATACACCCAGCGCGAAGAACACCACACCAAGAAGCACGACGTACGCAAAGTTCCCACCAAGGACGTTATGGGTCAGGGAGAACGCAAATAACCAGCCCGCGGCGGCAGGTCCAACAGCGCTCTGAATGGATGTCACCGTCTGCCCAAGGCCATTCGCTGCGCCGAGCGACCGTTTGTTCGGAACGGCCGACGAAATGTACATGTATATTGTAGCTGAGCAGCCCCAAGGTCCATGCTATTAGTATCTGCGTGGGGCGAAGGTAGCTGGGGGAAACAAATACTCACGGTATCCGGAATCGAAAAAGCATAATGACAACAATTGCACAATTATGAGCAGCCGTACAACCACATTTGGGCCACCGCCAGCCAATGTGGCTAAGTTTTCGAAAGGGAAGATTACAAATATCACAGCGCATGAGGAGATGCTGCAAACGAAAACATTCCGCAGGCCCAAACGGCTGAAGAATCGCGGGAAGAAAAATAATTGGAAGATTCCGTCTATACCGCCATACAGAGACATCCACATTCCAATCGTTTCTGGATTCATGTTGAGTCCACCATACTCGACTGGGGTCGACCACACAAGCGGAGTGCATGACTCCACTACAGCGTTGAGGAGCGCGAGCATTCCGTAGTTAGCGACAGTGACCAGGACAGGCTTTGTAAGCACAGAGCGCATTGGCAGTGGTTTATCAGGTGTCGCCGCTAGAATTGAATCATCGTCCGCTTCTTCCGGAAAAGTACTGGAGTTGCTTCTTGCAAGCTGGGACTTTTCGGAGGGCCTCGAATTCAATGTCTATGAGAAGTCAATCAAGTTGTACAAGTCTCTTGAAAGAGCAAGCAAGAACAGACCTCTTCTAGAAACAATGCCGAAATGACGAATGAAACGCACATGAAAGAAGAGGCCACCAGACATGGTAGGAAGTACGGATAGTCTTCCCAGAAACTGTGGGAGAACGTGTGTGGCCAGCGATCTTGTGGCCGTGACAAGACACCACCAATCAAAGGACTGAAGGAATTCAGCAAGTCAGTTGAAAGTTTGAGAGAATAAAGGACAAAATGGCGAACCCAAGGATACCTCCGAGTGACCAAGCCACAGGCGGCAGTGAAAATCCTCGAGCAATGTTCGTCTCGTCCGTGAGTTCCGCTATCGTACTTTTCACGGTGCCAATGTGTCCCCTCATAGCGCCATGCAAGCACCGGCTAAGGTCCTCAAGTCAGTCAGTAGACATCGCTCCTGAGGGTGTGTGGGAAAGCACCTTAAGACAAGCGCCAAGAAGGAATGGGACAATCCAAAGAGGAGATTCGCAATAATTGTACCCGCAAGGCAAGTCAAAAGAACAGGCTTACGTCCAACGTGGTCTGACAGGCGGTTCCACTGGAGTGCAGTGGTAGCCTCAGTCGCGTAATGAAGGGACATCTATGATGCAGTTTAGTCCATATACGCTGTTTTTAGACGCGCGTAAGACTCACTATGATACCCATGTAGTACCCAACCTTTCGCGCATCTCCTCCGATATCCGGAAGCTCTCTCAAAAGCTGAAACAGTGTTCAGAACTGACAGGCAGGGCCAACTGGTAGCATACTGCACCTGATTGAGGTAAGGACTTATCGACTGGGACGTGACGGACTCGGCGAACCAGGCGGTGAGTAGGATGGAGAGCTGGGCGATTGGTAGCGGCGTCCGCGTCGGTTTCAAGTCAGGTAGAACTTCAACGCTTGGGAGTAGAGGCGTCTCTTCATCGAATGTATGAATATCTTTGGGCGTTGTGAGAGACATTAACTACGATGTGTGTTGGCGTCCAAGGATCCCTGCTAGCACCGCTCCACTATTTATAGGTGCTAGCGTTATTTTGTTGGTTGGGGTAAGGAGGGCAGGCATCATATTATCATGAGAAAACAGGTCCACGGACTAGGCTTGGTTTTGATGACTGTGATTGCTGCATTGGGTGGCGCCTCGTTCCCTGTGGGTGCTCGTTTCAGGTGGCTACCACAGAATCTCGGTGGTCATGTCAGACAACGTAGCGGTACACACGCAGTTCATATGCAGAGAATGTTACATTCAGCGGATATGCCTGGTATCTGCAACAAAGTCATCAACATGTGTGATTAGCCAATGCCGTTCGGCGTAAGAGAAGCACAGCCTTCCAGCACCTCAGCACCTTGATCCCGAATGGGGTCACCACACCATTTGGCTATACTGTAGTTGGCCTACTGCAACTTGCGCTCGTTAGACCAATGACGAGACGTCAGGAAGTTTCGTTGAACTGCGCACAACTGCCCATTCCGGGACGACATATATGATGGCACGTGAGTAACAGCAATAAACAAAGCCCCGGCGTCTATTAATATATCCAAAAGATTCTCAATGCGCCCTCAAGGCCTCAAGCTCAAGGGCTCAAAACAGAGACGCGCCCACGGTTGGAAACTGTATGCCTCCTCCAGACCCTCGCCGACCCAGGGTGGCGCCAATCTGCCACGTAGCGCATGATGATCTGAGGCGAGGGCAACTCCTCTCTAGATAACCGAAGCTTAACCTCATCCTATCTGGACGATCGTACTCCCTAGGTCTTCTTAAACTGGCACACGCGACATACTAGTGGACCCGTCTTAGTTTGTAGCGGGACTTGCCGGCCCGAAGTCACGCGACGCGAGTCGCGTCGCTACGCTACTACAGAACGCGTCTGAGGTCTGACATACAGTAGTAAATCGCATTCTACACGTAGTAATAGTCATCACAGTCCCTGGCAAAATGTACTATAAAATAAATAGGCCCTCTATATATCTAAAAATACCACTAAGCGTCCCGAGGCCACGCGTTCCTCGGAAGTCGCGTGGCGACGCCCAACGCAAAGCCCACCACACCAACGAGCACGACATACGCAAAGTTTCCGCCCAGCACGTTATGCGTCAGCGAGAACGCAAATAGCCAGTCTGCAACAGCCGGCCCGACAGCGCTCTGAATTGATGTTGCCACCTGCGCAAGGCCATTCGCGGCGCCGAGCGACCGTTTGTTCGGAACAGCCGATGTAACGTACATGTATATTGTAGCTGGTGTGTGTCATTAGTAACTTATCTGCGTGGGGCGGGGAATAAGAAAACACTCACGGTATCCGGAATCGAAAAAACACAATGACAACAATTGCACAATTATGAGCAACCATACAACCACATTTGGTCCACCGCCGGCCAACATGGCTAAGTTTTCGAAAGGGAAGATAATAAAGATTACGGCGCATGAGGAGATGCTGCACATGAAGACGTTCCGTAGGCCCACGCGGCTGAAGAAGCGCGGAAAGACAAAGAATTGAAAGATTCCGTCTATACCGCCATACAAAGACATCCACATTCCAATAGTTTCTGGATTCATGTTGAGTCCACCAAACTCGACTGGAGTCGACCACACAAGCGGAGCGCATGACTCCAATATAGCGCTGAGGAGCGCGAGCATCGCGTAATTAGCAATAGTGGTGAGGACCGGCCTTGTGAGCACGGAGCGCATTGGAAGTGGTTTGTCCGATTCATCTGGTGTGATATCTAGATCTGGGTCATCGTCCTCTTCTTCCGAGGAGGTATTAGGGTTAGTTCTTGCAAGCTGGTACTTCTCCGAGGGCCTCGAATTCAATGTCTATGGGAGAAGTCATTGCACAACCCTCTTGAAAGAGTAGGAAAGAACAAACCTCTTCTAGAAACAATGCTGAAATGACGAATGAAATACACATGAAAGACGAGGCTACCAGGCATGGTAGGAAATATGGATAGTCTGCCCAGAAATGGTGGGAGAATGTTTGCGGCCAGCGATCTTGCGGCCGTGACAAGACACCACCAATCAATGGACTGAAGGAATTCAGCAAGTAAGTTGAAAGTTTGAGAGAATGCAGGACAAAATGGCGAACCCAAGGATACCTCCGAGTGACCAAGCCACCGGCGGCAGTGAAAACCCTCGGGCAATGTTCGTCTCGTCCGTGAGTTCCGCTATCGTACTTTTCACGGTACCTATGTGTCCCTTCATTGCGCCGTGCAAGCACCGGCTGTTATCCCCAGGGTAGTCAGTAGATATCGCCGCCAGACAGGGGCATAGAGAAGTACCTTAAGACGAGCGCCAAGAAGGAATGGGATAAACCAAACAGTAGAACCGCAATAGTTGTACCCGCAAGGCAAGTCAAAAGTACAGGCCTACGTCCGATGTGGTCTGACAAACGGTTCCATTGGAATGCCGTAGCAGCCTCAGTCGCGTAATGAAGAGACATCTATCATGCGGTTCACTCCATATACGCCCTTATTTAGACAAGGGTAAGAAGACGCACTATGATACCCGTGTAGTACCCAACCTTCCGCGCATCACCTCCGACCTCCGGAAGCTCTCTCAATAGCTGAAACAGTGTTCAGCTCTGATAGGCAGGGCCAGCTAGTAGCGTACTGCACCTGGTTGAGGTAAGGACTGATCGACTGGGATATGATAGACTCGGCGAACCAGGCTGTGAGGAGGATGGAGAGCTGGGCGATTGGCAGTGGCGTCCGGGTCGGAGTCAAATGAGGTAGAACCTCTTGATCTTGGAGGAAAGGTGCATCCTCGTCGAGTTCATGGTCGTCTTCCAGTCGCGTGCGAGTCATCGATCACGGGACCGGGGGATGGAGACGTTGTCCGAGAGTGTCCGAGGGTTATAGCAGCTGGGACTAAGTTACTCCAACACTTATACTGTAGGTAATTCTGCTGGTGGGGTAAGGAAAGGGAAGGAGGCACCGAGACGCTGTGCCTGTGAATAAAGTCGGACACGTCAACCGTGAGAAGATGCGCTCCCAGAGATTTGGTATCTCGGCGTCCCGCATCTTCCCATCCCCATGGAGACACGGCGACCGGCTAGCCCGAAACGGTTACCACTTACCGGGTCCGTCCGGTCCAGTAGTCCCCGCGTTCCCACGCTTCGCTTTCCGATAGGCCCGCTCTAAACCCGAGACTTTTCCGCGTCCATTTTGACCGTCGCTCAACTGTCAGAGGCCCTCGACAGATTCCTTCTCTTTTGTATATATTTCCTGTATTTACAATCTTAGAAGAGTCGGAAAAAAAAATGAGAACAACCCTCGTTAATACCGCTCTTTGCGCACATTCCCGAGTCTGCCGAACTCGCGTGCGCCTCCAGCGACTCGAGCATACGCGTTCCCGACAGCGACGTTGAGTCTGTGAAACCTCGCGCCGCGCGGAGGCTTGCCCAACCAGTTGCACCGCTTTCACACCTCCCCGACTTCGACTACAAACTCTGAGCTCATCTATCCACTGCGTCGTCTAAGAGGCATCAACGTTTGATGGTGCAAGCGATCTCATTCTGATATTGTGACACGGAGCTGAGCAGATCAGAGGCAGACACCGGTACTTCTACATACAATTGCTTCAACTGTATAGACTCGGTATAGATAATAAAAACTTGAACGTCTCTGGATTCACACGAGAGCAGAGTCAGGTCGCAGCGTAACGCATTCTACAATCGTCGGGTAGTCATCGCAGTTTGAAACAAAAAATACACTTCATCAATTGATCCTCTATTTTTCTTGCAGTGCCGATCTACTGCTTATGATGCGCCCACGTGTTCCTGGGCAGTTGCGTGGAGGTGGCCAACCCAACGCACGCCGCACCAACGAGCACGACGTACGGAAAGTTTCCGCCCAGCACGTTATGCGTCAGGGAAAACGAAAATAGCTGTCCCGCTGCAGCTGGACCAAGGACGCTCTGGACCGAGGACGCGACTTGCGCAAGACCATATGCAGAGCCGAGCGACCGCTTGTTGGGAGCAGCGGACGAAATGTACATATACATCACACCTGCGTGCGTGATGAGTTTCTGCGTGAACCAATGCACGAGGCGCAACAAAAAACGTACCGTATCCCATGTCGAAAAAGCACAGACACGACATTTGCAAAACTATGAGCAGGCATACGACTATATGATTTGGACCACCGCCAGCCACCGCAGCCAGGTTTTCGAAGGGGAAGAGGGTGTAATTCAAGGCGACCGAGACGAGGCTGAGAACGAAGACAAGCCGCGGGCCAAAACGGCTGACGAAGCGCGGAAAGAAGAATAATTGGAAGATTCCATTCATGCCCCCGTACATCGACAACCATAAACCGATAGATGCTGGACTCAAGCTAAGACCACCATACTTGATTGGCGTCGACCACACGAGCGGAGTGTATGACTCCATGATGGCACAGAGGAGCGAAAGCATTGCGTAATTGGCAATAGAAATAACAATTGGCCTCGTGAGGACAGAGCGCAGCGGCAGTGGCTTGTCTGATTCGGTTGGTGTCATAGTTAGTTCTGGACAACCGCTCGCATCTCCTTGAAGAATATCAGCGTTGGCTCTTGCAAGCTGAAGCTTCTCTGAGGGCCTTAAATCCAAGGTCTGGGGGCCATTAGTGCGCAATCCTCTTCAAAGAGTGGGTATAACAGACCTCTTCCAGGAACAATCCCGTAGTTACGAATGAAAAGAGCGTGAAGGAAGAAGCTACCAGGCATGGCAGGAAGTAGGGATATTCGGTCCAGAAAGGATGGGAGAACGTCTGAGGCCACCGATCTTGCGGTCGTGACAGGACGCCACCGATCAAGGGACTACGGCATTGAAGTCAGCTAGATATAGAAAAAGTAGTACACGACGGACCCTATCACGTATCCGATAGACCAAGCCACTGGTGGCTTTGAAAATCCACGGGCAACATTGGTTTCGTCCGTGAGTTCTGCGATCATACTTCTCACAGCGCCAACGTGTCCCTTCATTGCACCATGCAAGCACCGGCTATCATCCCCAGGTCAGCATCAATACATCGCTCCTGAGGGTGCGTGGAAAGCACCTTAAGATAAGCGCTACGAAGGAATGCGACAATCCAAAGAGGAGAATCGCAATAGTTGTACCCGCAAGGCAGCACAAAAGAACAGGCTTGCGTCCTATGTGGTCAGACAGGCGATTCCATTGGAACGAGGTGCTAGCCTCAGCCGCGAAATGAAGAGACACCTATGACGCAGTTTAGTCTATATCTGCTCTATCAGGGAAAGTGAGACGTACTATTATCCCCGTATAGTACCCAACCTTCCGCGCATCACCTCCAACATTCGGGAGCTCTCTCAACAGCTGAAACAGCGTTCAGCACCGATAGGCGGGTCCAAGAGTATACTGTACTTGGTTGAGATAAGGACTTATCGACTGGCATATGATAGATTCGGCGAGCCAAGCTGTGAGTAGGATGGAAATCTGGACAATCGGTAGTGGCGTCTGAGACGGATTCGAATCCGACGGGACTTTTTGGTCTGGGAGGAGCGGTGACTCCTCATCGACTTCACGATTGTCTTCGGTCCTGGTGGGAGACATTGACTAGGATGTGTTTTGGCGTCCTAGGATCTATCGCTGCTGGCACCACGCCACCCACTACTTATAGGTCTTCGCGCCAGTCTTCTTGTGGGGCTGAGGGGAAGGGTCATGCCCCACCCTCAGGAAAGAATATAACGCGTTATACCTGAGAAGCCCTCTATAAATCCCGGAATTAATCCGCCGGCTTGTTTGGGTAACCGTCATCCCTGCATTGGGAACTGCTACGTGGGTATTTCAGCACGAGTCTGGGTCACGGTATTGTCCTTGCGCTGGCGTCTAAAGAAGTTTTTGGTTGTTTGGCGCGTTGCGGTGCTACGGTAACTTGCTACTTACGACAATGAATGACGTTGATTAACCGAGGGCACGTTGGTTGAGTAAAACGTACAATCACTGGCATCCGATCATAAGATCAGGGTACAACCAGGCGCCTTGCATCATGCCTGGATGACAAGATGTCCTTTGAATGAACTCAGGCACATTCTATTACCACAGAGCTCAATGCATTCGATTACCTGGATATGCTGTACAGTATAGTACCGCACTGTACTGTAAGGGGAACCGTGACGAGTGTATCCTTTACTATTTGTGGTTCCGCACACATTGTTTCAATCGAAGCACTAGATTCTCTTAAAAGAGCGTCCGATTCCCTCCTTCTTAGGCTTTTAGCTCTGATCACCACCCCTGGTACTCGTCACTCGATGTTCACATGAGCAGAGCGACCCCAGTAACGTCACACATTCTACACGTGGCAAGAATCCCATCACCGCCTATGACACAACTTAGAATACATCGATTGAATCTTCGAGTTTATCTATCTAGTACTGAACCACCCCTTATGACGCGCCCATGTGTTCTTCGGAAGCTGTGTGGAGATGCCCAACGCAACGAACGCCACACCAGCGAGCACGGCATACGCAAAGTTTCCGCCCAGCACGTTGTGCGTCAGGGAGAACGCAAATAGCCAGTCCGCAGCAGCCGGGCCAACGGCGCTCTGAATCGACGTCGCCACCTGCGCCAGACCATTCGCCGCGCCGAGTGATCGTTTGTTCGGAACAGCCGATGAAATGTATAAGTACACAGTAGCTGGGCGACGATGAGCACTGGCAGTCGCGTGCGCAAAAGTGTAAGGCACGAAAACGTACGATATCCCATTTCGGAAAGGCATAACGCCGACAGCTGCAAGAGTACGAGCAACCACACGACCGTATTTGAGCTATCGCCAGCTGCAACGCGCAGAGCTAGGTTTTCGAAAGGGAAGATGATGTAGATCACGGCGCACGCGATGATGCTGGAAATGAAGACATTCCGCATGCCAAACCGTCTTATGAGGTACGAAAAGAAAGCGAATTGAAAGATGCCGTTCATTCCCCCGTACACAGACAGCCGCAGGCCGATGGATGCCGGGCTCAGGTTGAGCCCACCAAACTCAACCGGTGTTGACCACACAAGCGGAATATATGTCGCCGCCACCATGTTGAGAAGCGCAAACATCGCATGATTGAGAATAGTGACCGCAACTGGCTTCGTGAGCACGGAGCGGAGTGGCAGTGGCTTCTCTGGTCCATTGGGTGGCATATCTAGATCCGAAGTTTCGCCTGTTTCCCCCTGCAGTACATCAGAGTTGTCACTAGCAAGTCGGAGTTTTCGTGAGGGCTTCGAATTTATCGTCTGGGAGACGTCATTGCACAACCCTCCTCAATAAACAGGAAACCACAAACCTCCTCCAGATACAAAGCCAGAATGATAAATGAAAGGAGTGTAAAAGCAGCGGATACCAGGCAGGGCAGAAAGTATGGGTAGTCTGCCCAGAAAGGGGAGGAGAACGCGTGTGGCCAGCGATTTTGGGGCCGTGACAAGACACCACCAATCAAGGGACTGTACGGATGGAGCAAGTCAGCTGAAATTGAGAGAAGCCAGGACAAAACGACGAACCCAATCACAAATCCAAGTGACCAAGCTACTGGTGGTATCGAAAATCCTCGTGCAATGTTCGTCCCGTCGGTGAGTTCAGCTATCATACTTTTCACGGCACCAATGTGCCCCTTCATTGCACCATGCAAACACCGGCTGTGATCGTCAGGCCAGTCAGTGGACATCGCTCCCGACGTGTGCAGAAATAGAGAAGCACCTCAAGACAAGCGCCAAGAAGGAATGCGACAAACCGAACAGCAGGATCGAAAGAGTCGTACCGGCAAGGCAGGCTAAAAGAACAGGTTTGCGTCCAATGTGATCCGACAGCCGATTCCACTGGAATGAGGTGGCAGCCTCAGCCACGTAATGAAGTGAGACCTGACGGCCCGTACAGTTTGGGCCTTATCCGCTTATTCAGAGAGCGTAGGACGCACTATTATCCCCGTATAGTACCCAACCTTCCGTGCGTCACCTCCGACATTCGGGAGCTCTCGCAATAGCTGAAAGCTGGGGTTCAGCACCGATTGGCAGGTCTAACAGTGACCTGCACCTGGTTGAGGTAAGGACTTATGGAATGGGATAGGATAGACTCGGCGAGCCAGGCTGTGAGGAGGATGGAGATCTGGGCGATGGGTAGCGGCGTCTGAGACGGATTCGAATCAGATGGGGCCTTGGGGCCGGGGAGGAGGGGTGCATCCTCATCGGCTTCATGATTGTCTTCGAACCTTATGGGAGTCATTGACCACGATGTGCTTTGGCGCCCAGGGTCTATTAGTGGTCAATCGCTGCTGGCACGAGCCCGCCACGTAAGGACGTTTGCGCATATCTGCTATTGGCGGCGTCTAAAGAAGTTCGCAATATTTGAGATGTCTCCATACGAATGAATAGTGCAAAACCTATCATCGAATAGTATGCTAGGATAGTCAGCTGGTCTGGAATAAGTTGGTGACTTGCATCAAGACTTGCATCCTGAAGTGATTCAATCACACGAGCTCACCTTATTGGCTAGATATATATCAATTAGCAAGATCGATCAAGCCTGAGGGACCTTCCCCCGGACTTTGCCGACAGCACAATGACTCGGACACGACGCCCCTTGTGACGACGCCTGCGTTTGGACCACCGATGCTAGCGACAATCTCAAACTGCCAACTTGAAGATAACAACGGACTACTACACGGCAGCTTCTAACTGATATAGATACCATAGTATTCATCTGCGCTCTCTCTCATCGGCCTCGCGTTCTTAATCACATAGGTTCACACCGATTCAGACGCCTCTTGCTCGGAGGATCAACTTATTACTAGTCACGATTACTTCATCCCTATTCCCCAGGGCGAAGGTGTGAATCTCTCGATAGTGTCTCAGTAGCAGCTCGTCCAAATGTCTGAATCATGATGCCTCCAGACACCTGCAAGGGCTCCTGGGACCCTCTTACCACCACCTTCCCCTTGTGGAAAACGACTCTTAGGCCTGAGGTTACCCTCCCATCTCCTCTAAGCTTTCCCTTCAATGGGACTTACAGGAGCTCTGAGTTAGTTGGGGCCAGCATGGTACGGAGTGGCATCTGGGTTGGTAAAACATCGGGAAAACGGGGCTTAGGCCTGAGGATACCCTCTAGGGGGTCCAGCAGGGTACGGCTTGTCGTCCGGCAGTGTTATGTTCTGATTACGCAGCATCGGTGTATCACATGAGTTGGGACTATCATGTGGTTGTGATGTCATTAGTTCCGGACTATTCTACCACCTTCCATACGACGAGTCATAATGACTCATACTATTACAAGGACTAGTAGTATTAGTGGAGTCATAGCGTCATAGGTGACTCATCCTAGTATTATGACTCAGTAGTAGTGACTCATGTACTTAGTATATAAACTGTACCATTAGCGAACTTAGACCTTAGGTCTGAGTTCTTGTATCAATCAGACACTCTACGACGCCTTCTAGGCTAGGAGCTGCATAAGTCCAGTCGACTTCCCCAGCTGTTCCTCTCACAGACTTTGCTCTGTTACCACCGATTCCGCGAGGGTTAGAGTCCCACGCCGTCACCATAGGGTCATACAAACCTTATCAGAGACCTGGTTATCCGCATCCGTCTGAAGTCACCCACAAGTTGTGGACCCAGTTAATCCGGATCCAACAGAACAACTTCCGTCACAGTACCTTAGCTCAAGCCGAGCAGAGCGGTCCGTCTAACCGTAACATTAACTCAGACCTCAGTACCACTGTGGCAGAACCACGACCCAACACGATCACCACCTACGTTGCACGTAGGGGGGAACAGAACGTCCCTAAACGATACCTCAAGGGAGCCGAGTGGCTAGACAAAGACTACAGCTGGGGATACTATACCACCAGCACTGATTCCAACGACGACGACACACTCATCGCAATTGATTTCGATTTCGGATCTCTCCAGTGGGGAGTTACTAGAAAACTTCCTGACAACGGAGGATTCGCAATCGAACGCCCTGCACCAGTCAAATTGGGACTTCGTATCTACGACGAGGAAAGAGTCGACCGAAGCCGTTGGGGGCCATTGGACGGAGAAGCAGACGAAGAAGAAGAACAGCCACGAACAGAGTTCAAATTTGGTAGCGACAAAGACGACACCCCAGACGAAAACATCGACATTCCTGCCACTGACGCAGCAGAGGCAGTTGAAGAGCAACTTGAGCAATTGGCTAGCACTATTCCCACCAACGTCTCTGCCAAATTCACACCAACCATTGTCTACAAAACATCGACGCCAGCTAGCACAATGGCCTCAATCGCAGCAACTACCACTGTACCTCCAGCAACTATATTGGGCCGAACTACTAGATTTACAGTACCCTCCAATCCCTTCGGAAGTGGACCACCTCCATCAGGACCTCCTGGAGGAGGAGGCGGACATTGGTCAAGTCGAGAACCTCCTATGGGAGGAGGACCACCCGGACCACCAGGACCTCCTGGAGGAGGGGGAAATCCCGGAGGACATGGAGGAGGGGGAAATCCTGGAAGCGGCAAACTTGTAGGACGCGAGCCAGAAGTCTTCGATGGAACTCGAAGCAAGACTGAAGGATTCCTCCAAGAATGGAATATCTATTACGGACTCAATTGGGGAGCTGACGTCATCACCACCCCCTTTACCCGTGCCATGCTGTTCTTATCCTTTATCAAAGGTCCAAATATCCAGGAATGGGTAGCGGCACAAATCGAATGGCTAGGAAACCAAATGGCTGGAGGAGCACAGGTCCACAATGAATACCTGTGGCGTACTATTATTGATCGATTCAAAGATGCCTTCACCGACACCATGAGCGTAGAGAAAGCTGAACGAGCTATCAAGGAGATCCGCATGAAAGATGGGGATCTAGATGGCTATATAGCCAAATTCGAACAACTAGCTCGAATCGCCGGACACGATCTCAATGCAAAAGGAACATGGACTATGTTCGCCGAAGGACTCCCCAAAATGCTCCATTACAACATGATTAGCCAAGGAGGACGATGCCCAAACTCGTGGCAAGAATGGACCGAAGGAGCGGTCGAACAACAACAGAAGTGGCTATATCTCCAAACTTTTTTCAACGGCAAGGTACCCCAGAAGAAGCAAGGCCCAAATCAAAATTGGCGCCAAGGGCAAGGGTCCGGTTCTGCAAAGAATTCCAATGCCATGGATCTTACCCCTGGACATATCCGTGCAAGGGGTGCCCTATCAGAAGAAGACCGCGCCAAACTACTGGCTACAGGAGGTTGTTTCCGATGCAGGAAGCAAGGACACATGAGCCGAAACTGCCCTGAAAGGCCTCGTCAATCACAAGTCCGGGGAAATCAAGACGAAGAAGCACAAATTCAAGCCACAAACACGGCTCCAACGAAGTTCGATGCCAAAGGGCTCATTGAACAAATCAAGGGACTCAATGACGAAGACAAGGACATAATTATCCAAGAAGTCTTCATGAAGAACCGTCAGGATTTTTCCTAAGCTCTAACCCATTGGCCTGGGGGCGAGCAATTCGTAGACTGCAATGTAACTCTGTATATCTTACTCGCTATCGAAGTATGAAAATCCCCGTTTCATTCCGCACGTCACAAGCAATGGCCGACAAAAGCATACTAGTGGACTCAGGAGCCACTGATAATTTCATCGATCCTAGGCTCATCAAACGGCTAGGATTGGGTACCCAGAAACTGGAGCGACCAAAAAAGATCTGGAACATCGATGGGACTAACAATAAGGCTGGCCTTATCCAGGATTACGTGGATCTAGAAGTCCGTACAGGAGATAAGGAAAAACAAATGAGATTCCTTATCACAGATCTAGGGCTTGAAGATCTGATACTAGGATACCCCTGGCTGGCAGCGTTTGAACCTCAGTTCCAATGGAAGGATGCTGTTATCGATATCAAATACCTTCCAATCGTTATCCGATCTCTAGATTGGCGATCACTTCGGATCAAACCAATCATTTCCCATCTGGACACATCTCTAAACAGAATAACCACCGAATCCTTATCTGATGCTGAAAAAGATCAAATCGTCCAGGAACTAACAGAACAGGGGCATAGAAGCGCCAACATCTCCACTCAGTTAGCGCAAAATGTCCAACAATATGTCAAAGAAGTTCCCATTCCACCGGAGTATCAACGCCATCAGAAAGTGTTCAGTGAAGAAGAATCTCATCGATTCCCACCATCTAGACCCTGGGATCATGCAATCGAACTCAAAGAAGGAGCGCCGAAGGCACTAGATTGCAAAATTTATCCAATGACGCAGGCAGAAGACGAAGCACTCCTCAAATGGATCAAAGAGGAAAAAACCAAAGGATATATCCGACAATCCAAGTCACCTTATGCGTCATCATTCTTCTTTATTCGGAAGAAAGATGGGAAACTGCGCCCAGTGATAGACTATCGCAAACTCAATGATTACACTATCAAGAACAAATATCCATTGCCACTTATCCCGGGACTTATCGCTCAAGTAAAGGACGCTTGGATCTTCACTAAATTTGATGTCAGATGGGGATATAACAATATCCATATCAAAGAAGAAGATATTCATAAAGCAGCCTTTAAAACCAAGTACGGATTATGGGAACCAACAGTAATGCCCTTCGGACCTACCAATGCGCCAGCCACATTTCAAGCAATGATGGACTATGAATTTGAAGAAATCATAGAGCGCTTTAGGTTAAAAGGCACTGAAATTATAATCTACATGGACGATATCCTAATTGCGACTATGGCTAAACTCCGAGATCATCGGGAGGCAGTACACACAGTTCTAGATCGACTAGAAGAACTGGACTTATACCTGAAGCCGGAAAAATGCGTGTGGGAATCACCACGAGTCGATTATCTGGGGCTAATCCTTGAAAAGGGAGTAACTCGCATGGACCCGGCCAAAGTCGCAGGGGTCGGATCTTGGCCCATTCCCACGACAGTAAAACAGGTCCGATCTTTTCTGGGATTTTGCAACTTCTACAGACCCTTCATTCGCCAATTTTCACATACTGCAAAGCCATTGAACGAACTCACAAAAAAGGACGTTCCATGGGACTGGACGCCGAGATGCCAAGAGGCTTTTGAAACCCTTCGTCAGAGGATAACATCGGAACCAGTCTTAATCCAACCAAACCTGACCAAGCCTTTCGAACTGGAAGTAGATGCATCTGGATTCGCCTTGGGAGCAGTACTAACGCAAAGAGGAGACGATGGGAAGAAACATCCCATAGGATACTACTCCACAACCCTAAATGAGGCAGAACGAAACTATGATATCTGGGATCTAGAGCTACTGGCAGTCGTAAAAGGACTAAGGCACTGGAGAGCTTATCTGGCAGGATCACCCCATAAAGTTATCGTATACACCGACCATGCTAACCTATTATACTGGCGACAACCCCAGAAAATCAGCCGAAGAATTGCCAGAGAAGTTCTAGAACTCTCCGAATATGATATCGAGCTGCGCCATATACCGGGAAACACTAATAGCCGAGCAGATATGTTATCTAGACGCCCAGATTACGATCAAGGGGAAAGAGACAATGAAAACATCACAGTATTACCGGACCACCTTTTCACACGTGCTCTCACTACCCTGACAACACCCCTAATTTACGATCAAGATCTCAAGACCCTAAGACCATGGGTAAATCCCCATAACCTTAAAAGGATAAATGGGCGCTGGTGGAAAGGAACAGGACAGGTGATCACTTTAGGGAAGGACACGAAGCGACAGATCATCCATGATCATCACGATCTACCCGCTTATGGACACCCTGGGATTTCACGGACAATGAAACTGGTCACAAGATACTATTGGTGGCCGCAAATAGCAAAAGATGTACATGATTATGTCAAGGGATGCGCCGAATGTCAAAGGCACAAGGTCAATACACAAACAAGGAAGGCACCCTTGAACCCTATCACACCGGAGCTCGACGCCCTTCCGTTTCAAACAATAGCGATGGACTTTATTGTCAAGCTGCCTAAATCAGAAGGCTATGATTCTATCCTAACCATAACAGATCATGATTGTTCTAAAGCGGCGATCTTTATCCCTTGCAACGAAACCATCGATGCCGAGGGAGTAGCTGATCTGTATCTCAAGAACGTCTTTGTGCGATATGGGCTACCCTCAAAAGTCATCTGCGATAGAGATCCCCGCTTCATTTCCCGATTTATGCAAACCTTGTGTAAACGAATGGGGATCAAGGTCAACACGTCTACAGCCTACCATCCCCGAACAGACGGGCAATCAGAAAGGTCCAATCAATGGCTAGAACAGTGGCTACGACCCTGGACTAACTTCGATCAGGACAACTGGTGTAAACATTTACCTTTCGCTGAATTCGCTCACAACTCATGGCATAACAAAACCACGAAACAATCCCCTTTCCAAGTGCTTATGGGATATCACCCAAGAGCGACCATTACCCCATTCCCCAATTCATTACCAGGAGTAGAGACGCGGATTGAAGAATGGATGAGAGCAAGATGACAAGTACGAGAAGCAATCCTTATTGCCCAAAAGCGATGGGCGCACTCCAAATACCTAGGACGGACTTTCAAAGTAGGAGATAAGGTGTGGCTTGAAGGGCGCAATCTTCGAACGGAGCAACCAACAGCCAAGTTAGCGCCAAAACGCCACGGACCTTTCCCGATAAAGAAAGTCTTATCTCCCATTACATATCAACTGACATTACCTCCGACATGGAAGATCCATGATGTGTTTCATGTGGACCTTCTAACTCCATATGTCGAAACGGACTTCCACGGACCCAACTACACGAGGCCACCACCTGACCTTATCAACGACGAAGAAGAATACGAGGTAGAACAAGTATTGTCATCAAGACGTTTCGGACGAGGGCATAAGGTGCAATACCTAGTTAAGTGGAGAGGATACCCGGACTCGGACAATGAATGGGTCAACTGGGACGACATGAATGCTAATGAAGCGCTAGAGGACTTTAGGAGGCAGAACCCTCGAGCTGTGACCCATATAAGACGGGTTCAAAACGCTGAAGAAGAGCTAACCCCCGCATTACATTCGTGGATCTACAGCAACACGTCTATGTCTCAAGATGCTCTCTGCGCCGCCTTACCTTATGCTCACTGCGAAAGCCCCGTCCCCGAAGCCGGAGTCCCGAGTCCATTACCCCAGACGACAATTAACTATGTTGGATCTCAGTACTCGCCCCCCAACAATCATCCGGGAAGGGGCTGGTACGAAGCTTGGCACGCCATCAACTGTTTTGAACCCTCGAGCTGGCGCACTCCCACTGAATCCCCTCATCGCTCCGCAACCAGTACACCCGAGCTTGTCGACCCCACTGCTCCAAGATACACGGAGTTCTCCATTCCCCAAACACTCATTGGACGAGCAGGAAGTACCCCTCACGTACGACTACTCGAGGATCTCGTCTCCGAACCTTCCTCCCCGACAAACGCTCTCACCACTGACCCCACTTCCATCCCCTCCTCCACGCGCACCAGTTCCCCACTCCCGATCCCTCCGCAGCTCGACTATCTGGGGGCCATACTTGATCAAACACGGAGGCTACGCGAAGGACCTCCGATCGTTGGATCCCACATTCAAAGTCAAGAAGCCACGGAGGTTCCGACTCACGCCAGAGCAGAGGTTCACGGAAGACATCAACTTACTAACCCAGATACCGACGGGAGGGAGGAGGTTAACGAGGAAGATGTTCCACCAGTTCGAGAAGCATGGACGCCACCCCCTGAGGGCTACTGCTACAATCTAGGCGACCAGTATGTGCCAATGCACATCAAGGGGCCTGACGGCCGTCTCTGGCCGGCCAAGTTCACTAAGGTCGAATATACGGACAACCCTCGTGTCTGTGGCTATCGCGCTGGAAGCCCGACCCCCTACTCCGATTACCTTTATGCCGAGCCATACTTCGATTTATACCACCGTCCTCGCTACTCAAAGGCGGACTTGTGGTTTCTTAGTCATCGTTATCCGTACCGTGATGAGGTGGACTTAGGTTTCCATGCTCTCAAGGATCAAACCGTCAAGGCAGAAGTACGACGGTATAGAGGTTTGGACGCAAGAATCTCTAATCTCCTCTACGACCTCCAACAGTTGGAGGAGCGGTTAGGACTGACGCAGCTGGAGAAAGATCAGTGTGTAAGGCGACTCGAGCAGGCTAACACACTTGAGAGGATGGCGGAGGCTAACAGACGGAATATTGCAGAAGCGAGGGGAAGAGTTACTGAACTCCTGCAGGATATGGAACGTGGGCGTTCCACCTGAAAAGGGAGTATTGTTACGTTCTGATTACGCAGCATCGGTGTATCACATGAGTTGGGACTATCATGTGGTTGTGATGTCATTAGTTCCGGACTATTCTACCACCTTCCATACGACGAGTCATAATGACTCATACTATTACAAGGACTAGTAGTATTAGTGGAGTCATAGCGTCATAGGTGACTCATCCTAGTATTATGACTCAGTAGTAGTGACTCATGTACTTAGTATATAAACTGTACCATTAGCGAACTTAGACCTTAGGTCTGAGTTCTTGTATCAATCAGACACTCTACGACGCCTTCTAGGCTAGGAGCTGCATAAGTCCAGTCGACTTCCCCAGCTGTTCCTCTCACAGACTTTGCTCTGTTACCACCGATTCCGCGAGGGTTAGAGTCCCACGCCGTCACCATAGGGTCATACAAACCTTATCAGAGACCTGGTTATCCGCATCCGTCTGAAGTCACCCACAAGTTGCGGACCCAGTTAATCCGGATCCAACAGAACAACTTCCGTCACAGTACCTTAGCTCAAGCCGAGCAGAGCGGTCCGTCTAACCGTAACAGGCAGGTGCTTGAGGTTCAGTCAATCTCTGTGGGCCTTGAAGGGTGTCTCTAGGTCCCACTCTGGTCGCCTTCACTGGTGGCCATTACCCTCTCTCTCTGTCGCCTCACAGCGGCATCACTCTCTCCAGGGGACTCATCCTCCCCTCTACCCTAACTCCCGGCCTGGCTCCACAGCCGGCCGATACCCACACTCTTTGGGGCTACGCAGCCCTTATCATCACCTTGCAGCATGCACGAGGCCCCAGGAAGGGGGGCCGCAGTCAGCCTGCAATTAATCTCCGCACCTCGTGTGCATTCTGGGCCTCGCCCATCACCACCCCCCCCCCAGCGGCCTAGCCGTTCTAACACTAATCATTTACAATCAGGGCACAACCGAAACGGATGCCCACACTTCTTACCCCCACTGTCCTTCCCTCACACATGTTGTCTACCACCCGTTCATTTTCGCTTGCCAAACACTCATCTTTATCTCCCCCCCTCATTAACCCCATTCTAATCCCTCTCCCCCACATAATGGGAACACCGCCATGCTCGAACCGCAACGTTACGGGAACACATCCCCAAGGACCTTCAGGAGGTGATACCTCGGTGCCAAAAACTTAAATGGTTCAGTAAGAGCTGAAAAGGGGCCCTCGTTTACTGATCATCATTAAGGATCCCGGCGGGGCGTAAGTAGAAGTGTAGTAGTTAGTACTTGGTGGAGGCTGCGTAAGCGGGTGATTGAGAGGGGAAGTGGTCTGGGGCCAACCGGGACGCGAGTAGACCGGGAAAACGGTGTTTAGGCCTGAGGGTACCCTTCGGGGCCCAGCAGGGTATGACGTGTCATCCGGCACGTATATAGATAGTTAGTAAGCATGTCGAGACCGTACTTAGCCTAGGGCTTGTCACGCGGTATAAATCTGATTTTAAAAAAAAAAAAAAAAAAAAAAAGGGCTCCTGGGACATTGAATAGACGAACAGATGTTGCAGCGAAGTACGCTTACAAAATTTGCGTCTGGAGATCTCCAATCTCGCCATGATGGTGCTTGGACTCGCCTCTCCTCCCGCAGAGACATCGTGCTCGGGCCGTCATTAGTATTGTTGCAAATTTCAGCCCCCTCCTAAGAAAATCCACTGTACCATTCTGTGATGTGCACTGCAACAAGGATAATTTTGCGGTTTCGACTCGTGCAAGGTCTCAAGGAAAGCAAGTAACTATCCTGCACACACGAGTTCCTTAGATTATAACACAACTACAGTCGTAATGGTTGGACGATACAGTAATACATTAATCGGTCTGCCTCTAGGTGCCGCGATGTGTCCACATGTTCCGTGGAAGCCGCGCCGAAATGCACAGACCTACGCCAACTAAAATGACGAGAATTACGTATGCGAAGTTCCCACCCAAAACGTTATTCGTTAGGGAAAACGCAAACAACCAGCCTGCTGCGGTTGGTCCGATCATGCGTTGGATCGATGCGACCGTCCCCCCGAGGCCATGCGTCGCACCCAGCAATCGCTTGTTGGGGACGGCGGAAGAAACGAACATGTATATGGCGCCTGGTGAATTCGTGCACCGTCGATGTCAGCGTCAGGGTGTAGCAGGGGGATTAGGGATCGGCTTACCATATCCCATTTGGGCGATACCCAATGACGTTAGTTGTAACATGATCAGAACCCCCTCCGCCACTCTTGGGCCGCTAGAGGCATGCCGGAGTGCCAAGTTCTCAAATGGGAACACGACGTAGATCAGGGCGCAAACTGAGATACTGATGAGCAAGACACCCCGCGGACCAAGGCGTGAGATAAGGCGCTGGAAAAAAAAGTATTGGACGACCCCGGCCGTGCATCCGTACACAGACATCCATGAGCCGATGGATGCTGCGTTTAGGCCCAGCCCGCCCAACTCAACCGACGTCGACCAAACCAACGGGATAAGTGAGTCTGCAGCAATGGTCAGAAGCGCGAGCATTGCGTAGCTGGAGATCGAGATCAAGACAGGTCTGGTGAGAATGGCGCTTAGCGGTGGGGGTTTGTCTGCGCCTTTCGGTGGCAATATGGCGTGCGAAGTGTTGAGTGCGCCACCTTCGCGATCTGAACTAGTCCCTGAAGGACGAAACCCAGTGGGCGGACCACGGTTCACTGTCTGGTCTCAATATATCGTGTTTTATGCAATAAACAACGGTAAACAAACCTCTTTCAGGTATATCGCACTTGTCAGCAAGGTGGCGCAAGTATAGGCAGCAACCACGAAACATGGAAGGGAGTATGGGTATTCAGCCCAGAAAGGGCGGGAAAAAACGAGTGGCCAATGATCTTGCGGTCGCGATAGCATGCCCCCAATGAATGGACTAAGAACATACCTTTCAGCGAGGGAGCGAGATGGTAAATCAGAGGGGTGATGCTACAGACCCGATGGCGAAGCCAAGAGAGTAAGCCATTGGTATCATCGAAAAAGCCCGACCAATATTAGTTTCGTCCGTGAGCTCCGCAATCATGCATTTCACGATTCCCACGAACCCCTTCAGTGAGCCATGCAAGGCACGGCTGTAATCACCGCGTCAGTGAACGATACTAACGTTAATCACGTGAGAAGCACCATAGGACAAGCGCCCAGAAGGAACGGGAAAGACCAAACGCGATGATAGAAACAACTACACCAACAAGAGACAACAAAAGAACAGGTTTGCGACCGATATGATCGGACAGGCGGGTCCAAAGGAGCACAGTAGCCGCCTCTGCAGCAAAATGTGCAGATACCTGCCATACATTACGGTGTGAGTCCATACCCCCTGAGAAAGTAAGTGAGGCGGCGTACTATGATTCCCGTGTAGTACCCAACCTTCCTTCCATCACCGCCGACGATCGGGAGCTCTCTCACGAGCTGGGGCAGACGTCAAGCCTGATATGTCAGATGTAGTCCAGCCAGCTCACAATACCTGGTTGAGGTAGGGGCTTATGGAATGGGATATGAGGGTGTCGACGACCAACACAGAGAGAAGGATTGTAGTTTGTACTCTGGGCAGTGGGGCTGGCTTTCGTGTGGCACCGTCTTTTGGGAGGAAGGGAGTCTCCTCATCGAGATGATCAGATCTTGGAGGTAACCGTGACGTTGGCATCAATGGGGGTGGCAATGGGGGGATATGGCTCAGTTAAAAGCTCAGTCATCGCCATTTTATATTACCTGCCTCGCATCCGGTTACGACATTTCTTGATGAATATGGCTCGAAGCTTGCTCTGAGAGAAGAACAAACAGAATCTACTGTCGGCTGTCGCCACCGTGACGCGTTACGTCAATGGGTCACATATGTCGCAGAACTATCGCAGAGCGACTCCACTGCGACTCCGAGGATTACAGTATGGAAGTCTGATTGCTTGTTTTGGTAGTCGTTATTCCAGTGCCGGGCATCAAGCCCCAGGTCTTCACTTTGAATGTAGGACTTGATGTATTAGACCACCATGGATGTTTATTTGGATGAAAATCGTCCAAATTAATGGTTACTATGATTTTCAAGATTCACCCTACTCATAGGTTTTGTAGGTCACTAATACGACCGATTTCTTGTCCGGCTCGAGTTGCTTTTTTTCCAAACAGAAAAAAAGGGTCGCAGAGGCTCACCGGTCACCCGTTGCCCATATACTGAATAACTTAGAAGACCGCCATGATCGCGCTAAGCACATACTACATTGAGGTGCAATATCCCTTGATTCGGGAACACGCCAAGAGCGAGGGGATAGTCGTTTGCCAAATTGCCTCAGAAAGTCGCTGACATCTTGACTAAAGGCCTGTCATGGACGCAGTTTACCAAACTGCGACGCTAGTAGTTGGGAAGTGGGGTGCCTCACTTGACAAGGGGAGACTCGGACTCAAGGGGAGACTCGGATGAAGTAAGGTTTGATGATGGTGTATGGCCAGTGGTGTGCTGGTGGTGCGCATCTTGTTTGAGTGTTGGGATCTATCATTCAGAATCTATCCTGTAACTAGACTTACTCTCCTCAGCTTCTTTGTCTCATGCACTGAAGAAGATACTCTTGGAACACAAAGGATATCCATTAGTCGCGGCTCAGGCTTCAGGCGAGAGGTTCGTAACTGTGCGTGTCCAATCTCTGTTAGTGACAGCTCCACGTGCCAGAAGCAGAAGCAAAGGCCCAAGGAAATGTGGGGCTAGGACGCCGCTTCTGATGGCGAAGTACGCTCGAAGCTCACCCCCGCTCTTACACTGCCAGCGGCCTTGGGTTCTTAGTGACACCGAATCAGACGCCCAACACACGCCTCAGGCTCCTGCTTAGAGCATTACATTTATGAAGCGATAACCTGCATCTCTAAGTCTGGGTTGAATCCAACAGTGTTTCAATAGTCGTATCAGTGGCTGCTCATCCGGATGCATGAATTATGAGACTCGATATATCTAGTTGCTTCTAGCGACTGTTATGTGTCCACATGTTCCGTGGGAGCTGCGCAGAAATGCACAGACCGACGCCAACTAAAATGACAAGAATCACGTATGCAAAGTTACCGCCCAGAATGTTATGCATCAAGGAAAACGCAAACAGCCAGTCCGCTAAGGCTGGTCCAATCACGCGTTGGAGCGACGCCACCGTCCGCGCGAGGCCATTCGCCGCGCCCAGCAATCGCTTGTTGGGAACGGCAGAGGAAATGTACATGAATACGGCGCCTGACGGGTTCGTGCACTGTCAACTCTAGCGCGCAGCAAGGAGAATGACATCAACTTACTGAATCCCATCTCAGCGATACCTAATGACGATAACTGTAGAACGATGAGCAGCTTTTCTACCACTTGTGGACCGCTGGGGGCATGACGGCGTGCCAAGTTCTCGAATGGGAACACGATGTAGACCAGTGCACACATGGAGACACTGGTAAGAACGACATTCCGTGGACCAAAGCGCGACATAAGGCGTGGGAAAATAAGGTATTGTACGGTGCCGCTCATGCATCCGTACACAGACACCCACAAACCGATGGATGCTGGGCTCAAGCCAAGCCCGCCTAGTTCAGCGGACGTCGACCAGACCAACGGGATAAGCGCGATTGATGCTTTGGTAAGGAGCGCGAGCATTGCATAGCTGGCGATCGAGATTAAGACAGGTCTGGTGAGCACAGCGCGTAGTGGCGGGGGTCTGTCTATGCCTTTCGGTGCTAAGTCGGAGTGCGGCGAAGTGTTGGCTGGTTCTTCCCCGGCCTGACCTAAGCTAGTTTCTGAAGGATGAAGCTTAGTGAGAGGACCACAGTTCACTGTCTGATATCAATTGGCCGCGTGTCATGAAATAGTGGAATTTAAACAAACCTCTTTCAGGTAGATTGCATTAGCTGTCAGCGAGGCGCAACCACAGACAGCAACCGCGAAGCAAGGCAGGAAGTAGGGGTATTCAACCCAGAAAGAGTGCGAAAAGACGCGTGGCCAACGATCTTGCGGTCGTGATAACATGCCCCCAATGAAAGGACTGAATCTATATTTCAGCGAGGGAATAACATCGCGAATCGGATGGCTTGACAGACCCAATGGCATAACCAAGAGAGAAGGTCATTGGTAACATTGAAAACCCCCGTGTAGCATTGGTTTCGTTGGTGAGTTCTGCCATCATGCTTGTCACAATACCCATATATCCCTTCATTGAGCCATGTAATGCACGACTGTAACTATCACGTCAGTGGACAGATACTCTCCATGACATTATTTTCGTGGGAAGCACCTCAATACGAGCGCCCAAAAGGACCGGGAAAGGCCAAAGACAATTGCGGAAACACTGACACCAAAAAGACACAATAGAAGAATAGGTTTACGACCAATATGATCGGACAGGCGGTTCCAATAGAGCCCAGTGACTGCTTCTGCCGCATAATGCGCAGACATCTGTCGTGCAGATGACCCGGTACGAGTATATCCTTTGAGTGAGTAGGTGGGGCGTACTATGATTCCAGTATAGTATCCAACCTTCCTGTCATCACCACCGACAACTGGAAGCTCGCTCACGAGCTGCAACAAACGTTAAGTCTGATCTCATATAGTCCAGACAGCCTGCATTACCAGGTTAATGTAGGGGATTATGGAATGGGATATGATGGACTCCACGAGCCACACGGAGAGGAGCAACGCAATTTGGACTCTAGGAAGTGGGGTTGGTCTTTGTATGGCATAGTCCTTGGGGAGGAATGGGGTCTCTTCGTCACGATGACTATCTTCAGATCTTGAGGATACCCGTGACATGAATGGGGGGTCGACGGAAGAATGTAGAATCCTGATAGATCACTGGCTCAATTTATATCGGCTGCTTGAAACAGCATACAAGTCAGGGCTTTTCTTGACACCTGTCATCCCAGAAAGTAGGTTCTCAGGGAAGCTTGCACGACTCTGCAAGGAAGCCAAATCGTAAGCTTCATTTTGGGCTTCGCTCCACTAGCTCTGTGCACCAGCCTGCTTGAATTTAAATTGAGGCATCTAGTAGCAGCTGAATGAGAACGTTGTCATGGCCAAGCAAACATGAACTTGCCAGTGAACGCAGATTTGGTAGCACGGTGCCAGGCGGCAAAATGCGTATAAAAGGTAGCCCGGGCCGGAATTCCTCGCCTCGGACGCGGCCGATGCTAGACTCAAAATAGCTTGAATTCTTGGAGTCGGGCCAGTCACCGGCGCACACACATTTATTTTACCGAGCTGATCTCCAGGATTTCTCATAATGCCGGTGCCATCATCAAACCTTGCATCGAGCGCTATCTATTTGGACCAAACCGGGAGCGAAAACTCACACAAACTTCTGGACGGCTTCTGGAAGCAGAAATGTGATCAAGCACATAGGCTATTCACATGCGATTCCAAATTATGAGACCTTTGCAGGAATATTCACAAGCGACTCTGATTCGTTGAGATGGTTAAGATGCGTAACAACGGTGAGACCAAAAAGACAGTGCGGTCATTCGGGGCACATCGGACGTCTGTTGGGAATCGTGAGCGTTCCTCCTGGCGTCCCTTCCACTACGCGCGTGTGAATATCATAGAACGCGCGTTCGGTCTGGACTGAACAAGTCCATTCCAGCTCAGTAAAAACTCCTGATCTGCGTCTCTACCTCCTCGGGCGTCATCTTGATGTCTGTGGGATAGATAATCTAGCCCATGCGCCCATCGCAACTCAACCAAAAAAACTTACACTTCGACGGATCTGCCGAGCCACGCACTCAGCACTCCCTTTCAAAGAAATCATCAACCCGCACTCACTTTTACTAAACTCTTTCTCACGCATCTTCTGCGTGAACCTCTGCAAACTCGGCACGACCAGCTTAACCACCTCGTCCTCCAACATCACACGCTGTTCCCCATCATCCTCCAGCACCCTCGCCAACTGATGCCTCTCCTTAATCTCCTCCAACAAATCAAAGAACCGCGTGAACTTCTCCTTGGCCGCCGCTTTCCCGCCTGATTTCTCCTTGTCCTCTGCGAGAACCTGCACGAGAGGCGAGAAGTTCGAGTCGAAGTAGCCCGCTTTGGCGGTGCGGAAGTTGGAGCTGATGGTTTCTTGTGTTGGGCGCGAGAGGATCTCGAGGATGGGTGCGCGTGGTCGGAGGAGATTTGTGCAGAGGTAGGCGGTGTTGTTGAGGAGGAATACGGAACCGAAGGCGGGGCGTCTTTGCATACGGGAGAGGGACGTTAGACCTGCGAGTAGTGTGGTCACGACGTCGTCTTGGGGTTGGGTTAGAGTAGCAGTGAGTGAGTGAGCGGGGAGGGTGCGTACATGCGTAATGCTCGATTAGTCGGCTCTCGCTCCCTGGAGCGGGCTTGCCCTGATTAGGTTTCGCCTGAACGCCGTCGCCCATTCTCCAATTTCCGTCTCCCAGCAGCATCAAGGTAGGTCCTACGGCGTCCCGAACTTCCAATATCTGTTGGAGATACCTCGTCGTCTGCAGAACTTGTTAAGAGATGCCCGCGGAATGAACAGACGACGCACCGAGATTGTAAAGTCAGCACATCCCGTACCAACATCTCCGCCTCTTCCTAGGCCAGCCAGTTTGAGGTCTGCAAGGAACTCTGGGAAGCTGCGCAGGCATACCCCACGCAGCGCGTGCAGGTCTTCCTTCAGCTCGTTCTCCTTCCGCTCGGCGCGCCGAGTTATAAGCTCGTCCCATCGATCTTGATACGCCAACAGCGACGAGTAAGAAGCGAGTGCGTGGAAGGTATATTTGTGTAAAGAGCGTTTGATGAGAGTTGAGAGGGAGGACAGCGTTGTGTTGAAGAGAGTCGTCAGAGGAATGAGAAGAACGGCGTAGGTAGAAGGAAGATGTGATGGACTCGGGAGCGGAGCGAGCTGGACGAGAAGATCGTACTCCGCCTGCGGGGGCTGGATTCAGCTTCATTACGACGTCGATGAGAGAAACGCACCTCAATAACGCTAAGAAGATCACTCGTCCATTTCCCCAATTCCCGCCCTGACGCGACTCCGTCGGTCGTTTCCGCTCTGTCGATCACACGACGCCCATAAACTTCCAAACTCTTCCTTGCCCAGCTCCCTCTCATTTCAGCGTAGCCGCGCTGTGCTTCTTTGAGAGAGGAGAGGATTACTGCAGCAGCGAGATGCGACGGGTGCGTCGCTGGCAGGGGAAGTGCGCGGAGGACCTTGACGAGAGGTAGCAAGATCGCGAGCTCATCGCGCGGGAACGGGAAGTATTGGAAGTCTGAACCGGCGGGATGACTGCCTGTCGAGCCGGAAGCAACGAGCTTGGTGAATAGTTGGGCGAGCTTCTTGGCTCCGGTTTCGACCAACCGAGCCTGGAAACGAGGGTGTGAGAAGAGAGTAGAGGAGATGGGCAGGGTTGATTTCTGACTGTATCGCGTTGGTTCTCCTCAGCGGACCCGAAGGCGATGCTCGCGTTTAGACGCTCCAATGCGTCGGTGTATGCGTCTAGTTGATCGGGCTGCGGACTTTGAAGAGAAGAAAAATGTTGGAGAGCTCGTGTGGGTGGTCAGTGGGACTGAAGACGCACCCTCGTAGGATCAACGCTTCCTCTACAGCTATCCCCTCCTGGTTACTCGCCGCTTCATCTATCTTCTGCAGTGCACTTTCGATATCTGATGATTCCTCAGCATTTGGAATGAGGCAAGGCGTACTGCGGCGACATACTATTTTCACGCTTGGTGAGAATTTGCGTGGACGTGTAAAGCGGAAGAATAGATTTCTCTAGCTTGGCTAGACGACTGTCGAAACTTGTTAAGATGGCTGAAGGGAGCTGATAAGGCAACTTAAGCGCGAGGAAAGGGTGAGCAGGCGCACTGGTCATTCTCTGCGATATTTGACGCGTCTTGTTGAGGTTCTGTTCCAGCTAATGTCGCCGTGTCAGGGAAATGGTGAAGCTTTCGTCGGTGCAGAGGCGTACGAGCTCTATCTCGGCAGTTTCGTCGTCCATCCTCGACGTTGCTTTTGGTAAAGCTGGGATGAGAGTGCAACGAGAGCGCGACAGTCGCACCGGAGATACCCGGTTTAGAATTATCAGATAAGCCCACCACGCTTTGCCGAAACAATCAGAAAGCGATGCTAGTCCCATTCCTGGTTGCAAGCCTGGTTGCACCGGAAAACCAATGCCCGGACTAGTGGACGATGGGAAGTTGATGGGAAATTCGAGAGATAAACATGTGTAGTACAAAACGAGGTGCACACTTGGGCTGGATGGAACAATCAGACAAAGCCAAAGACAAATCGTGCAAAAAGAGGGCGCAGTAGATGACTTCCTCGACTTCAAAGGAATAATGTCAGTACAGTACGACCACAAGTACGATTCGGGGCTTTGCAATGTCCAGAATTGGCTTCTTTACAATAAAAGAAAAAGAAAAAAACCAAAAGAAAATCTATTTATAATCTTAATCCCGGGTGCTGGCAAGGGTGCCGACTCTGAACTTGTAGTTAGGCGACGGAACTGTGGGACCTTGTGTGGTGCCCTGCGATATGTTTTGGGACGCCTGATTCTTCAAGGTGATTCTTGACCTGATTTTGGGAGCTTGAAGGTCGGAGATTGGGTTGTGCAGTGTTGGCATCTTGAGGAAGGGTTTCCATGTTTGCCAAGTATTGGAGTACCGTCACGGTACTCCTGGGAAATTGCCAGCTGCAGACAGCAAATGAAGGTAGTATGCCACTAAGAAATGACCACCTGCGATAGCGATAGAAGGGTGAGCCACCTGGCCTGTAGTCGTTCATACTGTCAGTTACTGATACCTGACTCGCCTACCTTGACGTCCCGCCATCGCAGAGCTGCCCCCAGCGATAACTATGTGTCAACTCCTTGAAGTCGACGTAAAAATGTGGGACGACGCATCCGTTCAACTTGACTCTAGAATGGTGTTAGTATTGCTCAATCGGGCGCCAATGCCGTGATGATGCCGTGAGCACTAGTACAGTACGGCATCCAGCAAGGTCAAACAGTGGTCAAACAACCTCAGCGTCTATCAATTCATCAGAGATTTCCCACCCTCGTGCCCTGCCTCATCTCGTACTGTACTAGCATCTCGTCAGCACGAGCCAACCCCAACCTTCCAGCTCAACGTCCCCAGTTCCCGGTGCCACGCCATTATCTTCAAATATCCAAGCCATCTTCGATACCGCTCTCAAGTCTTACCAGAGAAAGACCAAACGCGATCTAAAGAAACATGATCTCTTCGAACGGCTCGAAAAGTGCGATTCTCCACGCGCCATTCTGGCCGCCTTTCAAGCCGATATTTTTGGTTTATCTCACACCTGCGACGATAACGGGTTGAAAAAATGGTTGGTTCCAACCATCAACGTTCTTTATGCCTTCTCCGCGACGCTTGGCCAAGGTGTCGCTTTGGTATATCTCGGCCCATCTGTCGGCGATCTTGCTCTGATGTCGATTCTGCAGATCTTCCCACCTGCCCAGGTCGTTTTCGCTGGCGCTGGCGTTCTCCTCCTGGTGAGCGGCATGCTATTTGCGGACTTTCGTGAACGCTGAGCCTTCTCAGGCAGCCAAAGATGTCACTGCGAGCCAAGACCTCCTTGTCGACATCTTCGGGCGTATTGAAAGTTTATTTAGACGCCTCGAGATATATACAGGAGTCCCACTAACTCCCGCTATGACGGAAAAAATGGTGGAGATAACAGTTGAGGTGCTGGATATACTCGCAACTGCCACAAAGGAAATGACACAGAGCCGAACGAGTGAGTTTGTCCTTCACGAGACGATTCTCATATCATATTTATGTAGAAAAGTTTGTGAAGAGAGTGGCAGGGCATACCGATCTGGAGGACGGGATGAAGAAGCTCGATAAATTGACACTTGAGGAGGTCGCAATGGCGAGTGCGCAGCTCCTGAAGGTCACCCACGACATCCGCAACGAAGTGATGACCGTCGCCAACGGCATGGATTGCGTTGATGAGAAATTTCAAGATATCATAGCCCAAGTAGGAGACGTGAAGTGTGACGTACGGGTTGTTGGTGATCAAGTCAAAGTGGTCGACGAACGGATGCAAGCAATCGCCGATGGTGAGAAAGCTGTGCTTTTCTGTCAAAGACCTGCTTATAAACTCCTGCTGTTTAGACGGCAAGGAGCTAATGGCAACAACGATGGAAACAAAATCGGTCCTTCAACTAGCAGCCGAGAACTTAGAAGACACGAAACGTTCGTAAACAGTGCCGCCGATGACCTAGTCGAGTATCTAACATGATGGCAGGGAACCAAATGCGAGAGAAACTCAGACTATGGCAATCTGCCCCAGATCCATCAACAAGCCACAACTTCGCAAGCGATCGCCAACACGAGGGAACAACGGAGTGGTTCATTAAAGACGACCACTTCCGCGGATGGAAGGAGTCTGGTTCCTTGTTTTGGATTCACGGGAAACGTGAGCTTCTTTTACTCATCATCACTCCGGCAATCTTATGGACCATGTGGGTTTGTAGCGGGATCTGGGAAAAGTGTCCTATGGTCAGTATCACCTTAAATCGTCAAGTTTTGGAAAGCTTATGATCTCTGACTAGCTCCTCCATCATCAATGATATCACAACCAGGTGCAATGATGGATCGGTTTCGATCGCATATTTTTATTTTGACTTTCGGGACGTCAACAAGCAAACCCGCCGCAACCTCCTTCCCTCACTTCTCACCCAACTTTCTCATCACTCTGATCTTTATTTCAAGATTCTCTATTGCCTTTATGAGGCGCATGACAACGGCGCGCGTCAGCCCAGTGATAACGCACTAGTGCGATGTCTCCAGGAAATGCTCGCTCTTCCGAATCGAGGCCCGGTTTACCTGATCATGGATGCCCTTGACGAATGTCCCGACACTTCTGACGTCCCATCTCCCCGCGAACAGGTGCTTGATCTCATCAAGAACCTCGTCGGCCTCCGAATTCCTAGTCTTCGTATCTGTGTTACTAGTCGCCCAGAGGTCGACATCAGCGACGCACTAGCGCCACTCGCATCACAGACGGTTTCTCTTCAGGACGAAAGTGGGCAAAAGAAAGATATTGCTGACTACGTCAGATCTGTTGTTTACTCTAGCTCGGGTAAATTTATGAGGAGATGGAGGCAAGACGACAAAGAGCACGTAATCGAGACACTCTCGGGAAGAGCCGACGGAATGTAAGGGCATATAACAAGATCATGGCTGTGATTGACGGTATTTAACAGGTTCAGATGGGTGTTCTGCCAGCTAGAAACGTTGCGAAATTGCCTGCCACAGAATGTGCGACGTGTCCTTAAGGAACTACCTAAATCTTTGGACGGGACATACGAGCGGATGTTGAAGGAGATAGGGAAGGTCAACCCACTTCAAGCTTATCGTCTTTTACAATGTCTCACTGTGGCGACGCGGCCGCTTCGTGTCGAGGAGCTAGCGGAAGTGCTTGCGGTGGACTTTGATGGTGCCGAGGATGGGATACCTGCGCTTAACAAAAATTGGCGATGGGACGATGAAAAACAAGGTGTCCTGTCTACGTGCTCAAGCTTAATCGCTGTTGTTCGACAACAGCGATTCGACTACCCCGATGGTTTTTCGTCCTTCCGGGTTGTTCAATTTGCGCATTTCTCGGTGAAGGAATTCTTGACGTCAGATCGCCTTGCCAGCCTGGAGGCAGACCTTTCCCGGTTTCATATCCGTCTCGAACCAGCTCACGCTGTCATGACTCAGGCTTGCTTGGCAGCCTTACTCCAATCGGATTCTAATGACAAGGTCGACACTATCTCACCACTTCATCAGTATGCCGCTCGGCACTGGGTAGACCATGCCCGGTTCGAGAACGTTTCTTTACTCGTAGAAGATGGGATGCGACGCCTCTTTGATCCGTCGAAACCGTATCTCGCAGGTTGGCTCCAGTCGCACAACATGGACAAAGAATGGCATTATTTCCTATTAGACTCATCCATTCCCCGCCCACACAATGATTATACCCGGAAACCTACTTTGTACATCGGAGACTTTGCTCCGTTGTCCTTATACCACGCTTCGCTGTGCGGGTTTCCTGACCTGGTGAAGTACCTGATCTCCGAGTATCCACAGCACGTAAATGCTGCGGTTGGTTTTAACAAGAGTCCGCTGGTCGTTGCGCTATTCAACCGACATTGGCGAGTCGCGGAGGTATTATATCAAAATGGCGCAGACGTGGATGTTACAGCATTCCGAAATCGCACTCCACTACATGCGGCATCGGACAACGGAATCGTCGAGATCGCACGATGGCTACTCGATCACGGCGCAGATCCGAACGCACTAGCATATGATCACACCACACCACTTCACTTGGCGGCAGCTCAAGGTCACCTTGAACTTGTTCTTATTCTATTAGAGCACGGCGTAGATCTTGACATCTTGACAACAAAATGCCCTTCAAGTTCTCCATTCTATGAAGCCTTGATTCACAACCGTACTCCATTACACCAAGCCTCGGAACGCGGACACATCGACATAGTGCGGCTATTGATTCAACATGGCGCCGAAGTAAACACGCACGTTCAGGGCCTATTGAATTTAGCGTCGATGTCGGGGGTTATCGAAACTGTGCAGCTCTTCATTGAGCTCGGGGCGGATGTCAACGCACCCGATGGGAGTGGCTCACATGCTTTGCACCTGGCATCGTCCAGGGGCCATACTAATATTATGGAGCTACTGTTAGAGAAAGGCGCGGACGTCAATTCTCGCGATCGGTGCCACCGGACTCCTCTGCATGTGGCCTTGTCTTCAATGCATGTAGCACTGTCTTCGGTGAGTGCACAAACCGTGATGCCATTGATGCAAAACTGTGTTGATATGAGGGACAGGACTACCACCCCGATATGCCGGTCGTTCTCCTATTGCTTCAGCATGGGGCGGATGTGAACGCACGAGACAGCATGGACTACACACCTTTACATCAGCTGTCAAGAAAGGCAAATGCTGAACTTGTGCAGTTATTGATCGAACTTGGGGCGCAAGTCAATGCACGCGATTGGTTACTCTCGACACCTTTGCATCTGGCATCATCTAAGTGGTGTATTGAAACTGTCCAGATTTTGCTTGAGCACGGTGCGAATGTCAATGCATGCGATTCGCGTCATGAGACGCCTTTGCATTCGATGTTGTCGCCGGTAAGTGAAAACTCCGTGATACTATTAATATAGGACACGGCTTATAAATGGGACAGGACGTCATCCGCCGGAGGTCAGAGAACACGGGGACGAGAGTCATGCGGCTATTGATCGAGCATGGAGCGAATGTCAACGCACAGGATCGGGACCAGGAGACGCCTTTGCATCAATGGTCGTCCACAGGGAACCCTAAAGCTGTCCGACATTTGATCGAGCATGGGGCGGATGTGAACGCACGAGATCAGGCCCATACGACGCCTTTGCATAATGCTTCGTACAGTGGGGATTCTAGAATTGTCGAACTATTACTCCGGCACGGGGCGGATGTGCATGCACGCCGGGAGCACTGTGGGAAGCACTCTACACCTTTGCATATGGCATCGTTCAGGGGAAGTGCTAAGACTGTTGGACTATTACTCCAGCAAGGGGCGGATGTCAACTCTCGTGATCTGACGCACTTGACGCCTTTGCATCTGGCATCATCAAGAGGGAAAGCGAACACTGTTCGGCTGTTACCCCAGCATGGGGCGGATGTCAATGCAAAGGATCAGAGCCACTCAACGCCTTTGCATCTGGTGCCGTCCAGGGGAGATAGAACTGTCGAGTTGTTGCTCCAGAACGGTGCGGATTTCCACGCACGGGATCAGAGCGACTCGACGCCTCTGCATATGGCGGCATCTAGGGGTGGTGCTAGAAACATTGAGCTAATGCTTCAGCATGGAGCGGACTTCAACGCACTGGAACAGGGACATTCGACGCCATTGCATCTGGCGGCGTCTAGGGGGAGCACCAAGGCCGTTCGACTATTACTCCAACACGGGGCGGATGTTAACGCTTGCGACGGGAGCCACTCGACTCCCTTGCACCTGGCAGTCTCTAATAAGAAAACGGTGACTGATGTCGTGCGCCTTTTACTCAAGGGTGGGGCAAATGTAGATTTAGGGGATGATAAAGGTCAGACTCCGTTTCAGATTGCATCGTCGAAGGAAAAATATGATATTACACGGCTGTTGTCCGAAGGCCGTACTAGAGTAGATAGTCAGTAACGAAGCCACAGCTCTCGATTGTTGATACTTTGACATACTATGTCGCGTCTAAATCTATTGGCTAGATTTTGATGCGACATAAGAAGTGCTTTAAGAAGTTCTGCACATCGTACGATCGAAGACGGGCGTTGGAATGCACATGTACAATGGAGAAGATTACGCAGCTCTCGACCTTGTACTATATCTGCTGAAGTCGATAAGGTCTAGAAGAGGTAATAGCTGGCGCGGGTGCTAGCGTACGGCGAGGAATGCCAATGTATATTGGAAAAAGAGGTAGTTAACCTCGTCTGACCGAGCTTTGAATCCCAATGATTGATATAGAACGTTTGCTAACATCATATAACTCACCTCGGGCTCAATTTAGGCTATGGCTCCATTGACTTACGGAAATAACGAACGACTGCCAACGATAACTAGTACACACGATCTATTAGATATCATAGACGAATCCCAGTCTAGCTAGTACCAAGAATGAGAGCTATAAGACATTCAAAACACGATCGCCCGCATGTATGTTCGAGTTATACAGCATCAGTTCCTTTTACTTATCATACCTGACTTATCCAACGTTCACCTACAGATTTTGGCGCGTTGTATTCCCATTTTGAAGGTTCTCACTCTCGTGAGGAAAAGGAGCAACAAGGCGAAGGTCTGGCGAAGGTGTGCGGGAACACAACTACGCACCAGAGGTCAGTTCTCGGCCCGAGTTTATGGAAGCCGATGGTCACGTGGTAGGAATGCCTGAACATGCTCTCGAACATGCTTTTAACTTTTGCCAAGTCGTCAATCCAATTTCCTTTCGTTACACTGTTACACCCCTGGTCTATAGATCCATGGGCTCCGGAAACGAACTGCTGCTACTAGATGGCATATCACAATCTTCTCGTGGTATTTCAAAATCTATCAGCAGATTACACGTCGTCGTATGTGACCATGGTGCCACCATATCTTTCTCTTCTACCGAACGGCCACAGCCACCTCCGCTAAGCATGACCTAGTTGCCATGCGCGTCTCCCCTGTTTCCAGTTCTCTCCTTCTGCTCACCTTGGCGAGCGTCGTCTGCAGGCTCTCAAATTGTAACAGAGTGTTGGGGCCCCGCGCAACTGGGTCGAACTGGGACGCGCGCCGTGCACGCACGTAATCGTGCTTCCCCAGCTGCGCTTTACCGAGCAGGAGCATCACCTCGCGGAGATCAGCAACCCGTTGCATGCGCGTTAGAGAACACCTGTTGAAAGTGGACGTTGAGGCGCTCGTAGCACCACATGCGAGCAGCGTCGACGCCATCTACGGGTGGCTAGAATGTCATGGCATCCAGCAGGAAGCGTGTTATCAGTCGCTTGCGGACGACTAGATGGACGGCGACGTTCTCGTGCGCACGACAGAGTATAGCTTGCCCACACATCTTGACAAGCATATCGAGCTCGTTCTCCTTCCGCTCGGCACGTCAGGTTATAAGCTCGTCTCATCCATCTTGACGCGCTGACAGCGACGAGTAAGAAGCGAGCGCGTGGAAAGTGTATTGAGTTAAGAGCGCTTGATCAGGGTTGAGAAGGAAGATAGGGTCGTATTGAAGAGGGTAGTCAAAGGGATCAGATGAATGGCGTAGGTAGAAGGAAGATGTGATTGGCTTGGGAGCGGAGCGAGCTGAACGAGAAGATCGCACACCACCTGCGGGGCTAGGGTTTGCTTTGCTTTCGTTACAACGTCGACGTAAGGAACTCACCTCAATAACGCTAAGAAGATCACTCATCCATTTAGCCAATTCCCGCCCAGACGCGACTCTGTCAGTCGTTTCCGCTCTGTCGATCACACGACGCCCATAAACTTCTAAACACTTCCTCGCCCAGCTTCCTCTCATTTCAGCGTAGCCGCGTTGCGCTTCTTTGAGAGAGGAGAGGATTGCTGCAGCAGCGAGATGCGACCGGTGTGTAGCGGGTGAAGGGAGAGCGCGAAGGACTTTGACGAGGGTAGCAGCATCGCGAGCTCATCGCGTGGGAACGGGAAGTATTGGAAGTCTGAACCAGCCGGATGACTGCCAGTTGAGCTGGAAGCAACGAGCTTTGTGAACAATTGGGCAAGCTTCTTGGCTCCGGTTTCGACCAACCTCGCCTGGAAACGAGGGTGTGAGAAGAAAGTAGTGCGGACAGGCGTGAGTGAATTCTGACTGTATCACGTTGGTTCTCCTCTGCTGACCCGAAGGCGATGCTCGCATTTAGACGCTCCAATGCGTCTGTATATGCGTCTAGTTGATCTGGCTGGGGACTTTGAGCGAAAAAAGTTAGTTCGTTGGGGTGTTCAATACAACTGAAGACGCACCCTCGCAGGATCAACACCTCCTCCGCAGCTATCCCCTCCTGGTTACTCGCCGCTTCATCTATTTCTGCAGAGCACTTTCGATATCTGGCAATTCATTTCATCATCATTCGGGAGAGGCAGGGAGTATGAGACGCACTATTCTCGCGTTTGGTGAGAATTTGCGTCGATGTGTGAAGCGGAAGAATAGACTTCTCCAATTTATGTTGTTTTTCGGTGAAAGTGAGTTGAGTTGCAATGAGAGCACGGCGGTCGCAACAGAGATAACCGGTATGATTATCAGATAAGCCGATCAAGGTCATCGCATTCTGACCACGACTAGAGGGACACGAAGCTCGCGACCCGGGTCGACCACGGAACGACGATGACTACCTCCAATTCAAAAGCAGAATCTGGATAGCGTCTCTACAGACAGGAACGGTACTACTACGACCTCGCCCTTGACCTCGCCTCGGAGCTATCCTGGAATATCTGGAATTGGCTAACTACTGTCATAAACAATTATGCTAAAAAAATCTATTATAATCTCAATTCAAAATCTATTTATATCTTATGGCAACCCGGCAAACCAAAACTCTCGCTAATTTCAACGGCGACCTTGTTACAGTACGGTATTTCTTGGACGACATGGTCAACCCCTCTCTTCCCTTTCCTGACCGGGACCCATGACCTTGCCCATCCACGAAACTACGGGCATTGGCAAGCAACTGTGCGATTTTATTGGTCTCTAGGACGTTCAATGTTGATTTGCCTTCCTCGCAGCCATCTGAACTACGTGTTGACCTCATTCCCTCTTGGTGAGCTGGTTATAATCGTGTCGTTCTGTTCGGTGACTTACTATAGGACCATCAGCAATTCTCTACTACGACTATGCGCTTACCTTTGCCCGCGAAGTGGAGTATTTCTGGCCAAACCCGTACCGTTCGGGATCGTGGGTCTCAGCTGTATTCTTCCTCAATCGTTACATTGCAATTTTGGGGCACATACCAATTTTAGTCAGCCTCATTCCTGGCAAGTCGTGCGAGGTGGGTACAGCAGCATCGGCGTCCGCTTTTTATTTGATGGAACGCATCCCCGACCCCCTAGCCTCAAAATGCGTACGTACTCAAGCTCGCCTTCATTACTTTTGCGATTTGAGTAACACAGAGATAGCTGGCAAGCCCATCATTACAACGGATATTTTGGGATGTCCTTGCAACTTCTCGTTGCTGGTAAGCTTCCTCATCTCTAACTTTTTTGGAATTTTCATCTATTGGCCTTAGTGCTCAGTACGATGCGGGTATATGCCCTGTATAACAAGAACAATTTGGTATTATTGGTCTTAACCGCTGTGGCTGTATCGAGTGTCGTCGTAGGCTTTGTAGGAACTTTCCATTGGCGTCGTTTGACTCTCTCGCTCATCGTGTGATAGATCGCGATCGCCACCGAGTCGGGCGACATGGTGATCCGCCCACTACCTCCTGTATCTCCTGTTTGTCACACGAGTCTCGGGCTTTCTGATGAAGGGTGCGCACTTTCCTAGCATCGTTCTCAATCAGGTCCGAAGGCCTGACTTCTTCTGACTATTTCAGAGGTCGCTGTGAGTCTAGAGCCAGTAACGCAAATATGATAGTGCTTAGAACTTTACGAACAGTTTTATCCACCGCATGGAGCATCCTGCTAGCCTTTGATGTTATCGTCTTTGGCCTCACGCTGTACAAAGCAACCAAGGTGGGCTATAATATCCCACTAATCCAGAGACTTGTCCGCGACGGTGAGCGTTCTCCGTATCGGCGATTCGCCTGCATCAACGGAATGACTGATTCCACATACAAGGATCCCTCTACTTTGTGTACGGTTTGCGCATCTATTTGGGCTTCTATCCTGATTTAGACTGATGGCAGTTCTGTGGACCTTCAGTGTACTGTTCTTCGTAAATTTGGCCAACATCTTGACGTTGCAAGTACGTACTACCTCGCAACACGAGACTACACGCTAATCTTACACCTGGTTTCAGCTTGCCCCCGTACGTCTCTCCGTCGATAGTTCCTCGACGCCGCGGCTTCTCTTACCCTGGAGCCCTTCATAGACATTACTGAAAAACTCCGCAATCCCCTTAACAAACGTGTTAGTATATTGTTGATCCGCTAGCTAGCTCTGCAGCTGACCCTCACTGACGCCAGTCTCTCCGTCACGCTCATTTCGCGTCTCATGCTCCGCCTACGCTCGGACCGAACCCAGCTCGGCCATCATCATCATTCACGCAGGACGGGGCGGACGATGGACTCGCGATCCAATTCGTCGTTATCGGAGTTGAGTAGCTTCTGGTTCCCCACGATCATGACGACACATAGTGCCACAGAGAGGTTTGAGCTGGAACCAACCTCAGGAGGCGCCGTCTAGCGTGGGAGGCAGACCGAGACTAATAATTCTCATACATATCGTATTATAGTAATAGTACTAAGTAGATACTTCGTAAAATTGTAGTATAGAAGCCTTAGGAGTGGAGTTTGGTTGCCCGTGCAGCAGCTGCGGACGACTTTCCGTGAAAGCTGAGATGAGTTGCAACGATAACCTGTTGGAATTAGTATCAGGTAAGCCGCTCCTGATTTATGGTGTACAGTACCGCAAGGTGTACCGTGCCTTTTTACTAGTTGCACTGGACAAGACCTCCTAGTGGCGTATGAAGGGAATTTGACAGGATTTTCGCTGGAAATAAACACGATGAGTGCACAACTTAGGTCGGTCATGAAAACAATCAGGCAAATGGTGCAAAAAGAGGGCGTGGCAGATTTCGATGACTGCTTCCAATTCAAATGCGAAACCCTGTCTGTCCAGTACGACCATAAGTACGACTCAGAGCTGTCCTTGCCTAGATTTTTGCAAGTTCCTTGAATGCGAAAATGAAAATAAACATTTTACAACCAAAAAAAATTGTTTAAAATAATCCCAATTCAAAATCCATTTAGGTACCGCGTTGTTCCCACGGCTGGGCAGCAAAGATCCATCACTCAACCTTTTTATTTCGCTAGTGACATGGCCAACCCAGCCTAACCCCTCCCCTCCCTTCCATGACAGGGACTCATGGCTTTGCCTATCGACGAAACTATAGCCATTGGGAAGCAATTGTGCGATTTTTCTTGGTCTCTAGGGAGTTCATCATTGACTTACGTTTTTCACAGGTATCTGAATTACGTGTTAAACTCGTTCCCTCTTGGTGAGTTGGTGACGATCGTGTCGCACCGTGTTGTCGCTCACTGCATAGGGTTGTTAGCAATTCTCTATTACGATTATGCGCTTACCTTCGCCCGCGAAGTGGAGTATTTCTGGCCAAATCCGGACCGTGCGGGATCGTGGGTCTCGGTCATCTTCTTCCTCAACCGTTATTTCGCGTTATTTGGGCACATACCGATTTTGATAGGCCTCATTCCTAGCAAGTCATGCAAGGTGGGTGCAGCTGTATCGTCCACTTTTTTTCCATGACACATTCCTCTGATCCCCTAGCCTCAAAATGCGTACGTAGTCAGGCTCGCTTACCTTTTGCTTGCGGTTCGCTTAATACAAATATAGCTGGAATGTGCGTCATTACAGCGGCTATTTTGGGATGGCTTTGCAACTTCTCGTTGCTGGTGAGCTTCCCGGTTTTACTTTTTTGGAACTTTCACCTATTAGTCTCAGTGCTCTGTACAATGCGGATATATGCCCTGTATAACAAGAACAACTACATCTTATCGGCCTTAACTGCTTTGGCCGTATCGAGTGTCGTTGTGGGATTCGTAAGAACTTTCCCTGGACATCATTCGACTCTTCGTTGATAGCGTATTAGATCGTGATTGCCACTGAGTCGGGCGAAGTCGTGATCCATACACCAAATCATATATTGCATGTTTGCCATGTGAGCCTAGGGCTTTCTGATGAAGGGTGCGCCCTTTTCGTTGTCGTTGTCGGTCACGTCCGAATGCCTGACTCGACTGTTTCAGAGGTCGTTGTAAGTCTTGAACCAAGAGCGTGAATATGATTGTGCTTAACACCATATGGGCAGATTTATCCACCGCATGGGGCATTCTGCTAGCCTTCGATGTCGCTGTCTTTGCCCTTACGCTATACAAAGCGACGATGGTGGGCTATAATGCTCCACTAATACAGAGACTTGTCCGCGACGGTGAGCGCCTCTGTATCACCCACATCAACGAATGACTGATTCCATTTCCAAAGGATCCCTGTACTTCGTGTACGGTTTGCTCGTCTATTGATCTTCTATCCCGAATTAGACCTTGACCGTGCTGTGAACTTCAGCGTACTCTTCTTCGTCAATTTGGCCAACATTTTGATGTTACAAGTACGGATTTCCTCGCTTCATGAAACCATGCACTAACTCGGCATCGGCTTTTAGTTCGCACCCGTACGTCTCGTTATCAACAGTTGTTCGATGCTTCTCTCACCCGGAGCCCTACATAGACATTACTGAAAAACTCCGCAACCCCGTTAACAAACGTGTTGGTATTTTGTTGACTCACCTAGCAGCTGCGCGCTGATTCTTGTACCGATGTCCAGTCTTTCCGTGACACTCATTTCGCGTCTCTTGCTCCGCTTACGCTCAGACCGAATGAAACTCGGACATCATCGACATTCACGCAGGACGGGACGAACGATAGACTCGCGTTTCGGTTCGTCGCTATCGGAGCCGACCACCTTCTGGTTCCCTACGATGATGACGGCCCATAGTGCCACCGAGAGGTTTGAGCTGGAACCAGCCTCAGGAGACGCCGTCTAGCACGGGAGGTGGAGAACACACAGCGTCGGATGACGTGGACAATGGGATACTAATCCGCACATAGATATCGTATGATAGTAATAGTACTGGTAGATAGTAAAACTGTAGTATAGCAGCGTTAGGAGTGGAGTTTGGCTAGTTGCAGCCTAGTGCGGCACTGCGGATGACTCACCAAGGGGTATAACACGGGTCGATGACCTATTGCAGCAGTAGCCGGGGTCGCTGATTTGTTCATTGTTCTGTCCCCCAAAAAACAAATGGCTGACAAGGCGGCCGCCACCGTGACGTACCAGCGGACTTGTGCGGCGGCCGCCAGCGGTTCACGATCACTTCGGGAGTGCTCCGCTACTTTCGGCGCCTAATTACGTTACGATATTCCGCACTACTGTACAGTAAGTGGGCGCTGTCCTTTCGTCGTCATCCCCGGAGCGCCCGAGTCGCTGGGCCTATGATACCGTAAGTTACTGACAGCGCAAACTGTAACTTACCCCTGGCTATCCTTCTGCACTCTAGCCTTCCGGTGCGTGAATCGATCGCCCAGCGTGGCGTGTAGCTCTGTTTACGCTCTTCCACGTCATACTTGGCTCGTACGTATGTCTTTTGTCTCGCCTTTTGTGTTTATTGATACTAGTAAACCTACAGGTGAAAAGCACATCTGTGCCGAACAACCACCGCATTCTACTTTTTATGTGTGACATCGCACACGTCCCTCTCAACCCGCTCGTTAAACAGAATACTCGGGTTCTATTCGAGGGTTGACAAAAGCATCACCATCACTGTGAGTCTCGTCGTAGTACTATCACCGTTGTGGAGTTGCAAAATTTTCAGCAAATCTCCAATAGATAATGATTGGCTGCACCTTTTTCAATCGGATTTTTCGGGATGGGTACAATAATATCGAGGCTCAGTGGCTATGACACCAGATTTTGAGGAGAATGTGGAGTAAATAGGTGAGAGGAAAGCCGGCATGCCCAGTCCAAAAATTGGGGAGTTGCAAAATGGGCATCATGAAAAGTCACACCATTGGTTGGATCTCTGCCCCGGCAAACAACGTCCAGTGTGGTGCAGCAGACATCAAGGTCAACGCAACATCAATTAATGGCCGAAATATGAACATTAGAGTAGGTAGAAATGTATGTATGGTATTAAAGGTGATATGCGAAGTAGAATTAACAATTTCCGAAGGTATTTGAGGTGCCAAAATTGGGCAAAATTGAGCCAAGCGACAGATAACTTGAAGACTCGGAATTAAGCAGCCAGGATGGAGGAACCACTGACAAGGAAGCTGTCAGTGGTATGGAGGTTTGGGGCAGAGAGTTAACAATGTCTGTGGTGAGTGGGATTGGACCAAAGTGTGAGTGTGCCAATGCTGGGGAATGGTTGCCCAGTGAAGGGGGGTGGTTCTCTAAATCATCATTTGGGGCCACTGCTCGTCTATGCAATCGATTGAAGATCCCCTCAAAGCGGGGATCTTCACATAAATGGGGATGGGCATCGAAATGAGTGTTTATTCGTACCAGCATATCCTTCTTCTGGCCATCGATTGCAAGATTGAGGACCTGTGCAATATCTTGAAGGTTGGCTTTAGTCTTTGTTGCCAATGCACCTGTGAAGGGTGCATTTGGGTCCCTCTGCCGGCACAACTCCTCCTGTTCGGCCTGCTTTGCAGTGTGCAGCTCTCTTGCCTCTTGCCTCCTTGCCTCCTCTGCTGCCTGTGACACTTCCTGTTCTTGTGCGATCCTCAAACCTTCATCGGAGTTCAACCACCTTGTGTCAACATTCAGCTTGTGCCGTTTGCTGGTCTTGTTGGTCTTTGCATTGAGTTGCCGCTTGAGGGATCGTATCTCTGTATATGCTAACTTAGCATGAGCTTCAGCAGTTGCAGCATGGGATTCGAGTGCTGTAACATGTTCCCTAAGATTGGCATTTTCAGTTTGAAAGGATGGTGCAGGAACTCGGCCATTCCTGGATCTTAAATTTGAACAGACAGGGATAGGGGGGGTAAAAACGGCTGTGAGTGGTGGTGTAAGGTGGTTTGCAGTGGGCAGGAGAACTGCTAATGGACTTGGAGACGACAGGCAGTTTGGGGGGGTTGTGTTGTGCTGTTCGTGGTTGGAATTGCCGCCGGAAGCATCTGATATATTGTTATCTTCACTCTGTGTCGGAATTCCAGGGTAGGAGCTGGGTACATGACTTGAAGTGGTGGATGTTACGATGCTCAGAGCATAGTCCTCGTCAGTGAAAACATTCAGGTTGATGGGCCAGCACCCACTCTTCCGAAACGCACTAATAATTGTTGACTCCTTAAATGTCTGCTGTCGAACTTCCATGTAGTGTTTGACAACATCCTCATGGGGCATCTCTTCCCCTGTATTACCAATGATCTCATCACATCGATTGGCCCAAGCTTGTTGAAATGGACCAAAGACACCAACATCAAGGGGCTGGAGCTTATGTGTGGTATGAGGAGGGAGGCAGAAGAGTAATACATTGTATTCCTGAGATAGTGTGATGACATCAAGTGTGTTGTGTGAGCCATGACCATCGTAAACAAGGAGAATGGGTTTTCTAGAGGTGTTTCGCTCGGTTGCCTGGGGAATGAAGGACTTTTGGAGCCACTCTTTGCATAAAAAGTCATCTGTCCAGCCAGTTTCAGACATAGAAATCCTTTGTGACCGTGTAACCATCTGTTTCAAGCTTATAATACAAGAACTAGAACTCACCCAATCTTGGGGTTGACAGCAAACCATTCAGGGCAGAACTCCTTGCCTGAGAAGACAAATCCTGGGAGAATGGATGTGCCATCGGCACAGACACATTCGATAATTGTGATGAGTTCGAGATTTGTGCTATGTGACATGTACTTTGGTCATCGTCTGCGAGGTATGAGACATTTCCAATTTGACCCTTTGCGCCCACCACCTCTCTGACATCCCTTCTCATCCATGTTATAAATGTTTTCAACCAGGATGTCGTGTTTCTGGATGAGTTGGTGGAGCCTTTGAAAGTATTTGCAAATGGTGGGTTTGTTGAAAGCCTGAGCACGCTTGGGATCAAGGCCAGATGGCCTTCCGAGCTTAACCTCTGGGTGTCGTCCAAGAAAGCCACAAATCCATGACAAACCAGGCTTCGTTCCACAGAGTGCCTCTGCCTTCATTAGGATTGACCGTTTATCGAGCGGATGAGAAGTGTCTGAGAGAAAAATGATCCAGTCAACAAGTACACTCTCAACTGTAGGTGAGAGGAGTTGTTGACTAGCATGAGCTTCACATGGAGGGAGTGATTGCCCGAGAAAACATCGACGAACAAGGTCATATGGCAGGTCTTCACCAGTTTGATCCTTGATGTCACAGAGAACCTGAGCAATGTTGGGGTTTTTCTGAGCCTTGAGGATGTTGCATGCCTCCTGGATAAGTTGGCAAACTTTGGGGCTGTGGGGCTGTTGCATGCATGCACTCCCTGCTTCGATTTGATGAGCACGGTAGCTTGCAGTTCTGCAAAGCCGAATTGGGACGAGATCGGACTTTCAATTTGCATAGAGGCAATTTGCAGAATGTCACGCAAATTCACTGATTTCTTTGTATCTCTGATATGAGTGTGCCAGGTGACCTTATATTTCATATGATGGTAAAAGAGAATATTTCTATCATATTTTGAAGTTTCTGTGCCATGGTGTGCAAAACTGAGTTCAGCCGAGACGATTTTTCTCGGAATTTGCACAGTACAGTACAATGATCCTGAAATTGCAAGGCAATAACATCTGATCCTCTCCCTTTTTTTAGAGATACTTTAACTTTTAATATCTGTTATGTTGTACAAAAGAAAGATCAGGAATGTGTGTTTTTCAATCTCTTAAAAAATCGTGTTTTGCAACTCCCCACCATTTTGCAAGCCAGGACACGTGATAGTAGCTTTTCAACAAACAATGGAACTAAAATAGAAACACTAATGCCCTCGAGCCCGTGCGTGGGGGCTAGTATCTCACAGTCCACACATGGTCCAAGCCCCATCTGCCCTTGTGAAAGGTTGTGTGCGAGTAGAAAGGTGTCGACCCAAGGGGAAGACGTAGACGAAGGAGGGGAGGTATAAGGGGACGGATGGAGAGTAAGTGATTTGTGAACGCCATATGTAGTTGATAAGCGGCCGTGTGCGATTTGGAATGCAAGTCAATGTTCGAGCAGAGATATTCGGACGTATGTTTCGAGAAAAGGGAGATGAATTCGACAGACAAGAGACCGAGACTTTGTTGAAACGTAATAAGTATGTATGTATCTTATCTATAGCAGTTACGACATAAGTAGACTACGCAAAGTATGATTACCATATTAAGTAGCTACATTACGCACATCCATGGGCGCAACTCATATCAGAGTCATGTGAATGATTCTGAGATGTTCTAGGGTGTTCCACACATCAGGCATCACTGAAAACGCGATATAGTGGACACCTTTACTCATCATAGTTATGCAAAGGGACATGGTGGGACCATAGAGGTCACTTTTCCCTATATAAGGAGGGGTGAAAAGAGACCTACCCTCCCCAGCAGAATATCACTTGTATTCACTCGTGCTCTATACACTGCGCTTAAGACTAGCAACACCTTCTACCAAAGGTGAGTCTTCTGTAGCCTGCGTGCTGCGCCATGTGCTGTGCAACAGACTTAAATACATGATGAGCGGACCACAGGACACAAGTACAATACGAGCAGACACAGGCAAATACAATGAGGTATGGACGTGGCGAAGTGGAGGCAGGCCGAGATGGCCGAATGTGGTGGCATGGTGGCGGTTTGCACGCGCAACGAGAGTGTGGACTTACATGATACACTCGCTGACTCGGATCTGCGATCGTGTGGACATACGAACGACGCTCACCAACATTCCAACCGTGAACAAGACTTACGTCGAGACCTCCCTCTGTCACTTGGCTTCTTTTGACACATGTCGAGGGCAATGACACTCGTCAACAAAGCGGCGGTCGGCGGGTCTAGTAGGACGAGGCAGAGGTCGCAGTACCACTTTCTACTCCTAATGCTTGTTGTTCTGGTCGCGCATGCACCTGCCTGTCTTTCGTTCTTAATGCCTGGTTGCGCTTCTCATGCTCCAGGTGCATAGTTGCGCCAGTCACCGACTCACCGCTTCTACCGTACGCCAGGGTAGAAATCAGAATTCGAAGCCGAGTTGCAGGGAATTGACACACTCGAATCGCATTACGTATGGGAAGAATGTAGGAATTCAAAATGCTATACAGCAGCCCTACTGCTAAAGGTCCAACACAAATTACGACTATCCTCCGCCGCTACACCGCAGATGTTACAATCCAATGTACTCGTAACTTACATCCTCCACAACGCAGGGGTAATATACATGACAAATGATCGCAGTACGGGCCAATTCGGAGCAACTTGGCATTCGGTGATAGGAAATCAGGGGAGCCGGGGCGTCATCAACGACTCAGCGATCCCGAGGATCGTATCCACCAAGCCGCCCTGATACATAGGAATCAGTGGGAGGGAAATGAAAACGCCCGGCCAGCTCACCGTGTCGGAAGCTACAGTATAAGACGACGGCATAGTAGCCGTGGCAGGTTGCAGAGGATTGTCTGGCGCGTTCTTTTGTGCTTCAGACGCGGCCTGTGCCATCTTCTGTGCCTCCGAAGCTATCTGCGCCATCCTACGCAGCGAGGATGTTGTAGAATCATGTCCAAAGAAAACTGTATGGAACGAAAGGGGCCTCCTGGCGTTTGCCGCGTTAGTCACGCTGAGAGGCAATGCTCAGGATTGAAACCAACAAACCCTTGGCTCACTGCACTGCCACAGATACCGTAGATCGCTTCGTCGCTTACATTGTCTTCACCATCCGACAAGAAAATAACGACGGGGGGTCTATGATACATATCAGCAGGGTGCATCGCAACTCGCGTCAATCCAAGACCATACTTTTCCGTGCTCTGGTGTGAATTCATGACCTTGTGTGTCCTCTGAAGCGCGCCTGTAAAATTCTTGCCACCGCCGGCCTCAAAATGTAAGGCCGCAGTGAGTAACTCGTCAGGAGAGCTTGCGGAATCATTTTCGATGGGCGTGGATGATTCATGATTGAAAAAAATCAAGCTATATGCGTCCCTCATACCTCCGCCTAACGATGAACCGCTACTCAATACGGCTTGGCGCGCAACCCAGAAACTGTAGAGAGCTAGAAAAACTGCACCAAGTCGATTGTTTGCCTTCGACACGATGCGCTCTACCCCAGCAGAATCAGGGAGTGGCTGTCTGTCTGTCTGGGACATAGATCTAGATCTGATTCTCAAATTTTAGCGATCGTGTCGGATGGAAAAGTGCAGCGTAGCTGACCTGTCAATGACGAAGGTGCTGTGGAATGCCATGATCAGGGCATCTCGTTGTTACAGCTAAGATTGACCACCTCACACGTGGAATGCTTGCTTAATGAGCACAGGATTGCTACAGTTGAAGTGATGACCGTCGCTCGACACATATCCAATACCAGCAGGTATATTTGCAGCGTCCATGACCGGATGAAACATTGGCAGTGTGCAGTGCGAGGGCCGCACCTTAGCACCGCCCACTTCCACGGTATGTTCGCGCCCTTTTAGATCTATGTTCAGCCCTGGAATACAATAAGGTGTGCTATTACCTGGGCACATCACGTCGCTATCGGGGAAATTTTGAGTGAGGCTTAGGGAGAGCACGAAGCCGATCCACGTACCACTTGGAAAAGTTTGATTGCTCACTTCGAGAACAGGGATCTACAGGGCTATTTGAGCCCGAAAATATCTCCGCGCGATCGTAGTTTCAGTTACCTTTGAAACCTAAGAGCCTCATAAGCAAGATAACCCAGAAAGAAGAAACTTGTATTGAACTCACCCATGCGGCGCCAGTAAAGGTCGTGTGTGATCCAGTCCTTCGCTCGGTCGGGGTTCGGGACAAGTCCCTCTTTGATATGTAGGACTTGAGGATCATCATGTGGTTCACCGTGACAGGAGTCGATGTGTACGTGTCTCCCCATCGACGTGCATGCGAAATTGCACAACATTGGAGCACCGCCATCATTCGGTGAGAATTTATGTCCGTCAAGCTCAACGATATTTCCCTCCGGGCTATCAATTGCCCATCGAGTATGTAGCATAAACCCGTGGCTGGTTTCGTGTTCTTGCTGATAATGTCCTGAACGCAAGTTAGCTTGAAGGGTGTTAACACGAAAAGTGGTGGATGACGAACCCAAAGGAAGTGTGCAGAGGTAACCACAAGTCTCACATCTGAAACCGATAAGCACTTCCAATAAGTGGCGGCTATATTGCTGACTCACCGGCTCTCGCAAAAGTGGAATGGCTGATCTTCGTTGCTATGGATGTGAGTCCCTTCGTGTTCGATCTCACCAGGTTCAATAATTTTGACACAACGAAGGCGTTTGGCAGCTGAAATAATGCACCATGAGGAAAGCATCATACATTGCGGGATGACGTACCTTGAGTATAGTACTGGGCGCCTCGTTAAATATCAATGTGACTGTTGCGATCGACATGCGCTTACCTTGGTACACTGAAATGTTCCGTGCCTTCTGGTAAACGTAGCTTTGATGGGCTGCGGGGTGGTATCTATTTGGCAGATTCCTGCTGCGGAACATAAGGCAATGCACGAATGCTCTTGACTAGAAGTCCAAGCTGAATATCATATTGAAGGGAAAAGGTGGTGAGCGTACCCGCAAAGGTGATTCTCGCCAAGAGACAGGCCATGTAAATGGTCTCCGTTGCACAACCGCTTGCACAGTTGACAAGAGATAGGGCAGAGCCTATGTTCGCAGGCGTGGATTGTGTGCTCCTCATATCTAAGCAGAATGCTATCAGAATTGTCGGCTTGGCTTGGGAGAGAAATAACTCACATTGGCACGCGACATATTCCGGAACACGTAAACGACCTCCCATTCGGCAGCGGCAAGTCGATCAAATCGCAAGGCTAGGCAGACTTGAGCTAATGCTCAGAAACCAATTTAATACCAAAACATACTTGACCACACATATGAACTGGTGCCGAACAAACGTGGTCGCCTTCATGTGAAACGGGCTGATGGGAGATGAAGGGTCAGACTGAGAAGCCCAGCAAAATCGGAGGGAGTCACCTTGACACACATATCGACACAACCTTGCTTTCCGGGGAGTCCGCAAGGCTGTCCGCATAGATGAGCGTCTACACGGCAACTAGCAAGTGAGAGATGGTGAGAAGTGGTGCCTCATCGGCAGGTTTCCCGAAACTCACACATGATCTCCCGAGTGACCCGATCTGAGCATAGGTTAGCAAAGACTATCATCGAATAAGTTGACTGGACCTACATTTGACCGCAATCTCTCGCGTCTAAAAACTCCTGGCAGCAGAAGGTACAATCATGTATGCACTCGTGGCTCGTCAAGCAATCGTGGTCGCCTTCATGAAAACGGCTCTGTATGCACAACAAGTTGCAGGTAGCGCATTGCGACTTGCAGAGCTGAATGCTGGCTCGGAGATCGATCACTGCACTGTTGAACGTTCGGCGCAGATCTTCGATACTTGCGTGCTCGGCCTGGAAACGTTGTATGTTCGACTTAAGCCATTTGTCGACATGAGCAACACGTAGGTCGACGAGACAAGTCAGGTGCTGGACAAGATCGGAAACCCATTCCGAGTCGTCGACATGTTGCCGAGATCCGCATCTATCCCAGGAGTCACGCAGAATTGAAAGGTGATGCTCGCGCTCAGCAGCTGGGATGCCGGGTCCCGCGAGTATGAATCGTGCTTCCGTGTCCTCCGCTTCGATCACAAGGTCCGTATCAAAACCCTGACGTATTCAATTAGACGCTGTACGCTTCACGTTTCACGCTTACTGTACCTTTAGTGGCTCAAGCTCAGGGACTACTTCGGAGTATCCAGTTTCCAAGGCAATGGGCAAGATCGCGAGGAGAGAATTCGCGCGATGTGCGGCCATTGTCTCTAAAGCGAATGATCAGCAAATAATGACTTACAGAACACGGTAACATACTTGACATAGCTCCCCAATCGGTTACCTATGGATACAGCGCTCATCAGTGCCGATACCGTAGATTGATACCGAACGGACCTTCAACTTAGCCATCAAAGTCTTGAGTGTGTACAAGAACTCGCCAGCGGTGCGATGTGACGTTTTTTGTTGGCCAAGCTTCTTTTTGATAGAAGAAAAGAGTTTGTAAAATTCTCTCGACTCAGCCACCGGCCACGGAATGATTTGCAACTTCCCCGCATGAAGGCGTGTAATAAAGTTTGCGTCTTGCTCATCTTGAACGATCTTCTGGAACTTGTGAGCGAAACTAGGTGTATTGAGTGGATGAGAGGGGAGCGTGCAGCAAAGGATTTTGCACTTACTCCTTCATCACCTCGGCTTTGTCCGAGTCGATAACATCCTATATTTATCATGATAGGTCACATAGGCGCCGACTCGCCCAAACAAAGCGTTCGTACCTTGATGATGATCACAAGCATTGATTGGAAGAGTGAAGGGTTAGACGCCGGATTTAACACCGACGAGCTGGACTGGAAGGACTGAAATAGGCTGCTGACATCTCGACTAAGAGTGAAGTTGTTGCGGAATAGAACCTATTATTACGGTGAGATCACTGATCAATAAAGTATAATGACAGGCATTTGATCGCTCACGAGATTCGAAATGGCAGTATTGAAAAGTACGAGAAGCGTGTCCTCCTGCGCTGAACGCTCGAGACTGTGGACACCTGTTATGTATGGGATTTCGGATTATGTTCAACCCATAGGGCATGATGCGTTCGAGAGCACCTTCGAAATCCAGCGCCACGATGAGCGCATCCTCCGTTGGTGAAACGGACATCCAAACACCCTCTAAGTACGTTCACGAGTTAGGATTGCTTTCCTTGGTTCGGTAACGGCTGAAAACAGACCTGATGTATGCATCGCGCTCCCAGAAAAAGACGTATCCACCAGATGATTCAGGGTAAAGCCTTTCCCAACAGACTGCTCTCCCATAGACGATACAACCTTTACTGACTGACTTTGAGGTAAGTCATGCGATCGGCGTTGTTCTCGAGGACAAATACAAAATCCTACCTTCTCGGCCCAATAAGACTGGAAAATCGACTCGTACCATCCAAAAGTTAAACTATCTACGATTCTGTTCACTTCGGCACCAAGTAATGACTTCTCCAGACCAGGTGATACAACCCCGTCCTTGAGCGGAACGAATCTGTTCTCATAAGTGATCGCGATATGGATAGGGATGAGACATAGCAGATCTGCAATCCACTCGCCAGCTCTGAAGCGCGAGACAGGCCAATCCGGACTGGACATAAATTCCTGTGCGAAAGAGGGGAATGGCCGCGCGGACACCAGGATACTCTTGAGTTCGTCACCAGTTGGTTTCCGTGACGTCCTCTCGAAGGCGGAAATAATATCTGAAAAATAAGAAGAAAAAGGGCGTCGATGATCGTTGGTCACAAACACCAGTGTTTTCTGCTGCCGCTGGCTGGAAGATGTTATAGTATGGCGTTTCACAGCTGGGCTGACCGGGAAATGTGCCCAGACATCCCTATGGCAGTCGATCAAACAGTTGTGGACCGTCTGTTTCCCACGGCGTGATAGCACTTTCGGCCCCCGTTCTTGAAATGTGAACTCGGTGGCTTTCTGGGTGATGTCAAGGATGACAGAGCGACAAGATCGAGAAGCTATGTCAAGCCCGATGAGGTGGATATTGTTCTGATTAACGACGGATGTGAGAAGTGCCGCTTCGAGATCGACAGGGAAATCTGGAAGTGTGACGGAAATTCCACGGTTCGACGCGAATGTAGACCAGTGATAGGCTGTTATTGAACGCTTCCCACCTTCTTCTTGGACAGCGAGAATACAGGATCCATCTGGGGAAGAGTAAATTGTGCGTGGTGTCTGCGGTAATTGTAGAGAAGCCGGTCTACGAGGAAGTGTTAGCAGAGGGAAGAGAAATAGGAGGGACGCAAATACTTGGGCTGCAGCGTGATCAGAGAAAACACCCTCGCTTGTGCGCTCGAGTCTATCAAGAGAATTTCTTCGCTCCCGTGGACGAAACACGCGTGTGTAATGAATACTCCCGGAATATAGAAAGGTAGTAGGTCAAATGGCGTCCCAAGTCCCCGCAAAGATTTGAACTCCTCGTCAAATACGAACATATGGAGTCGCAACTATGAAACGTCGGTCTCGTTGGCGTAAGAAATTGGCGCAAGGACGTACTTTTGCAGATGCGTAAATAGCTAACATACGCCTCGACTCATCAAAGACGAAGAGGCACGTCTTACCAATTTTGTCCTGAGGGAGGAACTTGACATGCGACCGGGATTGTATAGTGCGATCGATGCGATCGAGGCGGTCGAGAAAAATCGTGACATTTCCATCAGAATCGACGAGACTTAAGAGGATCCTACTGCCTTCTAGGAGATGGGCGTATCTGAATGGGCGAAGGTGAGGAGTGCTATCTCTAGCGTCGATTGGTGACGCACTTTACGACCATCTCTGAAGGAACGTGAAACGTTTGGGAAAGTTCCTCGTTTGGGACAAGGATCGGATTGGACTCTTCGTGGACGACGAAGCGTAAAATGTGAATGTTATATTCGATCTCTGGGCATTGCCAACTTTCTCTCCTGCCGCAGATGAGGTATGAATCTGGCCGATTATGAAGAGAGGGTCATCGTCTAGATAGAAGATTTGACAAACCCGGGGCGTGCTCATCTTCTTTCTTTGTCGCAAAATTATCAATGTATGTTCGATTGCGCCTGCGCTTTGTCAGGCTACTACTCATACCCGAAGAGTAGACGACGTACGATCTGGAGTTTTCTTGACAGAAATATTCTATTTTCTGAACGAACTCGGCCCGAGATGTCTCAAGTTCCATTTCTTCCTCATCCTTGTCGCGTTGTATCTGCTTGGCGCATTCTTCTCCATGGATCGAAAGGATATGCTCACTGATTCCAGACACCAAGGAATCGAGCTGCTTCGTGAGGTAATCATATGCGATCTTCTCGCACTCGACAGCGGCGTCGTACAAGAAGCCAGTGGCAGGGATGGTTTTCAGATAAGAGAGGAAGCGCACGTGGTCTATTTCCCACGCATAGTTATGAGCGTTTCTCCACATTTTTTCTTCCTTCGCTTCCTTCGGAAGAGTGAACCTCGTCTCCGGCCTCCCTCCCCGGGTCCCCGAGAAGTTGAACGGGCTTCTCCGCTCTTCTTTCGAGAAGCTTTTGAGAATACCCAGCGTTTTTTGCTTATCCCCGCTAACAAGGACTGCGTCACCCAGGGATCGGATCTGCTTCGCGTTCAAACCCTTGTAGTTATCAACAAAGTAGTGTAAGACCAAGATCCGCTCCTTTTTGAGCTCAAAGTCGGTCCCTTTGATGCCTTTATAGAGTTTTGCTGCACGTATGGAAACTCGAAACATTGACGCCGCTTTTGGATAAATGGAAAATAAATCCTGGATCGCGCCTTTACTCCGTGTGAGAATGACGCTTGAAGTGGGGGAGTCAGGCTTACCTGCAGCTTCGCCCGAGTCGATTACCCCTGACTGTGATTCAGAAGAGAAGCCTTCACGCCGCAACTTTCTAAAATATATGAACAAGAATGAATGCTAGTCCACTGAATGAGAGACCCAAGGGGATGGGCCATGCTCACGGGAAAGCTTTCAATATTTCGCTGATCACGGCTTCTCGTACGTTCGCTTGTATATCTCCAGGATTTTCCTCCAAATTTATGAGGATTTCTGCTTGCCGCTGGGTGAGAGTTCCCCGGAAACGTTTCGCTAGTATCTCGATCCTCCGTTTTCCCCAAGCTTCATACTCTTTCGCAAATCGAGTACCAAGGCCTAGATCCATTAACGTCTTCAAAGCCTTGTCGTCGAGTGTTTTTGAGAGACACAACACAGCACCGTCTTCCCTGGAACATAATTCCCTCAAGACGAGTCGGAATGACAACTGAAAAACGCTTACAACAAGTGTCGAATCTGAGAGGCACTCTGGTGATCCCGAAAGAAGTGTTCGACCGATACCTTCACCGACAATGAATTCGTCGTCATGAAGCCCTGCGTTTTTTCCCCGCAAAGTAGCCTAGGCGATAGGAGGCCCACGTCTACTTGCACGTTCGGTTGCAGAGAAGGTGCGACAAGGTGTGGAGAGGTCATCTTGCAACCAGCGACAATTGAAGTTAACGGGTGTCGTAGTACGTGTGGTAGGAAACCTTTACCGTGAACCCTTGGCGGACGACGACGTTATCTTCTTGTTTGTTCGTCTCTGCTAGTGTAAAGTCGAAAAGCCGGTCCGATTCGTCATTTTCTGAGTCCCGTCGACGCAGTTCGTCTCCCCACACAATCGCTTCTGAATGCCCAGTTGAAATGAGGCAAATGATTTGATCGCATAGCTTGGTTAGGTATCTACACATGTGACGTTAAATTCGAATAAGCTGACAGTCACTTAATCCATACCTCATGAATGTGGTTCTGTTGCACCGAACGGTAGAGGCTGCGGTGTCATTCCAAGTAGTATCTTCGGGCCAGTACACGAGGTAGGTTTGTACTTCGGTAGTGGATTTGGACAAGTATGTTATGTACAACCCCGATCTCAGAATGGGTTCGGAATTTCTGGATGTGTAGGGACGTAGCGGGGCGAGCAGTTCCGAGTGCCGATGTATTCGATGTCAGCATTCTGCAGTATAGCGAAGGATAGACGTACATGTTTACATCTATGATGCCCATTTCGCGAAGAAACCTCACGATTTCTTCTCTCGAACCGTAGATACCGATGGGTTTGAGTAACAAATCATCCAATATCTTGAAATTGATCTTCGTGATAGATGAATAAGATCCTGGAGAGAGTGCGTTGATAAAGGCCTGGAGAGACTCTCGGGCGATCACAATCCTATCAGCTAAGGAGCGTCTTGAGTTATATGTAAACTTCTAGGAGACAATATTTAGTTACCAGGCTCGCTGCTCTCTTGTCCGGTTATCAAATCGAAGAGGCGGTACATCCCTTTGATGGGACACGATGGATCTCCTGGTGGTGCGGAAAGTTCCGCTATCGCCATGCCGGGCCTCTCTTCTCGAAAGTAGGCGACTAAGAAAGTAGAGACGTTGGGTGGAACCTGTTGCTAGTACGCCGTGCAGCGTGGTGGACCAAGGCGTGGACCAGTTGCCCACCATGCGCCGATTATCAACGAGTGTCCTAAAAAGGTAACTTCGACAGAGATGGGCGCCTACTTGGGCGCCTATAGAAACTTGAAAGTTTCGGAGTCGAGTGGGTGAGGAAACCGTTCTCATACATTAACACAAATCCTTAGTGTTCTGGGGTCTAGAGAAAGCCTGCTAAAGTTATGGGCCACCTGAAGGAGATGGCTGCATGGCGGCAAAATGTCTCCCGATCCTTGGTCCGACCCAGGCGTCGGCGGAGCGTCTAAATGGCAGCGTCGCTTTCACATCGGCTTAGGATAAGTAAAACGATCACTACTCGGTTTTTCCATCCCCACTGTAGCCCGAGCGTGTAACGGTAGATTGGGACAAAGGGGGGGTCATTGAAGCCACGCGCACGTGACTTTGCAACTTGAGCTCCGTGTGTCCGAGTCAGACTACCGTGACTACACTGTCTCAGGCATATCACACAACTGACCATCACTGTAATTCACAAACTAATATACTACCGCACCGCTGACATATAAACAGTTAAAACAAGCTCGCGCCCAGTGGATTATATGGCTCTCGAATAGTTCTCGATACGCCTGGACATCCTCCCTGACCCACTTTATGTACAATTCAGGCGGAAGGCCAGCTTAATCTTTCGCTAAATCGCACTCTCGTGGCGGGAAAGTAGTGCTTTGTTCATCTTCCGCCAGTCGCCGTGCATCACGATTGGTTCACCTGTCTAACTTGACTCCGAAGAGGAGGACAACGGGGGATCAGGGGTACAAGATTTCATTGTTCCGTCCGTCCGTGACAAAGAAAGATGGCAGTGGCTAATAGCACTGAAAAACCACCAAGCGCATTGTCAGCCTACCTTCCGATGAGTCTGAGGACAGCTCGAATAACGGGGAAGGAACGAGGCCCCACTCGCGTTCGAACTCCTTGAACCCCCCCATGCCACGTCCTTAACCAGTGCGAACACTAATTTGGAACCGCGTGGGTGGGAGAAGCGTCAGAACAGGTGGCGGGGATGCGGCTAAGGGTACACGCTCTACAAATTGAAGCTGCTCGCAGCGCAGTGGAGAATCGGGGGTGGGGAGGGATGTGTGAATACGAGATAAATAAGACCTCAGGGATGATGGACAACTCACCTCGTCTAGGACAGCACAGTTCTTCACCAACATGAACTCCATGAATTAGCCCGTCATCAGCAGTTCACTCTAAATGATCATCATAATGGATCCGGTGCGCAGCAACTTTGGGCGAAACTCTCAGGAACGCCCAGCGCAAGCCGTAGGAATATCGAATCCGAGGTGATCGAGCGTTTGAAGGGCAACAGAACCACGATAAAGAGGACGTATCCGTTAGACTTCAGAAATAGGGTGCACCGCAGGTTAGTGTGCACTTCTATGGATAGGAGGATTGTGAAGGACCACGCACTGTCGTTGGAACCTCTCCGATATCGAACAAAAATTGCCATACCCTCCTGCAATGGATTGGCATCATGCTCCACCCTCCTTCTCCCCAAGTTCCTCAATACTACGTGCGAAGGCGGCCAGAAGAATGGTGAAGGTGCAGTCATACAGAGTTTCCCATGGGTATTTTGGGAACAGCTGGTGCGGCGTACTGTTGAACTGCTCGGAGTTGGGCGATGAATAGAGCCAGCAGTCAGACTCCGATCTGAATCCTCCAGGAAAAGACTACCAGGATACGATGGGCAGTGATACGGGTGCGCATTCGGCTTCTGATGTTGGTGCGTGATGATGCGTACAATCGCACAACTTTAACTCTCGGAGCCCGGCTAAAGCCGGGACTCGCAGCAGCACCGGGCCGTGGGTATAAACGGAAGCGTCTACAGCCCGGCATTTTGGCGTCTTCAATTTATTGTCGCGACGCATCCGTTTTCTCCGAGTCACTGTCAACCCCGAGTCTCGGCTCGGTCACAGTCTGTTACTACTCGTGTGTCCCCCCAACATGAGCCAGACCGTACATCCAGCGGTGGCACCTTCCAATATCCAACGCATCTTCGACGTAGCTCTCAAGTCGTACCAGAAAAAGACCAAGCAAGATCTGAAGGAACACCATCTCTTCAAACAGTTCGAAAAGTGCGATTCTCCAGGCGCCATTCTGGCCACATTTCAAGCCGATCTTGTTTCATCTGGAGACGAGGGGTTGAAAAAATGGTTCATTCCTACTGTCAATGTTCTTTATGCCTTCTCTGCGACACTTAGCCAAGGTGTCGCTTTGGTAAATCTCGAGCTGTCTGTCAGTGATCTCTCTCTGATGTCGATCTGGCAGGTCTTCTCACCTGCCCAGGCAGTTTTCGCAGGGTTTGATGTTCTCCTCTTGGTGAGCGACCTGGTTTATTGCGGACTCTATTGAATGCTAAGCGTGCTCAGGCAGCTAGAGATGTCGCTGCGAGCCAAGATATCCTCGTCGACCTCTTCGGACGCATGGAGAGTTTCTTCAGAAGGCTCGAGATTTACATGGAGGTCCCTCTAACTTCGACAATGACGGACAAAATGGTCGAAATAACGGTTGAGGTGTTGGATATACTCGCAACCGCCACGAAGGAAATTAAACAGAGCCGAGCGAGTGAGTTCGTCCTTCGCCATGCGCTCCTAAAGACTCATTGAATTTAGAAAAATTCGTGAAAAGGGTGGCGGGGCATACGGATCTCGAGGATGGGATGAAGAAGCTCGATAAAATGACACTTGAAGAGGTCGCGATGGCGAGTGCGCAGCTCCTGAAGGTCACCCACGACATCCGTAATGAGGTGCAGACCGTCGCCAATGGCGTGGATTGCGTCGACGAGAAAGTGCAAGTCATCGTAGCACAGGTGGGCGACGTCAAATGTGACGTACAGGTTGTTGGCGATCAAATCGAAGTGGTCGACGAACGGGTACAAGCAATCGCCGATGGTGAGAAAGCCGTTATTTTCTGTCGAAGACCAGTTTATAAACTCTGTTTAGATGGAAAGGAGCTAATGGCAACAGCGATGGAAACAAAATCAATCCTTCAACTAGCGGCCGAGAACTTGGACGATGTGAAACGTTCGTAAACAGTCCCATGTTTGCCGATGACTTGGTCGAGTATCTAACATGATCCCAGGGAACCAAATGCGGGATTGTCTCAGAAAATGGCAATCTGCTCCGGATCCATCGACAAGCCACAACTTCGCAAGCGATCGTCAACATGAGGGAACGGCGGATTGGTTCATTAAAAATGAGGAGTTCTGGGAATGGAAGATTTCTGGTTCCCTCTTGTGGATCCATGGAAAACGTGAGCCTCTTTTACTTGTGAGGGGTCTCATGACCTTATAAACCACATGGGCTTCTTAGCGGGTTCTGGGAAAAGCGTCCTATGGTTCGTTTTGCCTTAAACCCTCCTGGTTTGAAAAGCTTACGATCGTTGACTAGCTCCGCAATCATCAACGATATCACGACCCTGTGCGAGGACGGATCGGCTTCGGTGGCATATTTTTACTTTGATTTTCGGGATGTCAACAAGCAAGCTCGCCGCAACCTGCTGTCTTCACTTCTCGTTCAACTTGCTCATCGTTCAGATTATTTTTGCGATGTCCTATCTCGCCTTTACGAGGCACATGACAACGGCGCACGTCAGCCGAATGACAACGCTCTAGTGCGATGTCTTCAGGAAATGCTCAGTCATCCGAATCAAGGCCCCGTTTACCTTATCATGGATGCCCTCGACGAATGTCCCGACACGTCCGACATCCCATCCCCACGCGAACAGGTCCTTGATCTGGTGAAGAACCTCGTTGCTCTTCAGCTCCCTAGTCTTCATATCTGTGTGACCAGTCGCCCAGAGGTCGATATCAGCGACGCACTAGCGCCACTCGCATCTCAGACGGTTTCTCTTCAGGACGAAAGTGGGCAAAAGAAAGATATTGCTGACTACGTCAGATCTGTCGTCTACTCTAGCTCGGGTAAATTTATGAGGAGATGGAGGCACGATGACAAAGAGCACGTAATCGAGACGCTCTCAGGAAGAGCTGACGGAATGTAAGGGCATATAACAGGATCATGGCCGTGATTGACGGTATTTAACAGGTTCAGATGGGTGTTCTGCCAGCTAGAAACGTTGCGAAATTGCCTGCCACAGAATGTGCGACGCGTCCTTAAGGAACTGCCGAAATCATTGGACGGGACATACGAGCGGATGTTGAAGGAGATAGGGAAGGTCAACCCACTTCAAGCTTATCGTCTTTTACAATGTCTCACTGTGGCGACGCGGCCGCTTCGTGTCGAGGAGCTAGCGGAAGTGCTTGCGGTGGACTTTGATGGTGCCGAGGATGGGATACCTGCGCTTAACAAAGATTGGCGATGGGACGATGAAAAACAAGGTGTCCTGTCTACGTGCTCAAGCTTAATCGCTGTTGTCAACGACAGCGATGGTTTTTCGTTCTTCCGGGTGGTTCAATTTGCGCATTTCTCGGTGAAGGAATTCTTGACTTCGGATCGCCTTGCCAGCCTGGAGGCAGACCTTTCCCGCTTTCATATCCGTCTCGAACCAGCTCACGCCGTCATCACTCAGGCTTGCTTGGCAGTCTTACTCCAGTCGGATTCTAATGACAAGGTCGACGCTATCTCACCACTTCATCAGTATGCCGCCGAACACTGGGTAGACCATGCCCAGTTCGAGAACGTTTCTTTGCTCGTAGAAGATGGAATGCGACGTCTCTTTGATCCGTCGAAACCGTATCTCGCAGGTTGGCTCCAGTCGCACAACATGGACGAAGGGTGGTATTCTTTCCTCCCAGGTCACCCTGACTCGTTCGATTACTACCTCGACTTGCTCCGGAAACCCACTTCGTCCGTCGGGGACTTTGCTCCATTGTGCTTATACCACGCTTCGCTGTGCGGGTTTCCTGACCTGGCAAAATACCTCATCTCCGAGTATCCACAGCACGTAAATGCTGCGGTTGGTTTTAACAAGAGTCCGCTGGTCGCTGCGTTGTTCAACCAACACTGGCGAGTCGCAGAGCTATTATATCAAAATGGCGCAGTCGTGGATGTTACCGCTTACCAAAATCGCACCCCACTACACGCGGCATCTGAGGGAGGAATCGTCGAGATCGCACGATGGCTGCTCGACCACGGCGCCGATCCGAACGCACAAGAATTCGACCACACCACACCCCTTCACTTGGCGGCAGCACAAGGACACCTAGAACTTGTTCTCACTCTGCTGGAGCACAGTGTGGATCTCAACGTCGTGAAAACAAACCACCGTACTCCGTTACATGAAGCCTCGGATCGCGGACACATCGACATAGTGCGGCTATTGATCCGGCATGGAGCGGACGCAGACAGTCACATCCAGAGCCTATTGAATCTAGCATCATCGTCACGGACTGTTGAAACGGTACAGCTCTTCATTGAGCTCGGGGCCGATGTCAATGCACACGATAGGAGCGGCTCACCTGCATTGCATATGGCCTCGTTCAGGGGGAATATTGAAATTGTGGAGCTACTGTTCGAGCACGGGGCGGATGTCAACGTGCTAGATAGGAGCCAGCAGACGCCTCTGCACCAAGCGTTGTCTTCGGTGAGCGCACAACCGCGATTCCATTGATGAAGCACCATGTTGATATGAGGGACAGTACTACCACCCCTGGATGTCGCCATCAAATAAGAGGGTCGTTCTGTTATTGCTCCAGCATGGGGCGGATGTCAACGCACAGGACGACAATAACTTGACACCTTTGCATCTGGCGTCGACCAAGGCAAATGCTACAATTGTCGGTCTATTGATCAAGCGTGGAGCGGAGGTCAACGCACGCAACCTGGGCCTCTCGACTCCTTTACATCTGTCGTCGTCCAAGTGGAATGCTGAAACTGTGCAGGTATTGCTCGAGCACGGCGCGAATGTTAATGCATGCGATGGGGGCCATAATACACCCTTGTATATGATGTTGTCTCCGGTGAGTTAAAATCCCGTGGTGCTATCGATGTTTTTCTTGGCTTATAAAGGGGACAGGACGTCATCCGTTGGACGACATTGACAGAGGGGAGGAAAGTAGTGCGGCTACTGATCGAGCATGGGGCGAATGTCAACGCAAGGGACCAAAACTTCTTGACCCCTTTGCACCTGGCGTCATCCACGGGGCATCCTAGTATTTCTCGGTTATTGATCGAGCATGGGGCGGATGTGAACGCACGGAATCAAGCCCACTCGACGCCTTTGCATCTTGCGTCGTCCAAAGGGGATGTTGCTTCTCTGAAGCTATTGCTAAAGCTCGGAGCGAATCCCCACGCAAAAAATCAGGACCACTCAACGCCTTTGCATCTGGCGTCGTCCAGCGGGAATTCTAGGACAGTTCAGCTACTACTTCAACGAGGGACGGATGTCAACGCATGTGACCAAGATCACTTGACGCCTTTGCATCTGGCATCGTCAAAGGGGAAAGCAAACACTGTTCAGGTGTTACTCCAGCACGGGGCGGATGTCAACGCAAAGGATCAGAGAAACTCAACGCCTTTGCATCTGGTGTCGTCCAGGGGCGATAGAACTGTCGAGTTGTTACTCCAGAACGGCGCAGATCTCCACGCACGGGATCAGAGCGACTCTACGCCTTTGCATCTGGCGGCATCTAGGGGGAGTGCTACGATTGTTAAGCTATTGCTTCAGCATGGGGCAGATTTGCATGCGCGAGATCTGGGCCAATCTACTCCCTTACACCTGGCTGCGTCGAGGGGGAGTGTTAAGGCCGTTCGGCTATTACTCCAGCACGAGGCGGATGTTAACGCTTGCGATTGGAGCCACTCGACACCTTTGCACCTGACGGTCTCTAATCAGGTAACGGTGACCGATGTCGTGCGGCTTTTACTCGAGAGTGGGGCAAATGTGGATTTAGGAGATGGTAAGGGCCGGACTCCATTTCAGATTGCGTCGGCGAGGGAGCAATACCATATCACACAGCTTTTTTCCGAGTATCGTACTAATGTAGAATAGTATGTACGTTCCGAAGACCGTAGCCATGCTTCCACTTTACTGTACCATTACTATGCCACAAGTACGCCCGATATTGCTCCCAATTATGATACGTTGACATTTCACACTATGTCACGCCTAAATCTAATGTGACTAGATTTTGATACGAGTCATACGACATAAGGTGAAGTACTGTAAGAAGTTCATGGAACGCTCTTCCGAGTCGACACTGCTGCGGCAGCAACCCGGAGAACCGAATATGAACTACTTGAAGGAGGTGTAAGTGTGTGGGGAGACGCACTGCTGCATTCAAGATGACGCGTCTGTTCAGCTTGAGAAGTAGAGCCGGAGCGTACGGTTGGCATGACTCTGCAACATCAGGAAAAACCTACTCTGCTAACGACGGTAATTTATCGATAATTTAGCCGGATTATTGATTATCACTATTATCACGAATTGCCTAGCCCCCCCGATAATTTATCTGTCGTTATGTTAATTAGCCTAATTAGCAATAAATTATCAGACCGATTCAGATGAATTATCAGACCGATTTCAGACGAAAGCATGTGTATTTTCATCTGGCTATTCAAAAATTGTCCAAAAACTATTTTTGTGTTATCTGATTTATGTGGGAGAGGAGATAATAGCAGGACCGGAAAAAGAGCGAAGAGAAGTAGTAGATCGGAACAAAACCACACTTCTCAGCTATCTGTGGCAAACACCCAGCCAGACATACTTATAGAGACAATGTGATGTTGACAAGTGACGGTCACACTCTGGTGATGTGTGAGAACACAGAGTTGAAAGTGAAGGAGATGAAAGTCTTAAGAGTGCGAGAGACAATTGGTTCAGACAGAGGGTTTCGAGAACAGAACGGATGGATTTACAAGCACACTTCAAGTACACTTTTATACTACGAGTGAGACTTGATGAGTAAAGAAATAAAAGTAAGCAATCATATGGTATCAAAAGGTATAGTAGCACATCACTTGGCAACAAAGGCAGGGAGCTCGATTGATGAAGTAAAAAGGCATAGGGAGAATCACATGGTAAAAGTGGAAGTGTTTTGGAGGGAATCGGACAGGCAGATGTTGAGGAATTGGGGATAGTGTATTCTGTGGTTTAATGAAGATGGCTGCAGTGTTGGCATGCTTGAGCTTGATCGGAGGGGTATAGCCTAATAAGAGTGAAGTCAAAACTAAGTAGGAGAATGTGATTGTCATTGTAATGTAGCGGCAGCAATGGCCGAGTTCCAAAGATTATTGTGTGTGTGTGGACTGAGTGCGAAGCTCATCCACTGGGATGCCGGCCCGGATCGGCACCGCCAGGTTCACAGCACATTTCAGCACTCCCCTGTAAGCCAAGTGCAGCCCAAGGGCTGCAGTGTGACCCTTCACTTTCCACCCTAGGAGGGCTTTGGTGAGGATGTCAGTGACCATGTTGTCTGTGGGGCAATAGATGAGCTTGAAGGCTCCAGTCTCCACAGAGTGCCTGATGAAGTGATAACAGATGTCGATGTGCTTGGTTCGCATGTGAAAGTTGTCAGTTGTTGCAAGGGTGAGCGCTGCTTGGTTATTGCAATGGAGAGTGGTAGGTGTGATGACAACGTTGTAGAGTTCACTGATAAGGTGTTGTAGCCAGATGCCCTCTTTTGCAGTGTGTGTTGTTGCAACATATTCGGCTTCAGCAGTGGATAGTGTGACCAGTTCTTGCTTGCAAGATTGCCATGAGATGGCGCCTCTGTCAATGAGGTATGTGTGGCCAGATATGGCTCGTCGATGGTCTTGCAACATGCTGTCTGCATCCGTATAGCCTGTGAGCTCATGCTGCTCTCCCCTGTATGTTAGCATGTGGTTCTTAGTGCCAGCAAGATAGCGAAAGATTCGCTTTACTGCTTCCCAATGAGTCTCCCCCAGGTTCTCCAGGAATTGCAAGAGAGTCAAGACTGCGAACGAGATGTCAGGGCATGTAGCTATGGCCGCATACATGAGGCTGCCGATGGCTTCTCTGTAGGGTGTCTTCGCCATGTGCACTGCTTCGGTTTCATCGGCTGGTCTGTCCTTGGTTGAGTATGTGATGCTGGGTATCATGGGAGTGGGGACGGGTTTTGCTTTGTCAAGATTGAAGTGTTTGACGATGGTGTTGGTAGGATTCTTGTGATAGTGAAATTGTTTGCACATTGCAATCTCTTGTGACTTTGATGCCCAGGAGCCAATGGATGGGCCCCAGGTCGGTGATAGAATGGCAAGCGTTGATCTTCTGCTTGTAGTCTTGTAAGAGCTCCGAGGAGCTGCTGGTGATGGTGCAGTTGTCCACATGGACAGCAATGATGGTTGGGTGCTCCTCATTGCACATGTAAAATATGCCTGGGTCTGTGTTGCTAATGCGGAAACCGAGATCAGCAAGGGTATGTTTGAGCATATCATACCACTTTCACCCAGCTTGTTTGAGCCTGTAGAGGGACTTCTTGAGGTGTTTGACAGTGTCATCTTCTTCTTTGTCATAGCTGGGAGGATTCTTCATGTAAATGTCTTTGTCTTCGCCCCAGCTTGCCATTGAGGTATGCTCCATCGAAATCGAAGCAGTCAATGTCCCAGTCTTCCCGCACTGCAAGCACGAGAATCGTGCAGAAGGAAGTGAGGTTGGCAACAGGCGAATAAGTTTCAAAGTAATTGGTGCCGAGTATTTGTGTGAATCCTCGTGTGACAAGGCAAGCTTTGTACTTGTCCACGCTGCTGTCAGACTTGTGCTTGATTCAAAAAACCCACTTGTTGCCAACAATGTTGCGGCCAGTGGGGCGCAGGACAGTTTCCCAAGTCCCTGTGTCTTTGAGTGTCTGTATCTCGCGATCCATCGCTTGCTGCCATGATGGCCAGTCAGAGCGAGATTGCACCTTGTTGATGGTGCTGGGGTCGTCGCATGAATCACTAATGGCGCCTGCTACAATCGGTGTTAGCTCTGTGATAAATGCACAGTCAGTGCCGAGGTATGCAAGCTCATCTGCGAATGCTGCAGCAGCTCCTGTCTTCTTCTTCGGCCCCTTGCCTGTTGGTCTTCCATCGGCTGTGCCTTTGCCAGCTGCGATCTGCTTGTCAATGTCAGCAGGTTGCTTCTTGTGTGTTGAGGTGTGTGTCGGCTGGGTGTAGCTGGGTTTGCTGGGTCTAGGCCTGGCTCGGGTGGCAGTATTCTTGCTGGCTGCGGGAGGCTCGTATTGACCTGGTGGTGCTGGATCGGGTCATTCTTCATCTCCCCACTCCCCCTCACCTTTGCCTTGTCTGTCTTCATCATCCAAATCCGGTAGTGGAGTGTCAAATGGCATTGGCCTTATTGTTGCAGGAGCTGGAGGCATGGCAGGTGGAAGCATTGGTGCTGGAGGTGTGGGTGCTGGTAGTGCTGGTGCAGGTCCAGGACCTGCGTGTACTGTAATGTTAGTCGGTGCAAACCTTATGTTCCGCTCAACCGCGATAGAGTTCTTGCTTGGGATGTAAATCCAGTGAGCGTGGGTACTATCCTTGTTGTAGCCGACCCAGTGCCCCTCAATGGCCCGAGCATCCAACTTGGACCCCGAGTCAGTGTGTACCCAGATGCGCTGCCCCCATTTGGGTACACATGCTAGGTCAGGCTTCTGTCCATGGAGTTTCTTGTATGGCATGATGTTGCCGAGAAGGGCCTGTGTCGAGGTGTGGTTTTTGAGCCAGGTGATGTGGTTAATGGCCTCTGCCCAGAGGCTCTTGGGGAGACCGCTGTGGTGTAGGATTGTGCGGATGCACTCGCCAATCTGTCGATTGAGGGATTCAGCCACCCCATTGTGCTGAGGGGTGTCGTGTGGTGGCACAATGCTCGGTGCCCTGTGCATTGAGGTATTGGTTAAACTCGTCACCTATGTACTCACCACCCCGGTCTGAGTGAAGTCGCTTGATCTTCACACCGTGCTGTGTGAGGGCCCAAGCTGCGAAGTCCTTGTAGGCTTGGAATGCTTTGCTCTTGGCCTTGAGGAGCCGGGTGATGGTGTAGCGGGAGTAGTCGTCGGTGAAAGTGATATAATACTTGCGTCCCCCAAGAGATAGGGAAGGGGAAGTCCAGACATTGGTGTGAATTTCGGTGCCGAAGGTGCTTGCCTGCACTCCTTGGTGTTCTTTCTTGATGGGTTTGCGTGTCGCCTTAGCATACTCACAAGACTCGCAATAGAGTGGCTGGCCATCATCAATAAGAGAAATGCCTTGTATTGCCTGAGAGCAGACAATGGCGTGGATTGAGTCCGCCACAATGTACCCGAGTCATCAATGCAACATTCGAATATCGATTACCTCAGCGGCTCTCATGGTTGCAGCACACACATGCTCCACGCAGTAAAGCCCACTGTTGTTTGAGGGTATTCTTCCCACGACTGCTCCTTGCTGATTCGTGATCTTGCAGTTGTTCCCCTCGAACAACACTGAGAGGCCTGCCTTTGCAATGCGGCTTATGGACACAATGGTGAGTGCCATATCTGGGGCATAGAGTGCATTGCAGAGAATGACAGGGGTGTAGGACTCGCCATTGGGGATGCAGATCCGCAAGTCTCTGATACCGTTTGCATAGAAGACACACTTGTCTGCTGCCATGATGGGGCACGGTGGTATCGATCGGTAGGAGACAAATTGCTGGCGGAAGGGGGACATATGGCACGATGCACCGGAGTCATACAACTCGCTCTCGGTGTGTGACTTGCTCACGAGGCTGCACTGATCGCTCTCTTCAGGAACGTCTTCGATGGCAGCCCAGGCTTCTAAGTCGGGCTGTTGCTGCTTCTCCTCAGCGGACACAGCGCTGTCTTGGTCCCTTTTCTTCGGCCCTTGTCCTTCCTTCCCTCCACCCTTCGCCCAGCAGTCCACCCTCATGTGGCCACGCTTCTTGCAATTGAAGCACTCGATGTCCCTCTTGGGTCTTCGGTTCTTCCCTGCATCAGCACCCAATGCTTCGTCTTGCCCATCCTTGGGTTTCTTGAGTGTGTGCCAATCGTACTCATCGGTGATGAGTCGAATTACATTGTCAGGAGTGAGGGTGGTATTGGTGAGTGATGCTGTGGTGGCCATGGCTGATGTGGCTGTGTTGTATGCTGCAGGGAGGGAGCCGAGCAAGATGCTCACATATTCATTGTCGGCAATCGTCTTGCCCATTGCAGCGAGCTGCTCGCAAAGGTTAGTGACCATATTGAAGTGAGTGCACATGTTATCATCCTCCCCGCATTTCATTGTCTGAATCTGTCTGCATAGGTCCACGATAATCATTTGCATGCACCCCTCGAACAGGGCCTTGAGCGCGTCCCAAACATCCTTGGCGCATGTGCTGCTCTTGATCCGATTGAAAATTGAGTCGGGCACCGAGGCAGCAATAGCCTGCTTCACGGTTGCCTTGCCGTGTGCCCACTGCATGGGTGCTGTGGCTCTGTTGATTGTGCCTGCTGCCCCATAGGCTGCGGGCATCGACACATTTGTTAGGTGGTCCGAGAGTATCTGCAAGTCCATCGCCCAAAGCATGCGATCACAGTACACCACCCAGTTCAAGCCGTCCGCTGAAAGCTTCAGCACATTGGTCCGTAGTTCGTCACTCATAGTAGGTTCCAATAAAAATAGTAGATGAGTTTTAGATTAAGCAAGTTTGATCTTGTATGTGTTCTCCTAGGCATGGGCAGGGCCCATAACCTAGAGACGATGTGATGTCAACGAGTGATGGTCACGCTCCGGTGATGTGCGAGAACACAGAGTCGAAAGTGAAGGAGATGAAAGTCTTAAGAGTGCGAGAGACAATTGGTTCAGACAGAGGGTTTCGAGAACAGAACAGATGGATTTACAAGCACGCTTTGAGTACACTTTTATACTACGAGTGAGACTTGATGAGTAAAGAAATAAAAGTAAGCAATCATATGGTATCAAAAGGTATAGTAGCACATCACTTGGCAACAAAGGCAGGGAGCTCGATTGATGAAGTAAAAAGGCATAGGGAGAATCACATGGTAAAAGTGGAAGTGTTTTGGAGGGAATCGGACAGGCAGATGTTGAGGAATTGGGGATAGTGTATTCTGTGGTTTAATGAAGATGGCTGCAGTGTTGGCATGCTTGAGCTTGATCGGAGGGGTATAGCCTAATAAGAGTGAAGTCAAAACTAAGTAGGAGAATGTGATTGTCATTGTAACATAGCGGCAGCAACGGCCGAGTTCCAAAGATTATTGTGTGTGTGTGGACCGAGTGCGAAGCTCATCCACCGGGATGCCGGCCCGGATCGGCACTGCCAGGTTCACAGTGCATTTCAGCAACTTAACAAGATAAAAGTCCTTCCAAAATATGAGAGCAAGTGGTATATGAGAAGCACTGTTGACTGGCACTGTATAGTCAGCCAGATATTTGAAACTGTACATTGCGACTTACAGTGATTCTGAGTTGAAAGGTGTTGAGACCTTCAAGTTGCCTTAACCATCGAGAGCATCAAGGTTATCGAGATCAAGATTGGCAATTGGAACAACTGTGTTCAGCTCGTTTTGTCATGATCTCTCACCGCGGCTATGATACGGACGCATACTTTTCTTCTCTTCTTACCTTCCCCACTTGTCCACCCCGTTCCCTATCTATCCCTTGGACTATTTTACTCTTCACCTGTGACTCATACTCGGCCCTCAAGGCTGTTCCCTGATTACATCTCGTTCTCCTACTCACGGGCCTTAAGGCTGCGCTATCTTGTATTGACTCATCCCTAGTACATAGGCTCATTCTGCGTGACTCATGCTGTACCATTAGTATGTATATAAAGGCTGGACTATGTGTCCTATAGCCCCATCCTGTTCTTCGAATACTTCTTGCGAATCCTAGCCTCCCCTTTGCATCCTCTCAACTCTGTCTAGTTTGGCTTCGCAGCCTCATCGAACCCCGAGTGACAAACTAACCTTGACCACTTGTACCACAGATTAACCCCGGCACACGTCGTGCATCTGTTTGACCCCGCAAGGTCATAACATAAGAACAGGATCCCCCTCGGGACGCGCTACGTCCCACAACCTGTACCCCCAGAACACTGAAACCTAGTACACCGTGGCATCCCTACAAATCGCCTTTGCTCCCAACAACCAGGCCACCCCAGTCACCCGCCGAACCCACGACGATCTACCCACCCACATAAAAGGAACTGTCGAGTGGAACAAACCAAACCGCGGATACTATATCCCTCAGCATCTTACCATAAACAACGCCCTTTCACCCGTAGAGTTCATTAACAACCGCTGGCACGAGCTCAGATACAACGCTAGCGCACGAACCTTTTACACCCAGGAAAACTTATCCATCCCCATCCAAAACGTATTCGGGATCAGGTTCTGGAACGAAACAGATCCTCAGCACCCTGACTATCAGCCCCCGTCTCGTACCCCTTCACGCACCTCTTTCCGGTTTACGCCAGGAGCATTCGACAGCGGCGATTCTTCCGAAGGATCTGATACAGTATCAGCCCACTCCGCCGTAAGCGTCCAAAGTACCCAATCACCCGCCACCGAAATCCCCGCCATCCGCTCAATCACATCAGCGTTTGGACCGATCAACGTTAACCCTCCCACCGAAACTCCCGACGTCGACATGTCAGCCAACGTCACCACAGTAGCCCCGACACACGCAAACCCCTCCAATGGTCTGAAGGGTACAGCCCCTGCTGTGTTCACCGGTGATCGTAGTCGCTCCGAATCGTTCTGGAACGAGTTCCGTCGTTACCGGCTGTTAAACCGAAACAACGAATCAATCAGTATCCCTTTCTTTCGTGTGCTTACGGCTCTCTCGTACATCAAAGGCCCTATGGTAGAGGACTGGGTGAATGCACAGGACGAAGAACTCGAGCGACGCACTGATAATACTAAGCCGGGGAGCGTCCGCGAAAGCGACGAAATCCTCTGGCGGGAGTTCAAAGCCGCGTTCAAAGGGGCCTGGACCGATACTACAAAAGTCCAAAGCGCGTATAGTCAGCTGATGAATCTAAAGATGAAGGACCTCGACATTGATACTTACAATGCAACGTTCGGCCGATTGGCCAACGCCGCCGGATGGGAGCCTGATGCGAAAGGGACTATTGACCGTTATCGGTCGGGACTCAGGGAAGCCATCCAACGCCGAGTCATAAACCGAGATAAGATGCCTGACTCAATGGACGAATGGCAGACTGCGGCGCGAAAGGAAGTCGCCAAGATCAAGGAACTACAAAGCTCTGGCCTCGCGGGACCCTGCCGAAACCAACTATCACGTGACGGGCATTCATACCAGAATACGAGTCAGCGCGCTTCGTCAAATAGTCAACACGTCCCAATGGACGTTGATGCCGCTAATATTACCACACCGTTTAAGAAACTTACTGATGAAGAGCAAGCGCAATACCGAGCAGAGGGACGATGTTTTCGATGCCGCACCCAGGGCCACATGGCTCGAAACTGCCCGAAAAACACCAACGCACAGAGCGCCTCGAACCGACAAAACGCTAACATTCGGGAGGTTTCGACCAACTCGACCAACACTCAGACTATTCCCCCCACTTCGTCATCTGCGCCTAGCGTCCCACCTGCCCCGCCACCCAAGCTATCTTACGCCCAGCAAATCCGAGCGCTCGAGGCGAAGATGAGCGACGAAGAACGATCGCTCTACCTCGATGCCCGCGACATGGGCGAGGATTTTTGTTCTGCCGGGCTTTGACGGTCGCAAACCCGGTTCCACTCGTAGCTAACATGTACAGTAAAAAGACAGACTCAATGACAATCCAAATTTCTGTTCTCATGTGGCACAAAAAGACCGAAACCAAAGTGCTCCTAGATAGTGGAGCCACCCATAACTTCATTGATAAACGAGCAATTAACTCCTTAGGCTTGGGGACCCGTTCGCTACCACAACCCTTACAAGTCAACAACGTCGACAGATCCCTTAACCAAGAAGGGAGCATCACTCAATATTGTAACCTATGGATCCGACAAGGGGACAAAGTGATAAAGCTGGGCTTCTATGTCGCGAACTTAGGGAGCGATCGCATCATATTTGGTCACCCCTGGTTCAAAACCTTCAACCCCGCCATTAACTGGGGTACCAACTGTCTAGAGGGAGACAACTTCAGTATTGAAACCGCTGGTTACCGGTCCAAAACGAAACCTCTCGCTCGCGCCATTACCCCTTCGAACCCTTCTGATCAGAAGGAAACACAAGAGCTAATCCCTGCACAATACCACCGCCACTGGAGAGTTTTTAGTGAAGAAGCCGCCCAAAGGTTTCCTCCTCAAGGCCAGACGACCATGCAATTGAGCTTAAACCCAGAGCTCCAGCTAAGCTGGACTGTAAACTCTACAGGCAGACGGAGAAAGAACTCAAAGCCCTCAAATTGTATATTGATGAAAATCTAGCCAAAGGATACATTGTCGAAACCAATTCCCCCTATGCATCCCCCGTCTTTTTCCGAGCCAAGAAGGATGGCAACCTCCGACCCATTGTCGACTATCGAGCGCTCAACCTATGGACCGTACGAGATGTTTACCCCTTACCACTAATAGGGAGCATCATTGATCAACTCCAAGGGAAAAAGATTTTTACCAAAGCCGATCTGCGATGGGGCTTCAACAATATACGCATCAAAGAAGAGGACCAATGGAAGGCCGCGTTCAAAACCCCTTATGGACTGTTCAAACCCAGGGCGATGCCATTCGGAATGAACAATGCCCCCAGCACCTTCTGTAGAGCGATGAGCCATCTCCTAAAAAGGCTACTAGACAAGTATCCTACAGAACTCTTTGTCTACATGGATGACATTCTTATCGCTACTGAAGACAATATAGAACGCCACCGACAAATTGTCCATGAAGTCCTAGACCTCCTGGAAGAAGAATCATACTTCCTTCGCCCAGCTAAGTGCGAGTTCGAACAGCGCTCTATGACCTACTTAGGAATTGTCGTCGACGGGGACCAAATAAAACCGGACCCCAAAAAGACGAGCGCTCTCAGAGACTGGCCACGCGTCCTTCACACGGTAAAAGAAGTCCGGAGTATTCTGGGAGTCCTAGGATACCAACGCCCATTCATCCCTAACTTCGCCAACATTGCACGGCCCCTCGTTGCACTCACAAAGAAAGACCATCCGTTCCTGTGGACCCCAGAATGCGCAGAAGCTCTTGATTCCCTAATCAAAACCATCCTAGACAACCCCGCCCTCCACCAACCAGACCCCAGTCGACCTTTCTTCCTACAAGTAGACGCCTCTGCATTCGCTACGGGAGCCATTCTTACCCAGAAAGACGACAGAGGGAAACACGTCACTGTAGGCTTCCATTCGCAGACATTTAACGAAGCAGAAAGAAACTACGACATTCACGATCGCGAATTCCTAGCAGTGTTTCGGGGTCTCACCCATCACCGCCACCTCCTCTTAAGCTCCCCTTTTCCCGTTACGGTATTTACAGACCACAAAAACCTAGAATATTACCGCCACCCACGCCACATCAACTGCCGAGTCGCGCGTTACATACCTCAACTAGCCGACTATAATTTCACCTTAGTCCATTTCCCGGGGACGGCCAACAAGTCAGATGCGCTATCTAGACGCCCCGACTACCCACAGGGGTCAGAAGACAATGACAACGTAACGGTCCTTCCCCAACACCTGTTTGCTCGAGCAACCACCTTCTCCTCCATAGACGACAGAACCCGCGCTTGCCAAATACAACAACCCAACCTCCTGAAAAAGTGGGCCACCACATTTCCCCTAAAGATCATCAACGACCTCTACTGGTATGGGGACCGACTAGTAGTCGTGGACAACCTACCCCTAAGGAGAGGGGTAATTTCACTATATCACGACTCACCCACAGCAGGACACCCGGGCATATCCAACACGACATGGGGTATAGCACGCGACTACTGGTGGCCTAACCTAAAACAAACGGTCGCCGAATATGTCAAGGGCTGCCACACCTGCCAGTCGAGGAAAAACAATCCCTCGAAACCCAAACCACCACTGTTCCCTATCCCATCAGATAACTTCACTCTCCCTTTCACATCAGTCGCAATGGACTTCATCGTTAAATTACCCACATCAGAAGGATATGATTCTGTACTAACAATCACAGACACTTTCTCAAAAGCTTGTATATTCCTCCCCTGCAATGAAACTATAGACGCGGCAGGAGTTGCCCTACTATATGCTACTTACGTACTACCTCATTATGGACTACCCTCATGCATCATATCTGATCGAGACCCCCGCTTCATGGCCTCCATCATCCAAGAACTATGCCGTATACTCTCCATTCAGCACAATGCCAGTACGGCGTATCAGCCCCAGACAGATGGACAATCGGAACGCTCTAATCAGAAACTCGAGCAATACTTTCGGATCTTCACAGATTTCCATCAAACTAACTGGTGCCATCTGTTACCCCTGGCCCAATTTACTTTCAACGCATGGCCAAACGCCACCACCAAGAAAGCGCCTTTCGAACTCATCATGGGGCACATACCTCGTGTCCACCAAACCTTCCGAACCACCACATCCCCGCCGCTGAACGACAGATTGGCCCTTATCACCCAAGCTAGGAAAGACACTGCCGAAGCTCTACGCAGGTCGCAAGCAATAGAACTCCCATCGAGCTTTATCCCCTACAACAAAGGAGACCTGGTATGGTTAGAAGGGAAGAACCTCAAAACCACTCACCCCTCAGCAAAGCTAGCGCCTAGGAGGTTCGGACCCTTCCTAGTTACGGACGCCATATCCAGAACGTCTTTCCGAATCAAATTACCCCCGTCATGGAAGATTCACAACGTGTTCCACGGCACCCTCCTCACACCCTACAAAGAAACAACCCTAAATGGCAACAAATATCAAGAGCCCACTCCAGACCTAGTAGACGGGCAGCCAGAATGGGAAGTTGAACAAATCTTGGGCGCAAGGAAGAGACGCCACCAACTCCAATACCTAGTCAGGTGGAAAGGCTTCTCAGAGGCGCACGATAGCTGGGAACCCCTAACCAACCTCCACGCTGACTTGCTCATCAGAGACTATTACTGAACCCATCCCTCTGCCATCTGTACCACTTATAAAGCAGCTCAGGGTCCGGGACCAAACTCCATCACCATTCGAAGAATAACTGTCATGGCTGAACCACTCTCTCCCCTTCCTCTACTCACTCCTTCTCCCCCGTCTTCCCCGGGGACTGAGACTCTCACCTACCCGCTCAGCCCGCCGGGACTCCCTGTCAGGTCACCCGTAACCCCATTACAGGTACCCAACCCTGAGCTTACAACGTCCCCCATGGTCCCTCCCTCTACTCTCCCATCTCCCTCTCTCCTGTCGCGAATCCGTGACCCTCCCCCACCTCTCTCGCTCTACCATCGTATCTCACCTCCCACCGAGCCCCTGTCCTTGGAGGAAACCATCGAAATATGCGAAGCCATGTTGGGAGATGGACCCCGCGCTGTATTCCACGATCCCCCTCCTACTCCATCACCCCCGGGTCAGCAAGCCCCCACGTCCTACGTCCGATACGAACCCAGAGACCCCAACCACGACAAGTACGTGGAGCGGATCGCCCTTGACCCCCCTTACGGGACTCCCCAGGACCCCCACTACGTATGCTTTGACCTAGACTTCGTGTCTCACCAACATTATGTCTTGGGGCTCCGAGACGACTCTGACCCACCCCGCCAAGCCTATGGCTGGCCCCTCCAAGCCGCCCCCTTCATTGGCCCCAAGATCTCACCCGCTCGTTCTGACAACTCGGCTCTAGGAATCTTCAATGCTGGCTACCCTGGGGCTATAGAAGTAGACATCGCGCTGTATGAGCTCAGGGACTACGGAGTACTCGCTGACGTCGACCGGTACCGTGCCCACATGCTGGAGTACGAGAACCTCTTGTGTCAACAAAAGGCCCTGGAAGACAAGTTCTTCAAATGGCACAGCAAGTCTACTCCCCTCCGTCAACGTCTCGAAAAGGCACAGGCTCGGAGCCGTCTCCACCCTTACATGCACCTGGGGGAACGCATCTCTGCCCCCCTCTCTCATCGCACCGCCCCTATCCCCGAGCCCCAGACATTCTCCATGGCTCAGTGTGTCATGATCGACGTAGAATCAGGAGACAATGAGTCCCTTAGACCCTGGTTCGAAGACCGCTGGGGCGTCAAGTATACCTTCCCCGACCCCCCTCTACGTCGTCGCTGCGCCTACTGTCATGCCCCTAATCACTACAGCGCCTCTTGCCCCCGACCTCACTCCAAGTGCCACACCACCACTCGCTGCTTGGTGCCTCGCCGCCATGCCACCTACGGCGGGGGCTGCCATGCCCATTATCTCCACCTCGTTGAAGTTCCCCTTCCTGCAGAACACAACCCCGCCTTGGAAGACGAGGGATACGTAGGCCATGAGAACGAAGAAGGAGACGGAGAGTCATGAGACGTGGAGGTCTCAGCGTAAGAAAGGGGGTGATGTCATGATCTCTCACCGCGGCTATGATACGGACGCATACTTTTCTTCTCTTCTTACCTTCCCCACTTGTCCACCCCGTTCCCTATCTATCCCTTGGACTATTTTACTCTTCACCTGTGACTCATACTCGGCCCTCAAGGCTGTTCCCTGATTACATCTCGTTCTCCTACTCGCGGGCCTTAAGGCTGCGCTATCTTGTATTGACTCATCCCTAGTACATAGGCTCATTCTGCGTGACTCATGCTGTACCATTAGTATGTATATAAAGGCTGGACTATGTGTCCTATAGCCCCATCCTGTTCTTCGAATACTTCTTGCGAATCCTAGCCTCCCCTTTGCATCCTCTCAACTCTGTCTAGTTTGGCTTCGCAGCCTCATCGAACCCCGAGTGACAAACTAACCTTGACCACTTGTACCACAGATTAACCCCGGCACACGTCGTGCATCTGTTTGACCCCGCAAGGTCATAACACGTTTACAACGGGCGTGCTACAATGTCACAGTCACACCAGTCAGGACTACAATAGTATACATCTGATAAATTTAAACCTCACTTTGCTTTGGTATAAATGTCGGCCATCATGAAGTGAAAGGCACCAGCACAGTGCTCCCGAATATGTTTCAAGGTGTTGACATGGCCAAGGTACATGTCCAAGTATCCATTCACCGAGAACTCAGCAACCTGCTGTACTCCAGTGCACCACTCATACAGTGCTGCATACAACTTGTAAATAGAGTGAGCAAAATACATGGCCAAAAAAATAATTATTGCCTTACTGCAGTGGCAACCAAGGCAACCATGGGAATTGGAACCTTGTGATTTATTTGTCCTTCACAATATTCATATGTCAGGAAAAGGTACAGAAACCACCTGGCAAATGAGGTAGATCCTCCGGTGAAGTACAAGTCCCATATGGCCGAAATGATGCACTTGTTTTGATATGGCTGTGAGCACATGACCAGGCCATTAGGTGCATTGGGCTGACAAACTGTTAGCATGAACTTGTAAATGTAATATGACTTACAAATGTGGCACTCGGGAAAGTGTAAGTGTAGGAAGACACTTGTTTCCAAACATGCTCAATGATACCAGCCACCGAACCCAATGCCAGAAACACTCCCATGGTGAGAGTGGTACAGTGCTCCTTGACTTCACTTTGGATCAGGCAGATCCGGGCACATGGCTTTAAAGCATTGTTAATAATGTCATCTCAACACAAATAAGTCTTACCAAAAGTGTGACCTTCGACAAATAATCTGCATCATTATTGAAACATTCAAGAACATCCATCACACCAGGCAGGAGGTAAGTGGCAGCTGTCAGAAGACAGTCCTTGATCAAAGTGAGTGCCGAACAGACATCTGGGAATGTGTCATTAAACAGCATGGCTGCCCAGAGTCTTTCAATGCCTTCAACAATAACAGAACGGACAATGGGACCCTGACCTGTTAACTTGAGCCTATTCGACCCTGATGCAAATACAAGGTCTGTCTCAGTTGGCCAAAAAGGGAAGTCATTGAGCACTGCCTTGGCCTTTGGAAAATGAGTTGCGACAACTTGTGTCTGTGCATTAGTACTGAAATGGATATAGCAACAAAGAAATAGTACTCACCTGAGAGCTGAGCAGAACCTGAGGCCATTGCCATGTCAGGTCCCGGCTGCACCAGAGCGACAGCACTGTCCACATTGTTGACAGACACAGAACTCTGGCTGGCTGAATTTTCAGGTTCCGAGCCACTGGTTAACGACCACACTGGCCTCTGTGAGAGCAGTTATCAGTCTGCAAGTGGTTGAGTTTCATACACTTACCTCGATACCCACAGACTCCGAAAATTTGTTCAGATACTTGAGAGCCAGATCATCTGTGAGTTCATCCTCTACTGGATTATCTTCAGATAGACAGCCATTGTCATCAACCTCAGGAGCATAAGGAGCTGAGTTTTCTTGGACGAGATGAGCAAGAACATGGTTGCCACCACAGCCAGGGTAAAAAGACAACACTGAAAATTTTCACATCTGAGTTCGACATGTTGACCGCCCACAACATACACAAATAGATTGGTCATCACAAACAACTTACTGCATTCAGGGTGTTTGCCCTTGCCTTTGACCTGGCTATTGTCTCCATGCCCTTGGTTTACCATCCCGTTTTCTTCAATGGGCATACCCAAGTTTCCACCCTCTGCACCTGTCTCACCAGGCAATATAAGAGGCATAGGAGCAGCATGGGCAGGTCCTTATATTGTGATTGGTGAGCATACCCAATTCAAACATTTCCGATGTACTTACCAATGTTTCGAGCTTTTTTAGTGGCATTGGCTGGTGTCTGTGAGGATGTGGGGACATGGGTATTACTTGGGAGCAGAGCTTGTGCATAGGTGTGTTTCCTGAGCACTTTTCATACTTAATCTGAGTCATGTTTCTCTGTGCAGTTTACACACGACCTACCTGCATGCTGGTTCTGGTTTAGATTCCCAGGGACCACTCTTCGAGCTGGGACCCTGCCTTGAGTACTTGTATTCACATTGGTGAGAGTAGATGTTTCCAATGGAATCGGACATTCATTCTCAGTGCCTGCAGCGGTAACCACGTTTCCTTTGGTCTGAGACTGATGGGTGCGTGGTGCCATCGATGGAACAGTCAAGCAGAGACAAGAAGACGATGAAAGGAGTGGCAGGTGGTGAGGAGAGCAAGTAAAGTGTAACGGTTCGCTAACCGTTTGTCCGACTTGGACTACTTGAGTGGCTTGCAACACGTGACTGATGTCCTCGGACACTAGGCTGGCTTAACACTAGGTCCCCGTAGAGTGAAAAGGGCGTAGCAGCACCTCCACTAAGTCGATGATGAGAGAGAAGAGTTGAAAGAGAAAGAAGAAGAGGAATAGAATGACGAAGAAAGGCAGACTGGAAAGAAAGGAAACCAAGACTTGATCGCGAATTGAAGAAGACCAGGATAAAGATCCCTGGTCTGTACTAGTCGACTTATATACAGATAAGACTCGCTTTAAAGCAGAGTCAGAACTATAGTATGAGTCACGAACCCTAGTACAGCTATCCTAGTATGACGTAGTGTCCACATGCACCTGATAGAAAGAACAATAACGCCGTTGACAGCGTGTGAGTCAGTGTTACAACGATACTCCGGACCCTGTCCATGACTAATGTATGCTGACAGTCGTAGTCATAACCAATGTGTCAGTCCACTTCTGAGGCAGTCCGTGACATTATCCCCTTTTCAGGGTAAACGCCCACGTTCTACCGACCACGCAGTAAGAGCGGTCACTCGCCTGTCTCGCCTCATCTCCTCCTCAATACGAGTCGTTGCCCACGCCTCTTCTAACCTCGCCCGACATGCTCGCTGGTCCACTGCCATCACGAACAGCCGGTCTTTGATCTGTCTGATCGACTCCTGCGCTGCCTTCATCCGCTTCTGGAGCCCCTGCCACCTCATTACCTCTGCCGTTAGTGACCTGTCACCTACATGGGCGATGGCTTCATCCACCAAGATCCATTCCGGGTAGCTGCGGTCTATTAATTGCAGCTCGTCCGGTCCCATCTCCGGTGTTCGCCCTACCCTATCGTGTACAGCGGTGGCATGAATCTCCCCACGGTGTACTGGTCCATCCATTGCCATCCGCGCTTCTACATAGGGGTTGTCCGTCATGTGGACCTTGATGTATCTGGCAGGGACCTGTCGACCTGTCGCGTCTAAAATGGTGAAAGGGACATAGCTTGTCCCTTGGTTGTTTTCGTACCCCTGCACAGCTGGTGATAGGGGTCGGTGCGATGCTTGAGCACCTCTGTTCGCATGGCGCGGGTGAGCGGGTGGCACGGCGTAGTGTACAGCAACGGGCTGGCGTGGTCTTCCTCTTTGACCTCGGCCACGTTGTAAACCCATCCCTTCGGCAACTGGTCGGTCTTCGGGGTAGGGAGGCGGTACTTCAGGGGAATTTTCACGGCAGATTTCAAGGGCGTTGGCAATGTTGTCCGCCAGAGACATGGCCTCTTCACGAGTGAGGCGAAAGTGCGCCATTGCGCCGGTGCCAGGGGCTGGTGCGGGGATGGGGACGGGTGCGACGGGTGCGGGGACTGGAGTGGGGGCTGGAGATGCATGGCCATGGCAGTATTCTCGCGGTCCATGGCATTGATGGCAGAATCCGATATCAGAGGGTGACACCGGGCTAGCGGAAGCATGCCGGCTTGTCGTCGCCGGTGGTTCTTCAGGTCGTGTTGCTTCCTGGCTTCCAGTAGCTGTTCCCGATGCCACTCTCGCGCCGTCAGCATCCCCAGTGACAATGGCTTCGGGGATGCGAAGCGTAAGGACGTGGTCGGTGTCAGCTGTAGCGCGAGACTCGGCTGTGTCGGCAAGTGTGAGCTGCCTGAAGGCATTGGTGATGGTGTTGGGCGAGGCTGGTCGTGGTTCGAATGGGGTTGCCTGAGCTCTAAGTGTGGGGGCGGTACGTTCCCTAGCCATTCGCCTGATGTCATCGTTGATGGCATTGACCACGTCTTCTTCGTGCCCAGAGGCGGAGTCAGCGTACGCTCCTGCAGGAGTTTCATCGGCAAGGTCAGAGTGTCCATTGGATGACATGTAACGGTGTGCGTGTTGGGTTAAGAGATGAGAGTGGTGGAGAGCTGAAGGGTAAGGAGACTTAGCAGATGAGAGACTCCTTATATGTGTTTCTTTGGCGGGGTTCAAAGCTTTGAACTCCCGCACCTTATCATTAGCGAATACGTCATCCTTGTCGACCCACATGTTGTCTGAGTCAGGGTAACCGTCCCATTTGACCAAATATTGAAGATGCCGTCTTCTGCCGAACTTCCGAGAGTCTAGAATCTTCTCCACGGAGTATTCTTCTTCCCCGTCGACCAGATCCGGTAATGGGCGCTGATAGTTGGGCCCATGCGTTATTGTCTTGCGATAGGGTGTGAGAAGATCGATGTGAAACACGGGGTGAATGCTCCACTGCGTGGGAAGTTGCAATTGGTAATTGACCGGTGATAGTACCTTAATGACCTTGAACGGGCCATGTCTCCTGGGCGCAAGCTTGGCGGTTGGCTGACCGATACGGAGATTCTTGCCTTCTAACCATACTTGGTCGCCTTCTTTGTACTTGGGCGTATCACGGTGTTTAACCCATGACTGTTGGGCCTTAATCATCAGTTGTCGTGCCATGTCTCGTGCCTGTTTCAGCTGTTCGAGGCGCGATGTGACCTGTGGTAGTGGCGAGGATGACGAAATCCAATCAGCGCGTGGATGATAGCCCATTAGAAGGAAGAATGGTGACTTCCTCGTGGTTTCACTTGGCCAATTATTGTGTGCGAATTGGGCAATGGGGAGATAGGGAGCCCAATTCGTTTGGTGATGATCGGAGATGAATCTGATGGCTGTCTCAACCCACTGGTTGGAATGTTCTGATTGCCCATCTGTCCTTGGGTGATACGCCGTGGATGGATTCCGTTCGATTCCCGTGATGCGACATACTTCTTGCATAAATTTCGATATGAATCGAGGGTCTCGATCGCTGATGACTTTTCGGGGTAGTCCGAAATGTGCAAACACGTGTTTGATGTAGAGCACCGCCGTTCCTTCTGCGTTGATTTCTTCTCGACATGGTATGAAGATAGCTGCCTTAGTGCAGTCATGATCAGTGATCGTGAGGATGGAGTCGTATCCTTGCGACTCAGGGAGTTTAGTGATGAAGTCTAATGCAATAGTTTCAAAGGGCATAGCTTCGGGTTTGGGATATATGGGTCTTAAAGGCGCCCTGGTTGGTCGATTGTTGACCTTGTGGCGCTGACAGTCTGCACATCCTCGTACGTAATCTTTAACATCTTGACATAGTTGCGGCCACCAGTAGTTTCGCTCAACGATTTGTGTCGTTCTGTTGATGCCTGGATGTCCATGCACTGGCGGATCGTGGTGAGCTTGGATAATTTTGCGTTTGCCTGTCAAATCTTCCGTAACGACTACTCATCCTTCCTTGTACCAGACACCGTTCATCTGTTTGAGTTGATGTGGATCAATCCATGGCTTGAGCTGCTTTTCGTCTTGTCGGTATTGTGGCTCAATGGTCACCGTGGTTCTCGCGAACAGACGTTCTGGCAATACTGTTATATTGCTATTATCGTCGGTACCTTGGTCATAATCCGGCCTCCTTGATAGTGCATCTGCTCACCCATTGGCCGTTCCCTTGATGTGGCAAATTTCAATGTTATACTCAGATAGGCGAAGTACTTCCCTTGCTACACGCCTACTAATCTTGTGTGGCTCTTTCCAGTATAACAGGTTTTGATGATCCGAATAGACGATGACTTTGTGTGGAGAGCCGGCTAAAAAGGACCTCCAGTTGTCTAATGACATTACGACCGCAAGCAGTACCAAATCTGCTATGTCGTAGTTATGTTGTGCCTCGTTAAGCGTCTTCGAGAAGTATGCAATGGGGTGCTTCTTGCCATCTTCCTTCTTTTGCAGCAACACTGCTCCTACTGCAAATCCAGATGCATCAACCTCCAGTTCGAATTGTTTGTCCAGTTCGGGATGTGCCAATACTGGTTCGCTCGTGACTCTGTTTCGTAGTTCATCGAAGGCTTTTTGGCATCGTTCTGTCCATAGCCATTCGGCGTCCTTGCGTGTAAGTTCGTTGAGTGGTCGTGCTATGTGTGCAAATCCTCGAATAAATGGTCGATAAAAATTGCAGAAGCCCAAAAAAGATCTGATATCCTTAACTTTGGTGGGCGTGGGCCAATTTTTGATGCCTGCAATTTTAACGGGGTCCATGCACGTTATCCCCTTTTCAAGGATTACCCCCAGGTAATCCATACATGGGGCATGGAAGGTGCATTTTTCTGGTTTGAAATATAGATCCAATCGTTCTGCCACTTCAAACACTGCCGATACTGCTTGGATATGATCTTCTAAGTTGGTGCTGGTGGCGATCGCAATGTTGTCCATATAAATACGGATCGCCGTGCCCCTTGCGTTCCAATAGTCAACGGTGTCTCTGTACTCGTAGTTCATCATGTTTTGGAACATAGCTGGTGAATTTTTCAGCCCGAAAAACATGACAAGTGGTTCCCATAGACCATATTTGGTTTTGAACGCCGCTTTGTGTTCGTCTCCTTCCTTGATGCGGATGTTGTTATAACCGTCTTTCACGTCTAGTTTGGTGAAGATCTTAGCCCCACTGAGGTCTGTGAGGAGATCTGTGATTAGTGGTAGGGGGTATTGGTTGCTGATGGTGATGTCGTTAATATGCCTATAGTCTTGTACTGGTCGTAGTTTGCCATCTTTCTTCTGTATAAAGAAGAAGGGTGATGCGTATGGTGAAATAGATGGACGAATATATCCCTTAGCTTCCTGTTCTTGTAGAAATTTGAGTAGTGATTTGTCTTCATCCTGGGTCATGGGATAAACTTTACAGGGTAGTGCATCTGGTGCGGTGGGTTTAAAATCAATAGCGTGGTCCCAAGGTCTTGATGGTGGGAATCGAGACGAGGCTTTGCTATCGAATAACCTGATGAATCGTTCGTACACTTTTGGGACCTCCGCGGCAACCTGATTCTGGCCTGCTTGTATTGCTAGCTCGGTGGACACTCCTCGAATAGTGGACTGAGATTCGAGTGTGCGAACTATGTGATGCTTTGCTTCTTCTGATAGGGTAGCGGCAATTATTGGCTGCTTTCGGATAATGCAAGGGTTGATGGACGAGATGACAACCGGGAGAGTTCGTTTGTCGATAACGGCGTGTCTCCAACTGAACTTGGGTTCAAATGATGCTAGCCACGGGTATCCTAGCAGAATGTCTTTGCTTCCTATGTCTGTTATAAGGAAATGCATTTCTCTGTGAATTCCTTTAGTGTATACGTCTAGGTCAAGATAATGCGTGATTTTCCCTGATTTGTTGGTAGTATTGTCAATATTGAATATCTTTCTAGGGGAGGGGAGTTCTTTCATTCCCAGCCCCATTTTCATCGCGAAATTCGGATGCATGAAGTTATCAGTGGCCCCCGAATCTACCAGCGCTTGCTTATCGGCCATGAAGTAACTTGTACAAATCGACACTGGAATTCTCATAGAACGGTAGCGTGTGATATATACAGAGTTACAACAAAGAGCCCTCACCCAGGCCGTTGGGTTCAGGCATTTTGAAAATCCTCTCGCCTCCATAATTGTTGCATGACGAGGTCTTTAACCTCATCGGGTTCTTCGGCTACTCCTTCTAGCCATGCCTGAGCTTTTTGCTGAGGAGTGCGCCCTTCAATGATGCTTCGGTCGTCAACGATGCTTCGAGCAGCGTATACACCGTCTTCTTCTGTCTCCGCCTGTCGGGTACGCGAAGGTCCTTGACTTTGTCTATAGAAATGATTTTGCTTCACCGGCTGTCGACAGTCTCTTTTAAAGTGACCTGGTTTGCCACAATTGAAGCATGTAAGGACTTTCCTTTGTCCTGTTGGCGTATTGGCTCCTCGTCCTGCTTCTCCCGATGGCTGATAGCGGTTTCTTCCTGGTTCATAGTCTTCTGCCTGCGCCAATCGCGCCCTTCCTGGAGATAAGTCCATTGCATTTGGATCAGGAAGGTTTGGAATGGTTGGTCGACGCCATCGATTGACATTGTTGCCGTAGTTGTTGTTCTTCCAATTGTTAGCTCCTCCCGACGTGTTCTTCCTGGGATTAAATTGTTCAAGTCGACTCTTCATGTGTACGAACACCTTTTGCTGTTGTATAGAAGCTTCACGCCACCCTTCATAGTCTCGTGGTTGGATGTTTTTGAAGATGTATTCATACATTGCGTGTGGCAATGCATCTGTGAATATTCGCAGAACCAGTGGCTGGTTGACATCATAATTGGCATGGCGCACCAATTGTTCGAATCTCGTGATAAGTCCGTCTAGATCTCTGTTTTGCATGCGTAGACCTCTTCCCAATTCCGCTTGCGCTTTTTCTTGTTCCAATACGTCTGCGTATTGCCTATTGAAGGCACCAATAACACCGTTCCAGAGGCGTTCATCCATTGTTGCCCATCCTTGGGTGGTAACTTGAGTGCGAAGCCACACATTGACTCCTTTTACCCATTCGTTAACGAGGTTCCCCTGAATGTAGGTGAGGAAAAACATAGCTCGTTGGTATGGGTTACGCATGAGCGTGTTTGTGATGTTGACCCCTTCGTATAGTTGCCATTGGGTGATAAATTGTTCCGCTTTGGAGCGGTCTCCCGTGAAGATGATAGGCGGATTGCCTACTAGTTTGTCTCCGTGGTGTCCTCCTGGCTGAGGTGCTTGTGGCATTGGTATGGGGATTCCTGCGGGCGGTCCTCCCCCTCCCCCTGGTGGTCCTCCGAATGGTCCTCCTCCAGGTCCTTGTCCTCCCCGGGGCCATCCAAATGGTATTCTTGGTGACGCTCGCCTCCCTCGAGTTGTTGGGGGGTCTGGTTGATCCAGTCCTATAGCACGATATAGCGCTACATCGTCTGGGTTCATAGGCATCTCCATATGCCCCGTGTGTGGGTTGATAGTTCCCGCTGCTGGTTCCATAGTCATCGTATGACTCTTGCTCGGTTCTTGTATATGTAACGACTCAGCTAGTTGTAACGTGATAATTTGATCGCTTCCTCTTGGTGCTGGTGACCTTACTTGAATAGCACTCGCTTCACTTGCGATTGATGGGGTACTTGTTCGCGTTGTGGGGGTTTCATCAATGGTGCTTCTGATCCTTTGTGCTCGGTCCAACCGATCTTGATCTTCCGCGTCTTGTGGAGTGATGTCGAGCCCTAAGTCTTCTCCGGCAATACGGAACGCTTCCCAACTTCCCCCGACTTCTAGGTTTTCAATCCAACGGATTTCCACCCAACAGAGATGCTCAAAGTTGAACTCAACTGGGTACCAGCGCTCCGAGCTGGATTCTTCTGGTGCGTTTGACTTGGCGTGATATTGTTCGATACCGTTATATACACGCCACTCTGCTGCTTTGATAAATGCTTCTGGTACTTCCCTTAGTACCAGTCCTTGTAGATTGTATACTTCAAAAGGCCCTTCCGATGCCCAACGTTCTCTTGTAGTTTGCAACGCCACGATGGGATCCTGGTCTTAATGTAACGGTTTGCTAACCGTTTGTCCGACTTGGACTACTTGAGTGGCTTGCAACACGTGACTGATGTCCTCGGACACTAGGCTGGCTTAACACTAGGTCCCCGTAGAGTGAAAAGGGCGTAGCAGCACCTCCACTAAGTCGATGATGAGAGAGAAGAGTTGAAAGAGAAAGAAGAAGAGGAATAGAATGACGAAGAAAGGCAGACTGGAAAGAAAGGAAACCAAGACTTGATCGCGAATTGAAGAAGACCAGGATAAAGATCCCTGGTCTGTACTAGTCGACTTATATACAGATAAGACTCGCTTTAAAGCGGAGTCAGAACTATAGTATGAGTCACGAACCCTAGTACAGCTATCCTAGTATGACGTAGTGTCCACATGCACCTGATAGAAAGAACAATAACGCCGTTGACAGCGTGTGAGTCAGTGTTACAACGATACTCCGGACCCTGTCCATGACTAATGTATGCTGACAGTCGTAGTCATAACCAATGTGTCAGTCCACTTCTGAGGCAGTCTGTGACATAAAGACTGGAATCGTGTTGGGGGATTGATCTATGGTAAGTCCTCCTTTTATATCGGAAGGCCAACACTAAAAATTATATATATTTGTGCACCAGCTCTTTCTTCACATCTCCTCTCTGTTGCCAACCCTTGCATCATTCCACACTAATGAACACACCCCAGATCCGATGTCGTGGCTGCAATAGAGTTTTTAGCCCATGCAGGCTTTCTCAACATCTCAGCAAGGACAGTGCATGCTGTGCCTTGCAGATGTCATTGAGAACACCGTTGGTGTTTCAGATTTCATCTCGTGCAGGGCATTCCCTGAGTCCACAGGGCTCAATGTTAAATTCCTTATCACAGGGCCATGGTGATCACCATGTTGCAAACCCAGGGAATGAATCAAGCGGTGAGTTGATCCCACAATGATTCAAGATTGGAATGTGCTTATAGTATGCTGTTCATAGATCGTTTTACTCAAGATCCTGGCAATCCTGGAGTTGGCACACCTTCTGCTGACACAACTGCTCATTCTGCACAAGCTGCCACCACTGCTAACGCTGTCAAAGGCCCTTCAGAACACAATGCTGGAGATGCCGCTCAAGAGGCTGCTGACACCACAGACACCACAGATGCCGACCTACTGGAAGCATTGTCAAATGCCCATCCCACCACTGCTAACCTGGAACAGGATGTCCCTGTTGAGGCACAGACACCTGCACCATCAGCGTCCGTTGAGCCAGCGCCCACCTCACCGAGATCCCCGACACAGGCCGAAGCAGATAGTGTGCGTGGTGTGCCTGAAATTTTTGTCGAGCACTTCCCACTTGGTAATCCAGGCATGCCCCTTGCTGGTGTGCAGCAAGGGACATCTATCTACCATTCAAGCCAAGCTGCCTTTGGTGTGTCAACTTGGGCTCCTTTTCACTCCCAATGTGACTGGGAGATCGCACATTGGGCAAAAATGTGTGGGCCCTTGTCTTCGGCAATGGAAGAACTTCTAGCCATACCAGAGGTGAGTGCTCATCAATTAACTGCTATCAGATTGCTAACAGATTGCTGAAGGTCGTAAATAAACTCAGTTTATCATTCAGCTTGACAAAAGAGCTGAATAATATCATTGACAACATGTTACCTGGGCGCCCTGCATTTCAATGCCGCAAACTTGTCATTGGTGGAGAGACCTTAGACTTCTATCATCACAACGTCCTTGCCTGTATCAGGTCTATCTACAGCGATCTGGAATTGGCTCAGGGCCTCATTGTCACTCCTGAGCAGCACTATACTGATCAAGGGCATGCAGACCACATCTATAGTGAGATGCACACAGGAGATTGGTGGTGGGCAGTACAGGTGCACAATATCTATTCTAGACCTGGCATAGTCCCTACTAACCCTTGAATGATCGAGTAGACAACCCTCGAAACACATTGACCAGGTGCAACTGTCATTCCAGTGATCATTTCTTTTGACAAGACTCAGTTGACACTTTTCTGTGGCAAATCTGCTTACCCTGTGTACCTCACTATTGGAAACATTCCAAAGAACATTCATTGCAAGCCCTCACACCGTGCTCAGATTCTCCTCACCTATATCCCCACTACCAAGTTAAAAGGTATCACAAATAAGGCAGGTCACTGCTGTGCAATTGCAAACCTATACCACAGCTGTATGCAAGTTATTTTAGGCCCGATCACAGCTGTGGGCAAAACTGGCATTACAATGATGAGCGGGGATGGCATCTGGCAATGGTGCCATCCCATATTTGCTTTGTTTGTGGGGGACTACCCAGAACAGGTTCTGGTAACATGCACATACAATGGTCGATGCCTGAAATGTCTGGTACCACCTGACCAACTTGGGTCTTCTGCTAGATTCCCCCTGTGTGACTACAACAAAGTCAGGGACATATATTCTCTCTCCAACAGTGATGCACATGTGTTTCACTTGGCCTGTCGCAAGGCAGACCAGAAGCCTGTATTTTGCCCATTCTGGGAGTTTCTTCCCCTCACCAATGTCTTTGTTTTGATTATGCCCGACATCTTACATCAGTTACTGCAGGGGGTATTCAAGCAATTGATGGCTTGGCTACTTGTTACCTTTGGCCCTTTAGTAATTGATGCACACTGTCGATCTATACCACCAAATCACCACATCACCATTTTTCCCAAGGGCATATCCTGGCTCAGTCGTGTAACGGGCAAGGAGCACAAGAACATGAGCCATATTCTCTTTGGCCTTGTTATGGATCTCCCCGTTCCCAGTAGACAAGTCTTGCCACAGCAGATCATTGCAGTCATGCATGCCTTACTCGACTTTCTATATCTGGCTCAATTCCCATCCCATTCCACTGCTACCATCACGTGCTTGGACAATGCCCTTGCTCACTTCCATGACAATAAAGATGTCTTTGTCGATCTTGGTGTTTGCAAGCATTTCAACATGCCGACAATACACAGTTTAATTCATTACAGCTCCTCAATCTGCCTTTTTGGGACCATGGACAACTATAATACCGAGCAAACAGAGTGACTTCATATTGATCTTACAAAGGACAGTTATCGCACAACCAATCACAAGGATGAATATAGTCAGATGACCACGTGGCTGGAGTGCTGTGAGAAGATACAAGTCCATTACACATTTCTACAATGGCAGCAAGAAACCAATCAAGCAATACCACCTGAAATGCTGATTGGAGCTCCATGCCCTGGTGGATGATGCTTGAAGATGGCTCAACACCCAACTCTCAAGTCGGTTTCCTTTGATGACCTGGCACAAAGATACAGCACTGTTGATTTCCAGGACTCTTTGGCCGACTTCATTGCTCAGCTCAACAACCCTACAGCATCCGGGACATCGCTATTTACCTTTGCTGCAGACACACTCATCCCATTCCACTCTGTTCCTGTGGACCACAAAATCAAGTTTACTAATTTGGACCAGTCCGAAATAGTCAACAGTGTTCAAGTTCGGCCAGATCAAAAGGACAAGCAAGGGCATCTAATTCTGTCCCGATTTGATACAGTGTCACGGATCAGCCCATGAAGTGCCGGAAAAGCGTGACATTCGACAGCAAGGCAAAGGTTGGAGCGCTGATTCAAAGAGTGCACACCTTTAAGAAGCAGAAGTTGGCAGAAGAAGCCGAAGAAGAAGCTTGGGAAGAGCAGTTAGCGCTGGCACGTGCAGTGAGTTCCCGGCAATATGCAATTGTGCGGCACACTGGCAGTGTTACAGGCAGAATGGAAACCACGTGATGGGATCACGAGACAAAACCCAGACTACAGAAGTCTAACAAATAAGTTATGGGTCACGAGTTCGGAGCAAGACCACCAGAAGAAGTCACGTGACAGGGTCACGTGATGGACGCCCAGACCTAGAGGCCAGACTTGAGCCTAGAGGGGTCTAACCGGATAAGTGATGGGCAGCTGATGAATAATGATGTCATGTTCTAGACAGGGTCTAGGCAGATGGTCTGCCACTGGAAGTCTGGAAGGTTCTAGGAGGATTCTGGCTGGGAGTCGGAAAGGTTCTGGAAGGATCTAGGCAGGCTTGGCAAGAAGGCCATGAGGCGCGTGGTGCACAGAGGTATTTATCCTATTGGCTGGAGATAAAGCCATGGGACGGACATGTGTTGTATGCCCCTGGCATGAGGTATGCCTTGAGGCTCTTATCTATGACTCACGGTCGATAAGCCCTGTGGCTTGATGGCAGTATGCCATTGGACGATTACTATAGGGTTTCAGGTTCAGTAGGAGCCTGAATGTGTTACTTATACGGTATATAAGACTCTGCAGCTCGAGCAGTAGTCTTTAGCTTAGTTTCTTGGATCATCCCTTAAAGCTTCACCCAGTTAGCTCGGAGTTGTCCCTTCCTGTGTAGTTCCCTCTCAGCTTTATCCAAGCCCAAGCAGATACAGTCATTGCTTCGCCTTAACTCAGGCTGTTGTGATCATCCACTTCTGTATATTATACCAGCATTCCTATCCCTTTCAGCAGGTGATAGAGGACCAAGACCGTCTTGTGTAGCCGTTGTCATTCATCAAGACCCCCCTACGCCTAAGTCAGGCAGTATGATTGGCAAATCGTAACATACAGTCCATGTCTGCGGTACCACTCAAGATGGTGGCACTAGTGGTGAGTTTTGGCTGTCTAATAGTACCATGACACCTGACTGTTATGCAGGATATCAGATTGCACAAGTTCGAGTTGTTTTCCAGATTCCCAGTAAGGTGATTCACAACATTTTCCCTGGTTCTGACACAACACTGCCCCAACATCTTGCATATGTGGAGTGGTTCTCCTCAATTCCCGCAAATCCTGGCTCCAATCACCTCCTTTATAAAGTGACCAGGCTTACACACCGTGGGTGGCGGTGTGCAAGTATAATTCCTGTAGATGCCATTCTTCGTAGTGTACACCTCTTACCCATTTTTGGACAGCCTGCTCCACAGGAGTGGAATATGTTTTCGGTTCTGGAGCTTTGTAATGCGTTTTACATAAACCCTTTTAGTGATCGTGAAAGTTACATGATATTCCAATAGTAAACAATTGACAATTTATTGCTATGTGAAGAGTTTATGGCATTACTGAACTTAGTGACGAAATATTTGTACATTATTGCTGTCCATTCGGTTATTGAAAAATTAGTGATGGTTTATGGCTCGCTAGCAGAGTAGGTTTTTCCTGATGAACGGTGTCATCGCCCAATCGGGCATAACTTACACGGCCCGACCCCGTCACGCCGATGCCCTGGGCGCTACTGGATCCAGCCTGGTCAAACAGCCTCGGCGTCTATCGACAGATCAGTGATTTCCCACCCTCTCTCCCACCCTCATCTGTTCAGACAATCTCGTCGGCATGAGTCAACAATCCTCACCTGGTTCAACGTCCCTGACTACCGAAGCGACGCCATTATCTTCAAATATCCAACTTGAAGGCATCTTCGACACCGCTCTCAAGTCATACGAGAAAAAGACCAAACAAGATCTAAAGAAGCACGATCTCTTCAAACAGCTCGAAAAGTGCGATTCTCCAGGCACCATTCTGGCCGCATTTCAAGCGGATGTTTTTGGTTCGACTAACTCTGGCGGCAATAACTGGCTCACAAAATGGTTCGTTCCAACCGTGAACGTTCTTTATGCCTTCTCCGCCACGCTTGGTCAAGGTGTCGCTTTGGTATATCTCAACCCATCTGTCAGTGAGTTGGCTGTGATGCCGACTTTCTAGATCTTCCCACCTGCCCAGGTCGTTTTCGCTGGCGCTGGTGTTCTCCTCCTGGTGAGCTGCTTGTTATGTGTGGACTCTCACAAATGCTGAGCGTTATTAGGCAGCCAAAGATGTCGCTGCGAGCCAAGACATCCTCATCGACATCTTCGGGCATATCGAAAGTTTCTTCAGACGGCTCGAGATTTATATGGGAGTCCCGCTAACCCTCACGATGACGAATAAGATGGTCGAGATAACTGTCGAAGTGCTGGATATACTTGCAATTGCCACAAAGGAAATGAAGCAGAGTCGAGCGAGTGAGATCATCAATGACCAGACATTTCTCATCTCACATCGATTTAGAAAAGTTTGTGAAGAGTGTGGCAGGGTGTACAGATCTGGGGGATGGGATAAAGAAGCTCGATAAACTGACACTAGAAGAGGTCGCGATGGCGAGTGCACAACTCCTGAAGATCACCCATGACATCCACAATGTTGTTACCGTCGTCTCAGACGGCGTAGAAGGCATCGAACAGAAGGTAGAAGCTGTCGTCAGCCAAGCTGAAGGCATCAAATGCGACGTACAGGCTATCAGCGATCAAGTCAAAGGAGTCGACGAAAAATTGCAAGTAATCGTCGATGGTAAGAGCATTCGACGGGATAGCAAATTCCTCCTTATGATGACTATTGGCTATCTAGACGGCAAGGAAGTAATGGCAACAGCAATGGAAGAAAAATTAACCATTCAACAAACAGCCAAGAAAGTGGAAAAAATGCAACGTTCGTGTTCAGTCCCGTTTTCACTGATAACTTAGTTGCTTAACTAACATGATCTCAGGGAAACAGATGCGAGATAGCCTCGTAAAATGGCAATCTGCCCCCGATCCATCCACAAGCCACAACTTCGCAAGCGATCGTCAACACAAGGGAACGTCGCAGTGGTTCATGAACGATGACAAATTCGAGGAATGGATGGTGTCTGGTTCGCTGTTTTGGATATATGGAAAACGTGAGCCTCGTCTACTTCTGATGGTTGCCGTGATCTTAAAGACTGTGTTTCGCAGCTGGTTCGGGGAAAAGCGTCCTATGGTTAGTTTTTCCTTAAGTCCTGATTTGAAAGGTTTACGACTGTTGACTAGCTCCGCTATCATCAACAATATTACAAACCTGTGCAAGGACGGATCAGCTTCGATGGCATATTTTTATTTTGACTTTCGGGATGTCAACAAGCAAGCCCGCCGCCACCTTCTTCCTTCCCTTCTCATCCAACTTGCTCATCGTTCTGATCCTTATTGCGACATACTCTATCGCCTTTATGAGGCACATGACGATGGCGCGCATCAACCCAGTGCCGGCGCTTTAATGCAATGCCTCAAGGAGATGCTCACCCTTCCAAATCGAGTTCCAGTCTACATTGTCATGGATGCTCTCGACGAATGTCCCGACACATCTGACGTCCCTTCTGCTCGTGAGCAGGTCCTTGATCTCGTGAAGGACCTCGTCGGTCTTCAAACACCTAGTCTTCACATCTGTATCACAAGTCGTCCGGAGGTTGACATCAGTGATGTACTAGAGCCGCTCGCATCTCAGACAATGTCCCTCCAAGACGAAAGCGGGCAAAAGAAAGATATCGCCGACTACGCCAGATCTGTCATCTGCTCTAGCTCGGGTAAATTTATGAAGAGATGGAGGCAAGAAGACAAAGAACATGTAATCGAGACACTCTCGGAAAGAGCTGATGGAATGTAAGAGCATATAAAGGGGAGATTTACTATGACCGTTATTGATGGCATTTAACAGGTTCCGTTGGGTATTCTGCCAACTTGAAACTTTGCGAAATTGCCTCCCACAGAATGTGCGGCGTGTCCTTAAAGACCTTCCGAAATCGTTGGACGAGACATACGAGCGGATGTTGAAAGAAATTGGAAAGGTCAACCCACGTCAAGCCTATCTTCTTTTGCAATGTCTCACTGTGGCGACGCGACCGCTTCTTGTCAAGGAACTTGCGGAGGTTCTTGCGCTGGACTTTGATCTGACCAAGGACGGGATACCTGCGCTTAACAGGGATTGGCGATGGGACGACGAGCAACAAGGTGTCCTGTCTACTTGCTCAAGCTTGATTATCATTGTCAATAGTCAATTTTCCCAAACCCGCGTCGTACAATTTGCTCACTTCTCGGTGAAGGAGTTCTTGACTTCGGACCGCCTTGCCAACCTCGAATCTGACATCGCCCAGTTTCATATCCGCCTCGAACCAGCTCACACCGTCATCGCTCAAGCATGCTTAGCAATCTTACTCCGGTCGGATTATAACGACAGAGTCGACACTTGTTCGCCTCTGCATGGGTATGCCGCCCAGCACTGGGTAGAACACGCCCAGTTCGAGAACGTTTCGCGACGTGTAGAAGGGATGCGACATCTCTTTGATCCGGAGAAACCGTATTTCGCTGGATGGCTTAAGTCGCATATCATCGACGAACAATGGAAATACTTCCTAGGCGAAGGTTTCAACCTTGGTTTCAACTCAGAGGGTTACTACCATTCATTGCTCCGGAAACCTGCGTCATCCATCGGAGATTATGCTCCATTGTGCTTATACTTCGCTTCGCTGTGTGGATTTCCTGACATAACGCAATACCTCATCTCCAAATATCCGCAGCATGTAAACGCTAGGGTTGGTTACAACCAGAGTCCACTGGTGGCGGCATTGTTCAACCGACACTTCCAGGTCGCAGATCTATTACATCGAAACGGCGCAGCCGTGGACGTTACCAATCTCGGACACATCACTCCACTGCACGCGGCATCGGTAGACAGAATGATTGGTGTCGCACGATGGTTATTGGAGCACGGTGCGGATGGAAACTCACAAATGCAAGAAGGTTCCACTCCACTCCTCCTGGCAATAGGAAAAGGTTGCCTGGAAATTGTTCGAACTCTACTAGAACACGGCGTAAATGTCAACACCAGAGATAAAGACGAAGATAGCCCATTGCATTACGCGTCGCGTCTCGGACACATCGATATCGTGCGGCTATTGATTCAGCATGGAGCGGATGTCGCGGATGCGCACATACAGAAGCTCTTAAATCTAGCGTCATCGTCGGGGAGTGTAGAAACTGTCCGGCTCTTCATCGAGCTCGGGGCGAACGTCAACGAACCGATGGGTCTGGAATGCAAAACTGCTTTGCATATAGCGTCGTTCAAAGGACATACTGACATCGTGCAGCTACTGGTCAAGCACGCGGCGGATGTCAGCTCACGTGATTGGAGCCACTGGACGCCATTGCATCTCGCATCAGTAATGGGGAACGTTGGCACTATTGAGTTATTACTTCAGCTCGGGGCGGATTTCAATGCACGTGCTAAAGACAACTCCACGCCGTTGCACCGGGCGGCGTACAGTGGGTGTCCTAGGGCTGTTGAACTATTACTTCAGCGCGGGGCGGAGGTCAACGCATGCGATGGAGCTCACATGACACCTTTGCACAAGTCATTGCTTAATGAGTTGGACCAACCTGATGTCGACGTCGTGCGCCTGCTACTCGAGAATGGTGCAAATGCAGATGTAGAAGATGACGAAGGTCGGACGCCATTTCAAATTGCGTCGTCGAGGAAACTATCCTATATCACACGGTTGTTGTCAAAGGACTATAAGACCGAGGCTTCCTGTGACACACTCGAAACCACGAGCCCCACCACACCCACCATCCAACTACGACAACTCGCCCGCGTAGTACACCAATACCCCGTCTTGCCCTCGGCAAGCCGCAAAGTATGCTATGGAGCCCTGACTCGGAGGCTCTCTGGAGATGTTTAGTTACCGGCCCCTAATTGTCACAAGATTCGTCATGTACTAATACTATATAAGGGCCATGTCCTTCTTTTCAAAATTCTCTTCAAAAAGATAGCTTTTACCCCCTCTATTCTCGTGTGCCTCTACCCCGTGTCGTCGCTTGAGCCGGCTGCTTCTCTCTGGAAGGGCCAGGCTTTTACTGGGCTCTTAGACTACGTATTACATGACTACTAACCTTTGTGCATATTCAATCCTCAAAACGGACATGATACCAAGCATGATGCCTTTCATCTCGCGTTAACAGTTTGCGTTTGCGTTTGCAGCCAGGGCCTCTGCGCGTCTTCATGTTTTCAACTCTAATTCCCTTGCTATTTCTTATTTCTCTTGCTATCTTTACTCGTCTACCCTTCCCCTTGGGACGACGTTCATTTGACGTTGTAATTATTCGCCGCACTGCGTCATGCCGCTCTCAAATCTCGTAGACCCAACCCTATACTCGGACTTCACTAGACCCGTCTGCGCATCTTATCTTGTTTCGCCACCGGATGGCGATTATGTAGAATAGTATGTGGAACCCCAAATTACCCATAGTCGCGGACCCCTTTACTGCTACGAAAAACTACCAAAGATGCGCGCAACTTAACCCGTGCTCCAAATTATTTTTCTCTATCGACTCGAGACACGACCGGTTATAATCTCTGTCTCGCAGATATCGGTCGGCGCATGAGCGCTGAGAAGCAGCACGGGATTCTCGGGGAGGGTGGTTTAGATCGTCGTACCAGGCTTGCTGCGAGTCACACAGAATGTGTCCTAAGGGTTCGACAATGAGTCAAGTGCCTCCTTGTTGACCCCTTTAGTACTATCTCAGGTGATCGTATCCTCGCGGCGTACTACCCTTACTCACTGTCCGCAGCTGGCAGTTTCCCAGGAGTACCGTATGGTATATATCAAAACCTTTCCTCAATATGAGAGTCCCAACACAATGTCCTTCAACTTCCCAAAATCAGGCGTCCCAAAACCCGTCACAGGGTCCCACCCCACCGTCGCCTAACCAGACCACAAATTCAGCACCAAACACCCAGACTCGCACGACGAAAAAAACACTCACATTAAACCCAGGCGTTCCGCAACCCGGGGCATTCCCACTTGTGACATCATTAAATCCGTTTCCGTTCAACTCATATATGAGCGGATTGAGAAATCCGAGCGCGGACTTGCCCGCTGCGATACGCGCGTCGTTCAGCAGGGCGACGAATGCGGCGAACGAGGGCGATGCGGCTGACGTGCCGCCGATCTGCGCCGCCTTCCCGCCGAGGAAGATCCGGAAGAACACCGCCTGCGCAGAGACGTCCGGGACGGCCTAATGCAGTCACGCGTGGGAATTTCAGAATGTAAATGGAATAAATGGTGGGCTTCCGACGTACGCGTCCGTTAGGATTGAAGAGCCCTGCGTAGGTGCCACTTGGCAGCGACTCAAGGAACTTGCATACGGCTGCCTCTTGCCACCACGGGCGTGGGAACTGACGTGCACGTGTCAGATTGGCGAGATGCAAGAAGGTATAAGAAGAAGGCGTACGTAGTTGCTGAATCCGCCTCCTGAAAAGTAAGCGGCAACTTCGGGTATATAGGCAGTACCGCCGACTACAGTCACGCTGTAATATGCCACGCGGATTACGAACGGACGAGGAATGGAAAGTGTGAGACTGGCTTACTAGGGACATGTCGCAGGGAAGGCGGGCATGAATTTTGTCTGGTTCGTGCCGTCGTTCGTGATGCAGGTCTGTGTCGCTGGGTTGGGGTTACCGTCCCCAACGCCGTTATCGCCTGAGCTGAACAACAGCGAGACACCACGTGCTCCTATTAATATTGTTTAGGATATCACGTAACGACAGGAAGAAAAGGGCGAGAACCAAGTTGAGCAAGCCCTCCGCATACACGTAGCGCGTAGTCCTCGGGTACTATATGTGTAACCGGAGTTAAGTCGACCAGGAGAACGGTCAGCGGAGTTTGTCCTCACCAGTTTGTTCGTCATCGCCGTAACTCGTAGAGATAACTTGAGGGATTGTAGACTGCTCCAGGATAAAATCAAGCCACTAACGTGCAACTTGTTTCAGGAATAAATTTCGGGGGTAGAGAATGAATGAATTATTTACGTCCAAGTAAGGTTCGTTCGTGTCTGTTGGTGTGTCATCGTCTGGTGTGAATTGCGGCCTCCCACCTGTCGAATAGAACGTGCCAGGAGTGGGGAATGAGATACCAAGACCAAACTGCACGTCTAGGTTTGCCTCAGGCCCAGCCTCGGCCAAGGTCTGATTATTCAGACCGCCTTCAAACCAATTAATCGACCTCTAAGAGAGGGCAATGAGACACACCCTTGATTAGCACAACCTCAAAAGACGAATTGATCGCCGCTGGTACTTGATCCTCGTAGAACTGCTGCAAATCGGCCATGTTTGCAAATTGCTCCAGATAACCCGTGAGCGCGATCGCGTTCTTATCTGCCGCGCTGGGGACGTAATCTACCGCATTGTAGAGCTGCTTGAGACATGAAACCGTGATAGTGCCATTACAGCTCGCATCGACGGTCACTCCCGACCCCGGCACGGAGATTTTTCCGGATGAGGAGGCCGGAGGAGGGGCCGTGTCGAGAATAGGAGAGAAGCGGAACGTGGTGTCGTGACTCTTGGTGCGATAGAACGCCGTCGTCGGCTGGACGAGTTCGATGTGCTTGTCGAGGTGCGCGGGTAGGCTATACTCTGTCGTGCGCACGAGGACATCGCCGTCCAGCGTGTGCTGCCATACGCGGAACTCCTGGAACGTTTGCGCTAAATTAGCCTTCGCGGCATAAACGAAGGCATAATGCCGCGACGTACCGTTCCGAGCATCTCCTCCGCCTGCGCAACAGGCACGCGCACGGTGACCCAGTCGCCCGCTGGCGACCGGTGACACGCCTCCCTCTGCACGCCATGGCTTTCTAGCCACCCGTAGACGGCGTCGACGCTGCTCGCGTGCGGCGCTACGAGCGCCTCGACTTCCGCCTTCGACAGGTGTTCTCCGTACCGCGCGTGGGACGGGTTGCTAATCTCCGCGAGGTGCTGCTCGAGCTCGGAGAAGCGTGGTTGAGGAAGCGCGATACGCAGCGGGACGACGTGGGTGCGTGGCGCGCGCCCCAGGTTCACCCAGTTGCGTGGGGACGCGACGCTCTGTCGTAGTTTGAGACCCTGAGGAGCTCCGCAGACGACGCTTGCCAAGACGAGTAGAAGGAGGGTACCAGAAAAGGCGGAGACGCGCATGGCGATGACTAGGCGACGATGGCGCTCAAGGTGGCTGACTGTGGCCGTTCAGTTGAAGAGAAAGACATGGGGAACAGCAGGGCTATATACGCCGACGTGTAGTCTACTGGTCAAGTTCGAAATGCCACGAGAAGTTTCAGAAGTTTGTGATATGCCATGTGGCGGCAACAGTTCGGTTCGGGATCCAATGGATCCCAAGAACTAAAGACGTAACGAAACCCAGGAGACTAATGCCCGAAAGCGCTGGGCGGCAGGAGAAGAGAGAACAAGAACACCGATGTCTGAAACCGACGTTCGCGGGGTTCTCAAGTCGTAAGGATGCCGCCCCAAAGGAAAAACAAAGTCTCTCATTGGGCGGGTATGCGGCGTAGCATTCAGCCTTCCGGCGGTGTTTGGGGCTCCGGGACCTTGATGCGTGTGATCGCATCCCACACTACTGATTTATAATCCTGCTTCCCTCGTGCTTTTTCCCACATGCTTGATTCCTTTCTCGGAAGTCTCCGACCAATCTTCGGCGCTAGCAGTCAAGCTAGCCGTAGCACTTTGGAATGGAACGAAAGGATATGCGGCTAAAAAGTCGCGGCTAGAACGAGTGCCCGTGCAGCCACGTGTATACCACTGTAAAAGAAGCGAAACACCTTTCGCAAGCACTTGGATCGACGACCATCTGTGCTGAAGGATCTAACTGTGACGCACGGTTCACACGCCTAAGCACGCGCCCATCTTATTTGGACCGATCAAACGCCTAGTAACACGCCACCGCTGCTCAATGGACATCGAAACATTCTACCTAGTGAACCGATTAGCATGAACGTACTGTAGCATCCTATCAGAGCTCCTAACCTACCTCAGACTTGTTTAGAATCGGAAGAGGGGAAGAGATTGGTGCAGTGCGGGATGCGCAAAGGTTACGACCGCGGTACGTCCACTTGCACCGCCTATTTTCCGTGTGCACACTTTTTCACGCGCCCAGTTGCAGGCGACGCAGTTTCTCGAAGCATGTCGTATAACCACTATACAGAAGTTTCGTGACGCAACCCCGTCAAAAGTGATGGGAATCAGAACGTTGGAAGGTAGATGGCCATGGCAGTCCGTCCAGTAAAACCCACTCAGTGAAACTGTGACGCTCTTGCATCAAACACCATACGTGCATGTGGTCTTTCTTTCCATCGGGGTAGTCTGACGCAAGTATTAAGAAGGGAGATGATGTGGCGCGATCGCCTAATGACCAGCTTGTCGACACACTCCCAGATGCTGTGCAGAGGTGCCTAGCCTTTGGCCCATTGTCTCTTCGCGTGCTTCCTCACCTGTCCTCGAAACTCTCGCGACCGACTCAGGACACGATCAACTCGAACATTCTAGGCGGGCCACTCTAGCCTTCCTTTGCTCGTGCACGTGCTTTCAGAAGACGATTGGAGGTTGAGTGCTGCGGAATGATGGCTGCAAAGGAAAAAATCACGCGATTATTTGATTTGCTGGTGCAGAGATAGATGACCTGGAAGAGAAGCGCAGGACAATCGAGCACGGGGTAGGTAATCTAGTCGTGCTCGGGCCGACTTTGCAGCGACCTACCTAGAAAATGACGCAAGACTCGGAGCTGCGTGGGAAACTTGGTGGGAAAGAGTCCAGTAAGAATGAGTGTACTAGTAGCGGTTTCATTCTTCGTCGAACCGCGCGTTGTTCTGAAAACCTTTCAAGTTCGATCTAAGCCCTACGATGGGCGCACGCGCTAGGTTATGCAACAGCAGACCTTAAGGTAGATGCGAAAATCAGTTTTTTTTTCTAACAATAAAAGTGTAGCCAAGTCCCGTGTTTGATAATTTCGCGCTGGATTGACAGAGGAGACTGACTCCAGGTTGGCCATCTTGGGTTCTAGGCTATTTTTGTGATGTGATCGTCTCTTATGGATAGCTGGGAGAGAAGACTAGAGATTGGACTGGTGGATGCTGTGAGCTGAGGCGTAAGTCCGTAACTTTCGTCTGGCTCCCTGGATAGCGTACTTAAACGATGGTGACATGTAATAGGATGCTTCAAGGCAGCAGACTCCCCAACAAGCATGCGGCATAGATTTTCAGTAGTGTTACATGAGGGCGTGGGCAATGTCCGCTTCAGCTTTCATGCTTCTGGCTATTTGGCATATATCTCAATCGATCCTTGGTTTAACTAAGAAATTAGATGTCGACAAATGGAATTCCGTTCTATTCTAATCACTACAACCAACCCCATCGATGTTTAAATTTCCGACCTGATCGCACCCATTGCCGCCAGCAAGTTGGCTTTATGTATTGAGGCCCCACCAACACGTATCTCAGCCCACGACCCCGATGCAGACGCATGTAAAATCATTACTCTAGTGTATGCTGTGGTCCAAGATATGGCACGTCTTCCCTATTTATGAATTCCGCCTGAAATGCTGTAAGGGTTACACATCGTGCACGTTCGGACGCACGATCCTCTCCACACCCGCCATCTGAACACCGTGACAAAGCTTCGTCCCGTGTTCATCGCGACGTCGCTTCCTCTTCGACAAGCCTAGAGGCCTCACATTAGGCATTTAGATACCGGATTCTACATGTATATAAGATCCTGACCCCCTCTCAATAAGACTAGCTTTTTACCCATTCTCATTCGTCGAATCGTCTGCTCTGCGTCGTTCCGTTCCGTGCCCTGCTGGTACTCTTTCCCCCTCTTTCCCTAAATGGTCGAAGACCTAACCTTAGATAAAGACTTCACAGAACTCGTACTCAGCGTCTCTGCCTCGCTACAATGCTCATTTCCCTTAGGACACTGGTAGAAAGCACGAGAGAGTGGCTACACATGTCACCAAATTTGTCTTAGTTGTGCAGAACATTCACAACACAATATAGTGTCTCAGGGAATTAGGGAAGATGAGGAAGGGATCCATCGATGACGCTAGTGACCATATTTGCTGAGATACAACTCAAAATACTGGGTCTTGCGTGCGCAATCGGTCAATCGTTGTAATCAAACTGCACATCTCCTAGTTCGAGACTAACGATCACAGGTCAATTGGTAGAACTACAGACTATGTAAATTGTCGACCTTACTCCAGAGTTAGATACCCAGCTGCATATCACCCCTTGTGCACCAAAAGGTGCGCACGTGGCGTCTTGTTCACGGTGCTTGGGCCCGCCCGTGCGTTCGCGCGCATATCCCCCGAACTGTCGGCCGGCCGCTTTCCACCAATATTTCCAGCAGAACGTGGTGAAACAAGGTGTCCGCGCGGCTTTGTCAATGACTCCGCAAACCCTTGGAACGTCGTTGTCAGGTGGACCTAATCAAGTCGGCGTGAGATCCTCGGAGGTGACAGTGTTTTTGAACCCCTCACAGTATCAAGTGCTTCTGTGAAAGAAGAAGGAATGTTGACCGTCAGCAGATCTTGTGGCACAGTCTGCTGTATTTCTTGAGCGATTTCGACCATCCTAGTTAGCGATGAAAAGCGAGTGATCCACCTGTACGCGAAAGATATCACAGTAGGCATGATACCCCGTCCAAAGGCGATAGTATGGATGGACAGTGGTTTCCTGGGGTTTTTGTCAGTAGCTATCATTTTGAAGTAACACTGAAAGCGAAACACACCCTCGGCGTGAGGCATCGCGACACATGTCATACATAGATTCATCACTGACACTACCCCAACCATCGGACAAGAAGATAACAACAGGCGTTCTACGATTGGCATCAACGTCACAGTTAGATTGTACGAGTTGAGTCGTTGGTACGTAGCGGACGCCCGAACGTACCTTTCGTTACTCCAATAAGAAATCATGACTTCATGCGTTTTCTTCAGTGCACGTGTGAAGTCTGTACCACCGCGGGCTTCGTGTTCTAAGACTTCGGTCAATAGATCTTCTGGAGAGCTCGTCAAGTCATTCTCGATACAGGCTGTAGGTTCGGAATCGAAGAGGATCACGCTGTATGCATCCTTCCTCGATCTACCACTCGGCTGTGGATTGCGGTCATAAGCGGCCTGTCGCGCGATCCAAAAGCTGTGAAGAGATGAGAAGGCAGCCCCGAGTCTGTTATTTGCCTTCGCGATGATACGATTGGCCCCAGGGGCGTTGGGAAGGGGCTTTTGGTCCGTCCACCACATGGATCCAGACCTGTGCCCAAGACATTATGACAAACAACAAGGCTAGCGTGTGGTACACACTTGTCAATGACAAATATCCTGCATTCGATTGTAAATAGGTACGCCAGAAACCAGAGACAGACCACTCACACATGATAGGCCGGCTGCAGAAGCGCGGGATTTTTGCAGGTGAAGTGGTGGCCATCATTCGATACATATCCGGTACCAGGAGGTCGGTTTTCGGTATTTAAAAACGCATGGAACATTGGCAGCGTGCAGCCTGACGGATGTGCATTGGCCCCACCCAATTCAGTGGTGTGTTCAGGACCTTAAAAAGTCGGGATTGAGACAAATGAAATCCTGCGCACAAAAAAGCTATTACCAGGGCAAAATACATCACTGTCGCATAGAAATCAGACAGCAATATAATAATTCCGACATAACTTGCATACCACTTTGCGAAATGTGCCTGATCCTCTCGGGAGTACGGATCTGTGAACGATATTAAGCCAAAGGCGATAAGTGGGGGCGTGCCATTTTAGCCACCTTTGAACCCTGTAATAACATTAGCGATGTCATTTAAAGCGATGACGCGGCGAGCTTACCCATTCGGAGCCAGTGGAGTGAATGCGTGATCCAGTCTTTCGCTTGATGGGGGTTTGGAGATATTCTCTTGGTAATGTGCTGGGTCCGGGAATTATGAGAATCGAAGCCGCGGCAAATGTAAACATGGGCATGTCTTCCCATCGACTTGCACACCAAATTGCATAGCATGGGGCTCCCGTCATCGTTTGTTGAGAATTTACGTCCCTCTATTTCTAGGCCCGTTTCTTCTGGGTCGTCAATAGCCCACCTTGTTTGAGACATCGATCCATGGCTAGTGTCGTGCTCCTGCTGAGGATGTCCTGCGCTCAGGTCAGGTCTATCGTAGAAATGAATCCATATAACTAAAGGCAAACCAAAACGAAGCGTGCACAAATATCCGCAACTCCCACAACTGGAGCTAGTTAACACCTGCGAAAGCAAGGTTGCGTCACAACTCACCGGCTGTCACAATAGTGGAAGGGGCTGTCGTTGGTATGAATGTGGGGACCTGGGTGGTAGACCTCTCCGGGCTTGATCGCCTTGGCACAGGGGAGATGCTTGACGACTAGAACAATGTCGGAATGGGACAATGGAGAGTTTAAGAGAACAGACCTTGCGTATACTGGGCGCAATGTAAGTTATAATTGTGTATTTTATGAACATAGGCTTACTTTCGTATATTCGAAGGTTGAATGCGTGCCAACAAAGGTAGCTTCGATAGCCTGAGGTTTTGTTTGAATCTCGCAAATACCCGCGGTGCAGAATTCGCTGCACGGGTGCTCTTTTCTAAAGAGCTCCGCTAAATATTGTTTCAGAATGAGGGGAAGATAGACGTACCCGCAAAGGTGATATTCGCCGGACCGCTGGCTATGCAAGTGGCCCATACTGCACATTCGGTTGCATAACTGACATGATGCAGGGCACTCTCTTTTTTCGCACTGATGATCTTCGTGTTCAACGTTGCTGACAGACGTGCTCTGGGTTAGTCGTGTTTTTTGAGGGATTATATAGCTTACTGAGGGATATGACACGTCCCAGAACATGTAAATGACTCTTCATTTGAAAGCCTCACACCAGCCAAGCGGCACGGCTATAGATTGTCGCATCGATAAAAGCGGTGGCCCACACAGATACGAGACAAATACCTGGCCGCACATGTGGACCGGGGCTGAGCACAGGTGGCCGCCATCGTCTTCGTGGTGGATTGGCTAGTGAGGAACCAGTATCAGAATGTGTGCTACATGAGAGTGTGCGGGGTCACCTTTACACAGGTCTTTGTACATGCTCGTGAACCCGAGAGTTTGCAAGGTTCTCCACAGAGATGAGCCCCAACTCGGCAACTAGTGTGATTTGGGCGAAAGAATTCCCCGGAGATAATTCGTTCTGAACTCACAAATGATCTCCTGGATGGCCAGCACTGTGAGAACATAATAGGTTAGCTCGGTCGATCGCAGAAACAGGCCCTGAACATATGTACATTTGGCCACAGGGTCGTGGTGGGAAGCCATCGCGTTCGCAGAAGGAACATCTATGAATACACCTATGATTGGTCGAGCAGTCGTGATCGTCTTTGTGTGAACGGCTGCTCCGGACACAGATCAAGCTGCAGGAACCGCACTGCGACCGGCATATTTCGACGCTGGCTCGCAGATCTATAACAGCACTGTCAAAAGTTCGGTGAAGCTCCTCGATACTCGCGTGTACCCCGTCAAACCGTTGCACGTTCGACTCGAGCCAGTTCTTGACATGAGCTACCCGCAAGTCGACTAGATGAGTCAAGTACTGAACAAGATCGGAGTGCCACTGAGAGTCGTCGCGGTATTGCCTTCGAGTTGCCTGATCCCAAGAATCGAGAAGAGTTGTAAGTCCGTGTTCGTGGGCAGACACATGGGAGTTTGGCCCTGCGAGCACGAATCGTGCGTTTGTGTCCTCCGCTTCGATGACAAGGTCCGTGTCAAAGTTCTAGAATTTTTAGCTGCAAGCGCTGCCCTCACGACTTGATGCATACCTTCAGTGGAACTCGATCGGGGTCAATTTCTGAGAATCCAGTTTCCAAGGCATTAGGCAAGACTACGAAAAGGGAACTCGCACGGTGCATGGCCATAGTTTCTTAAATCTATACATGAGGGGTTGGAGAGCTCCTTAAAAGTAGATGAACGTACGTGACATGGCCCCCCAATCGTTTGCCTAACGAGCGCATCACGGGTCAGTGATCTACCCCAGCAAGTAAATACTTCAATCTAACCTTCAACTTGGCCATCAGCGTCTTCAGAGTTAATAAGAATTCCCCTGCAGTATGATGTGACGTTGGCTGCTGGTCCAGAGACTTTTTTACTCTTCTGAAAAGCTGGTAGAATCCCTCTGATTCTATCACCGGCCACGGGATAATATTCAGCTTTCCTGCGTGAAGGCGAGTGATGAAATTCGCATCTCGTTCATTCTCAACTATCTTCTGAAACTTGAGCGAAAATCTAAACTCATCAGTGGAACCGCAGACTTTATGCAGGTCGAGTCTCACTCTTTCGTCACCTCAACTTTATCGGAGTCGATGACATCCTACAGTGGCATCGGTAAGAGTGGCGCGGCTGCGTAAGAAAGGCTCACCCACCTTAATAATTACTAAAAGCCTCGACTGGAAGAGTGAAGGATTGGACGCCGGATCCAATATCGATGTACTTGACTGGAAAGACTGAAAGAGGCCAGTGATATCTCTGCCGAGGGCAAAATTATTTCTGAACAGAACCTACGCGAGGGGATCTCTCAGCACCATAGCAAAGACCAGAGGTTAAACATGTTTACTCACAAGATTCGATAGAGCTGTATTGAAGAGAACGAGAAGAGTATCCTCTTGAGCCGAACGCTCTAAACTGTGTACACCTTTCATTCTCCTAATTCAGATCACGCGGGACAACAGGTAAGCTAGCATGGGCCCCACCTTCAAAATCAAGCGCTACTATAAGCGCGTCATCGGTTGGGGAAACGGATAACCAGACACCCTCTATGAAAGGTCAATTTTAACTTCCAGTTGCGAATACTTGAAGACCAACCTGTAGTACGCATTGCGCTCCCAGCAAACGACGTATCCAGAAGATGATTTAGGGCAAAGCTTTTCCCTACCGATTGCTCTCCCATCGATGATACAACTTTCACGGGCTATCACCGTATCAATGTCAGCCAACGCGGTAAGATGTGGGCGACATATAGAGACGATTTACCTTTGAGGCCCAGTATGACTGAAAGATTGATTCGTACCATCCTACCGACAGGCTGTCAACAATTCTGTTCACCTCAGCACCAAGTAGCGATCTTTCTAGTTCGTTCGACAGAACGCCATCCTTGAGCGGGACAAATCTGTTCTCCTGGGTGATCGCAATGTGGATGGGGATTAGACATAGTAAGTCTGCCAACCATTCGCCGGCTCGGAAACGGGAGACTGGCCACTCCGAATTGGAAAGGAATGCGGATGTAAATAAACCGAAGGTCCAAGAGGAGACACTGGTGCCTTCGAGTGCATCGCTGGTCGGTTTGCGTGACGTCTTCGTGAAGCTACGAATCATTTTCGAAAAGTAAGAGGAAAATGGACGCTGATCTTCTTCAGTGACGAATGTTAACGTTCTCTGTTGCCGCTCGCTTAAAGATGTTATCGTACGCCGTTTGACTGCCGCAACCACGGGGAAACGTGTCCAGACCTCAGAGTGGCAGTCAATCAAGCAATTATGAGTCGTCTCTTTACCGCGACCCATTGATGCCTTGGTACGCTGTTGCTGAAATGTAAATTCTGCGGCTTTGGACGTGATGTCCAGGATGATAGATCGACAAGACTGTGTGGCAATGTCGAGACCTATGAGATGGATGTTGTTCCTATTTACGATCGAGGTGAGAAGCGCCGCGTCGAGATCGACAGGAAAATCGGGAAGCGTGAGAGAAATTCCCTCAGTGGACGCGAATGTCGTCCAATGGTACGCGGTCACTGTGAAAATGCCTCCATTTTCTTGAACAACAAGCACGCATGATCCATCCGGGGAAGAGTAGACCGCGAGTGGCTCCTGTGGTAGCTGTAAAGAGGCAGGTCTGTGAAGAAGAGTTAGACAAATAACAAAGGAAAGGGTGAAAGTCGAATATACTTAGGCTGAAGCATCGTCAAGGAGAAAATTCTTGCTTGAGCATTAGAGTCTACGAATAGGATTTCTTCGAGACCATGAACGAAGCATGCGTGAGTAATGGACTCTTCAATGTTGTAGAACGGACGTAGGTCAATAGCGGGTCCCATCCCCCGCAAAGACCCACGCTCGAACTCGAATACAAATATGTGGAGTTGCATCTGTCGAGGATTTGTGACACAAATGTGATGAAGACGCTCTGAACAAATGACACACCCTCGCAGATGAATAGACAGCCAACATGCGCTTCGATTCGTCAATGGCAAAAAGGCAAGTTTCGCCAATCTTGTCCCGGCGGAGTTGCATTGCAAACGATCGCCTTTCTATGGCAACATCGATTCGACTTAGACTCTCGATATAAATCAGTATGTTTCCGTGAGGATCCGCGAGGCCTAACAGAATTCGATCTCCTTCGAGAAGATGCGCGTATCTGAGTGGCGAAGGTGAGCACGGGTAAATGAGACCGGCCAAACCCATACTTTACGACAGTTGATAAAGCGACACGGAACGTATGGGAAAGCCGTTTCTCAAGGATAGGTGTTGGCACGTGAGATGGGTCAAATTGCACTTTCTGGCTCTCGTCGGCGCGTAAGTGCAAGAGGTGAATACAATATTCTATCTCGTCTTCTTGTGAAAATTCTCGACGGCCACTGATATTGTAAGTATAAGTATCTGTTCGAGGGATGAGAAACCGTCGTGGCGGAGAGAAAAGGTTAGACAAACCCCTGGGGAAATGTGATTTCTTGGCTTCGAAGTGGTCCACATTGTCAATGATGCGTCTGCGCAACACTCAGTTGTCAGCCGGTTCCTGACACCACAAGGAACGTACGATGTGGAGCGCTGCGTAGACACATCCTTGACCTGACGAACGAAGTTGGACCACAAGACCTTCAGTTCTCCATCCTCCTTGATTTCTTTTTCTCGTTGAATTTGCGTGTCGCATTGCCTTTTTTGAGTTGAAAGGATAGTCTCCCGCGCGACTCCGGCCACCAAGATATTGACCCGCCGAGCGAGTATTGCATAGGCGACCTCCTCAAGATCGCTGGCAGCCTCGTGTAGATAATTGTCGACAGGAATAGTCCTGAGGTCCGACAGGAACTCAGAGTCAGAGAGAGACGATGCACGTTTGCTGGCAGCTAGCCACAACTCTTCTTCTCCAGTTAAAGACATGAGAAAGCCCTTCATCCGAGAAAAGAAACTTCTCTCGTCCACCGCAAAGGTTTCAAGAACCGTAAGGATTCCCCCCTCGTCCTGTTGCCTAAGAACGGCATCTGCCACGTGCCGGATCAGATCCGTACTTACACCCGTCGTACGACGCGAGCCCGACTGCAAAAGACGGAGTAATTGTATGCGCTTCTTTTTGAACTGAAATTCGGGAACTGTCAGTGAACGTTCAAGGTCAGCGTCTCGTATGGCATCCTTCAACGCCTGCTCCATCCCTCGATAGAGATTAAACAGGCCGCCGAGCAGGTCTAAGCCGTTGAATAATGACACAGACACCAACAGAGCAAGCACTCTTACTTTCTGTCTCGGTATCAACATTTGATTTAACGGGCCGTTTGGATGAACTGAAATTTGTCGAAAATCTTTCGCGTCGAAGCGATCTGTCATCAAGTATGATGGACCAGCACTCTTAGGAAAATCTCAAGACTCACGGAAACGATTTTAACAACTCGCTGATAACAAATCCCTCCACTTCAGCACGTACTTGTTCGAATCCTTCTTCGATTCTCACGGGTATCTCCGTTCTCTGCTGGGAAAGGATCTTCTGGAAACGATGCTCTATCTCTTTCTTATTGATTTGCCAGGCATCGTGCTCTTTTGGAAACCGAGTTCGGAGGCCCAACGCAGTGATAAGAGCTCCTGTAGACATTGTATCCAAATTCTCGGGGAGACCCAACGCAAACGTGCCCCCGCTAAAAGACGATCCGGTCAAGATGACTACCTCAGGCTGGGAAGACATAAAACTCTCACAAAAGAAGCCTTATCTCTTCAGTGGACAGGCCATCATGATAAAAGGGATCAGCGATCTTCGTCGCTGGCACAAATTTGGCGGTCATAAAACCTTGCACTTTTTCTCCATGAAGTAGCGCCGGATGTAAATCGCCTGGACCGACACCCGCATCGGGAGGCGGAGATTGATTACCGAGAAGGGGAGAGTTTATCTATAAAGGGGAAGTGATTTGCGTTATTGACGAGTTACAGATTTATGTTACGGGTTGGCATACCACGAACCCCGCTCGAACGGCAACATTCTCTTCTTGATCCTTTGTTTTCGCTACCTCGAAGGAGACAAACCGGTCAGGGTCAATTTTCTCGGAGTTAGTAGATGCCCCGTCGTCGTCGTCGTCGTCGTCGTCGTCATCGTCATCGTCCCACTCCTCGTCGGCCCTGTCGTTGTCGATGCTACTCCACACAAGTTCTTTCGAATGTTCACTAGATAGCAAACAAACCAATTGATCGCAGAGCTTGTTAAGGTATCTGCATCGGTCCATTAATTGGAGACAGGACTCTGCCGGAAAGTTTACATTACCGCATGAACGTTACTCTGTTACGCTGGACAGACGAAGCTGCATGGTCATCCCAAGTGGTCTCTTCAGGCCAATATACCACATAGGCTTGCTCTTCGGAAGTAGACACAAGTGAACGAACGACATATAATCCCGATCTCAGAACTGGTTCAGAACTTCCGACCGCATCTCCATTGTCTCGCATAAGCAATTTCTCCACACTGTCCCTGTGGCGTTAGCTCATTTTACAGAAAAAAAGAAGCTCATACGTGATGTCGTCCAAGGCATTTATTTCTCGGAGAAACCTCACAATCTCTTCTTTCGAACCATAGATTCCGAGCGGCTTGAGAACAACGTCGTCTAGTGTTTTGAAGTTGACCTTTGTGATAGAAGAATAAACACCGGGGGAGAGCGCATTGATAAATTCCTGGAGAGATTCCTGTGCAATAATTATCTTGTCGACTAAATGTTAATCTATTGAGCTTAGAGAATACGGGAAGAGAAGAGGAATTACCGAGGCCACTGGTGCCGCGTTCCGAGATCAAATCGAGAAGGGGATAAAGCCCTTTCCCTGTATAAGGCTGATCCGCGCAGCTTGATGGGTGAGCTGATTGTGGAGATTTTATCTCGCTGGATCTGGTATTGGACTTAGAAACTTGAGGCCGGCCGTCCTTGACTGGAACAAACGCAGAAAGTAAATCTCACATATATCAGTGCACGCTAGATTCTCCTCACCGTCTGTTGGATGAGTGCCATTCGCGTAGTTTGGAATGAATGGGAAGTTTGGAACCCAATAATCAGTACCGGAAGCATTATACGATAATGATGATAAAGTGTCGTACTATCTGTATTGTATTCAGGCCTGGACGCAATGACTTCGAGGTCCATGCCAGTGGCAACTTCTGTCTCTTCCGATGGGAGTGAACTTGCAGTATCTGCCTATTGTCAATGGACAGAAGAGAGAACACCCCAACGCCAATCAAAAGTGCTCTTGATAAGGGGAAGAGGAGGCGAACGCCGGGCCGGCTACTAGGCCAACCACGACAGTGACGACATATTGCTAATACCATTCCTACTGAGTCCGCTGTTTTGGTGGTGGGAAATTCACCACTTACGTCCTAACCATGCCAAGCGGGTGGATGCAATATGTCAGGGTCTATTGTCTTGCTTGAAACTTCACACGAAGCTGCGGAGGATGGCGTCTGTTGGTCGCATCCACCGGCAATCAAACCCAACGACGTTTTCAAGTGCCACCCCAGTTTTCGTCTTTGAGGGAATTGACTCCAACAACCTTTCCGACAGCAGCACTCCAAGACTCGGGATGTCAAGTTGACCTGGACTCACTCGCTCACTTCTGAATTGATGAAAAACTGCAGAGACCATTCGAGATTCAAGCGTCAAAAGGAAGTTCAAGAACGACAGATTACTAAATTTGGTGGGTTACGCCATGGGTTACGCCCTTCTGCTAAGGCGTTCAAGTTGCCCTGCTACTGATGTAGCGTTTCATATCGAAGCTAGATATGATTTTCCCGTATTTATTTTCGTGCCCTTGGGGGCCTCTTCAGCTCATGGATCGCATTCTAGGAGTGGAGGTGCTTATGAGACATTTGCTCCTTCAAGTTGCCAATGGCTGTGCTCATGGAGAATACGGAAGGGAGATAAATGGTGGTATGTTTTCTAGTATCGTCCTTCCCACACTAATTGCGTTCTGGAACGTCTGTGTTCATAGATGTCATGCACTACAGTATCCAAGACAGTATCCGATCGCAATGATCTAGACAAACTCAGGGCCAATTCTCGGGACGAGATCGGGGGACAGATGTATATTACGCCACTGTCTGCGGTGCTTCTACACGGGGGTGTATTTAGTAAGGAGAGAATGTCTTCGAGTGTGCCTGTCACAGTGACACTTGAAGATAATCAGTGCCATACCTAGCTCTCCTCCCATTGTCGTCATTCACTACCCTTTCACACCCATATCTAAACACTAATGAGTCAACTTCTCAGCTATTATTGGAAAGTTTTGACGGACTCTTGTCCTTAAAAATACCTAGGGTTGCATAATGGGAACTATGACGTTGTCGACGCGATCTGAGGCCCCAGTTCACAAGTTAAACTTCCTCAGCCTTTGGGCCCAAGTCCTCAGTGGACTAACAAAATTGACTACTCACCGTGAACATTGTCGAGCTCCACGGTGAACAAATTCGCCCATTGCTCTAGGTGATACATAACCCATCCCTTCTCAGTTTCTGTGCATCGACACGCTGCGATTATGACTATCACTCCTGATATGGAACACCTAAGCTGTCAACCAGAGGATATCGACTTGGTTCTGTCAGGTTCCATCCATCCAAACTGGAATCTACCATCTCCGCGGTTCGCCGCCTGTCGACCGAAACATGTAAATCACATGCCAGGGTGGCCTATTATATATCATGTTTCAAAACAAGAGTGCCTGCCCAGTAACTACACGCCGCCAGGCTACCCTATTTCACCTCATCTCTCCTGTTTGTAATAAATATAGCGCTTTGCCCCAAGACAATGACTTTGGCTACATCGAAAATCGTTATTACACTGACTTACGTCTCATAAATTCGATACGATATAGGCCCAGATTCAAACTGTCAACAGCAAACTCTATGACAAGATGGATGCGGAAACTCCTGATAAAAAAGACCAGTTAAGAGGTTGAAAGCAGGGAACCACGGGTCTTCGTCAACGAGTGAGCAAACCCCTGGAACGTCTCCGTCAGGCGAATCTAAAGAAATACGTGTCAACTTCCGGAGGCTGAAAGCACACAATGTTTACCGTATCGAGGGCCTCTGTGAATGAAGAGGGGATGCTGGTGGCCAGGGAATTCCGTGGTGCGCTCTTCTCTACTTCCTGAGCTATTTGCACCATTCTACGGAGCTTGCCTGTATAAGAATCGTTCCCGAAGGAAACGGCGTGAAAGGAAAGTGGCATCCTAAGATATGTGAAGTTAGTCACCGGTCGCCGGTGAAAGAGTCTAAAGGTCCACAAACCCATGGCTCACTGCGCTACGACAGATGTCGTACATCGCCTCGTCCCCACACCTGTGCTCACCGTCTGATAGGAAAATAAGGACAGGCATTCTAGGTGAAAGTTAACCTCGTAAGTCGGTAATTAAGTTACAAGCAACAGATGTCCAAACCTTTCGGTACTCCAATGCGCAGTAATGATGCCCTGCGCTTTCTGGAGTGCAAGTGTGTAATTCTCGTTTCCACCAGGACGATACCGCAGGGAAGAAGTCAAGAGCTGATCGGGAGAGCTAGTGAAGTCGTTCTCAATACAGGTCGAAGGGTTGTCACTGAAGAAGATGAGACTATATGCATCTCTTCTACGTCCCCCTAACTGTGCATTTTGGCTAACGGCAGCTTGGCGAGCGATCCAGAAGCTGTAGAGAGACCCAATCACAGCGCCCAGTCTGTTATTGGCAGTGGGGATAATGAGGTTGGTCCCCGGAGCATTGGGAAGTGGTTGTCGGTCGGCGCACCACATCGATCCAGACCTATATCGCAAGTGTTTGTGAAGGGACAATATGTGGTTTAGATAAGACATACGTGTCTATAGCAAAGATCCTGTTAAACGGCTTAAGCGAATAACTGAGGACTACGAGGTGGAAAACTAACACATGGAAGGCCGCCTGCAAAAGGACAGGATTTTTGCATGCGAAGTGGTGGCCGTCGCTTGACACGTATCCAGGACCAGGGGGCGCACTTTCGGCACTCATGGGCGCATGGAATATGGCTAACGTGCAGCCTGACGGTTGGGCATTTGCTCCACCGCCTTCGGTAGTGTGTTCACGACCTTCATATATTGTAATTAGATACGAAAATGTACGTGACAAAAAGCCATTACCTGAGCACAGTGAATCGCTTACGAATGAAAATCAGACATCGCATGAGAAAAGATCCGAAGTCGTTAACATACCACTTCGCAAAATTTGCCTGATCTTCCCGAGAGTACGGGTCTGCAGAAAGATATAGAGTAAGACAATGACCGGTGGAACCGTGATTCCAAGTCACCTTTGAAACCTAATAATAATGTAAGCAAAAGTCCTTCAATCGTTAAACAAACCTACCCATTCGGCGCCATTGCAGTGCATGTGTGATCCAGTCTTTGGCTTGATGGGGTCTGGGGCTATTCTCTTGGCGATGTGCTGGGTTTCAGAATTATGAGAGTCGGATCCGCGGCAAATGTCGACGTGGACATGTCTTCCCATCGACTTGCACACCATATTGCACAGCATAGGGCCACCTTCGTCGTTAGAGGCGAATTTACGCCCCTCCAACTCGACGCTAGTATCTTCAGAACCATCTATGGCCCATCTTGTTTGTGACATAGACCCATGGCTCGTTTCGTGTTCCTGCTGGGAATGCCCTGAGCGATAATCAGCTAAACACTCGTCGGCCAGGAGATTGAAACTAGACCAGAAGGTAGCGTGCACAGATAGTCGCAATTTGCACAACTAGACATAGTCAGTTTCTGTAAAAATCGGAGTAGAGGTCGAACCCAACTCACCGATTATCGCAATAATGGAAGGGCCTTTTGTCGTTGCTATGAATGTGGGGGCCTGGGTGTTTGACCTCCCCAGGTTTGATGATCTTAGCACAAGGGAGGCGCTTGGCAGCTAAATCTCATGTTTTTACGCAGGTATATCAAAGTTTTCGAGGAAGATACCTTGGGTATACTGTACGCGTTTCTCAGTCACCAGTAGAGTCCTTCCGTAAATGCAGACTCACTTTCGTATACTGGAAGCTTCCATGCTTGCCAGTGAACGTAGCTTCGATGGCCTGGGGTTTTGTTTGAATTTCGCATATACCAGCGGAGCACACTGAGCCACAAGGATGTGGTTTTCTGAAGGACTTCTCAGCAGTACGTCACAGGAGATGATAATTGACGCACCCGCAAAGGTGATTTTGGCCAGGAGTTAAGCCATGTATGTGGCCGCCGGTACACATTCGGTTACACAATTGACAAGAAGCCGGGCATTCTCTGTCCTCACATTCGTGATCTCCGTGTTCCTTATCTCTGGAGGATCAAAAGTTATGCGAGACATGATCTTGCGAGAATCGCAAAACCCACATTGGGATGCGGCACGTCCCAGGACATGTGATCACTTTTCCGTTTGGCAGGCTCAAATCGGCCAATCGGCACGGCTAATATCACGCCAAAGTCAATCATAAAGCCGCCCTTAAATTAAGAAACGTACTTGGCCGCACATATGAACCAGGGCTGAGCATAGGTGATTGCCTTCGTGCTCAGTTGGCTGGGAATAAGTGATGCGTAAGAATGTGCGTGTAATGCGTTTAAGGTCAGTGCGCTTACCTTCATACACTTCTCCGTGCAGCCTCGTTTCCCAAGGAGTTCGCATGGCCCTCCGCATAGATGGGCACCTACGTGGCAGCTAGTTTGGGGCACGTCAGAAACTTCATACATGCGACCGAACTTTGAACTCACATATGATCTCCGGGGTGACCAGCACTGGAAAAGCATGACAGATCAGTGACATTGATCGTGAATGTAGTCGAACGTACGTTTGACCACAGGGCATTGTAGGAAGGGCATCCCTTTCACAGAAGGTACAGTTATGGACACATTTATGGTTGGTCAGGCAGTCGTGGTTGTCTCTGTGCACACGGCTACTTCGGACGCAAACCAAGTTGCACGAACCACACTCCGACCTACAGAGTTCGACGCTTGCCCGTAGATCAATTACGGCATTACCAAATGTTCGGCGTAGCTCTTCGATACTCGCGTGGTCACCTTCAAATCGTTGTACGTTTGACTCCAGCCAGTTCTCAACATGAGCTACCCGCAGGTCGACGAGGAGAGTCAGGTACTGCGCCAGATCGGAGTGCCACGTGAAGTCATCGACATGCTGCCTTTGATTAGCCCGATCCCAGGATTCACATAGAGCCGCAAGTCGACGCTCGTAATCGGAAACTGGTGTATCGGGCCCTGCTAGAATGAAACGCGCTTCGGTATCCTCCGCTTCGATCACAGCGTCCACGTCGAAGTTCTAAACACCTTAGTCGGACACGTGGCTGCTTCGGTTGTAAGCGTACCTTCAGTGGGACTGGCTCGGGGTCGATCTCGGAAAATCCCGTTTCCAAGGCAATAGGTAAAATCGCAAGAAGGGAATTCGCACGGTGCATGGCCATATTTTCTGAAATGTGAGAATTATGAGCGGCGGAGAGTTTCTTGAAATTAGGGGAACGTACGTGACATTGCTCCCCAATCGTTTGCCTGATGGGCGTATCGCGTGTCAGTAAGTTGCTCGAACGTGTGATCACGTGATTCGAACCTTCAACTTGGCCATCAGCGTCTTCAGCGTTAGCAAGAATTCTCCCGCAGTATGGTGCGACGTCGGCTGCTGGTCGAGAGCCTTTTTGACCTTCCTAAAAAGCTGGTAGAATTCCTTTGATTCGATCACCGGCCACGGGATAATCTTCAAATTCCCCGCGTGAAGACGAGTGATGAAATTAGTATCTTGTTCATCCTCAACTATCTTCTGGAACTTCAACGAAAATCTAAGACCAACATTAGGGGACGAAGGATGACGCAGTTCTTGAGACGTACTCTTTCGTCACTTCGGCCTCGTCAGAGTCGATGACATCCTAGAGAAGGTGGCGGCGCAGAAGATGAGAGAGATCATATCACGTATGATGTAAATCGCTTACTTTGATGATAACTAAAAGCGTGGACTGGAACAGTGATGGATTGGATGCGGGATCCAAAATGGAGGCGCTTGACTGGAAGGACTGAAAGAGGCCAGTAATATCTCTGCTGAGTGCGAAGTTGTTTCGAAATAGGACCTATACACGCGCCGTACCGTCAACACGATGACAAACATCACAGGATCAGTCAATCACTCACAAGGTTCGATATAGCAGTATTAAAAAGGACAAGGAGGGTATCTTCTTGGGCCGAACGTTCCAAACTGTGTACACCTGGCATTTGCGGAAAATCGTTTAGCGCCCAGGTACGCGCGACACGTGGCACAACGCCCACCTTCGAAGTCCAGCGCAACAATGAGTGCATCATCGGTGGGAGAAACAGACAACCAAACACCCTCTGAGGAAGGTCAGGTATTGTTTTAAACCACGAACGCTTCAAAGCTGACCCGTTGTACGCATCGCACTCCCCGCGAAAGAAGTATCGACGAGATGATTCAGCGTAAAGCTTTTCCCCACAGATTGTTCACCCATAGACGACACAACCTTCACTGGCTATAATTTTAACAAAGGCAGTCAGGATTCTTACTCGAATAACACTATGGAGGGACTTACTTTCGAAGCCCAGTATGACTGAAAAATGGACTCGTACCAGCCAATCGACAAGCTGTCCACGATTCTGTTCACTTCGGCGCCGAGTAACGAGATTTCCAGTTGTGCCGACATAACGCCATCCTTGAGTGGGACAAATCGGTTCTCATGCGTGACCGCAATGTGGATGGGAATAAGACAGAGCAAGTCCGCCAGCCATTCACCAGCTCGGAAACGAGAGACTGGCCATTCCGAGCTGGCAAAGAACGTGCGCGCAAATGAGGTGAAGGTCCGTGCGGAGACAGTGATACTTTTGAGTACATCGCCCGTCGGTTTACGTGATGTTTTTGTGAAAGTACGAATCATTTCTGAAAAGTAAAGGGAAAATGGGCGCTGATCATCGTCAGTGACGAAAGTAAGCGTCCTCCGCTCCCGCTCGCTTGAAGAAGTGATCGTGCGCCGTTTCACTGCTGCCACTACTGGGAAACGTGTCCAGACGTCAGAGTGACAATCGATCAAGCAATTATGAGCGGTCTCTGTCCCGTGATTCGTTGATTCCTTCGAACGCTGTTGTTGAAACGAAAACTCGGTCGCTTTGCACGTGATATCAAGGATGACGGATCGGCAAGTCTGTGTGATTAGATCGAGACCAATGAGATGGATGTTGTTCCGATTTACGATGGAAGTGAGAAGCGCCGCCTCGAGGTCGACAGGAAAATCAGGAAGTGTGATAGCGATTCCGTCGGTGGAAGCGAAAGTCGTCCAATGGTACGCCGTCACCGTGGTGGACACGCCTTCTTTCTCTTGAATGACGAGAGCGCATGATCCATCTGGAGAGGAGTACACCGCGCGTGGTACCTCTGGTAGCTGTAGAGAGGCAGGTCTGCAATTAAGCATCAGATAATTGGTAGAACAAGGTGACGAGGTGAAGGGTCGGACACACTTAGGCTGCAACATTGTTAAGGAGAATATTCTCGCTTGAGCAGTAGAATCCACGAAGAGTATCTCTTCGCGACCATGAACGAAGCACGCATGAACAATGGACTCTCCGTTGTTGTAGAACGGAAGGAGGTCAACCGCGGATCCCATCCCTCGCAAGGACCCACGCTCATCCTCGAACCCAAAAATATGCAGCTGCATCTATCGAGAATTGTTACGCGAGGGTCAAGAAAACGGTCATAATAAAATACGAACCCTGGCGGATGAATAGACGGCTAACATACGCTTCGATTCGTCAAGGGCAAAAAGGCAAGTTTCGCCAATCTTGTCTTTGTGGAATAGCCTTGCGAATGATCGCCTTTGAATGGCGGCATCGATGCGACTTAGACTCTCCACATATATTACGATATTTCCGTGAGGATCGACGAGGCCCAAGAGAATTCGACCTCCTTCAAGGAGATGAGCATATCTGAGCAGAAAGGTTAATCGTAGAAGAACGAGACAGCCGGGACCATACTTTACGGATGTCGATGAGGAGACACGGAACGAATGGGTAAGTCTCTTTTCTAGAATGGGTGTTGGAACATAGGTCGAGTCAAGTTGTACTTTCTGGCTCTCGTCAGCGCGTAGGCGCAACAAATGGATACGATATTCTATCTCGGCATCTCGTAAAGACTCTTGACGGCCGCCAATATAGTAAGTATCTAGTTGAAATGGATGAGAAACGCCCTGTGTTGAGAGAAATATCTTAACGCACCCCGGGAGAAAGATGACTTCCTAACTTTGAAGTGGTCAAGGTATACAATTGTGCGCCTGTAACACGCTAGGACATCAGCCCATTTGGGATATCATAGGGGACGTACGACGTGGAGCGCTGAGCAGACACGTCCTTGACTTGATGGACAAACTTAGACCACAGGGAATGTACTTCTACGGCCTCCTCACTATCCACTTCTCGTTGAACTTGCTTGTCGCACTCCTTTTTTTGAGTTGAGAGGATCTGTCGACTGATTCCGGACACCACGCTGTCGACCTGCTTCGCGATCAAGGCGTAGGCAGTTTCCTCGACGTCAAGGGCGGCTCCGTGTAAGTAATGGTCGACGGGAAGTGTCTCGAGATCAGAAAGGAACTGCAAATCAGACACCGACAATGCGCGTCTGCTGGCACTTTCCCACAATCCCTCTTTACCACGTGACGTCTTGAAAAGGCTTGGTAGCCAAGAAAAAAGCCCTTTGTCGTCATTTCCAAACGTTTCCAGAGCCGCCAGGGCGCTCTTCTCATCCTGCTGACCAAGGACAGCATCTGCCACGGACCGAGCCAAGTCCGCACTTAGACCTTTGGCGCCCTGCGAGTCCGAATTGAGAAGATGTAGGAACATCATACGTTTCTTCTTGAACTGAAAATCGGAGGCTTTCAAGCAAGTCACGAGGTCGGCTCCACGTACATTACCCCACAACGACTTCTCGATTCGCGGATAAAGGAGAAAAAGGTCGCGAAGTGAATCTATTGCCCATGTTATAGGTACCCGCAATAAGAAAGGGATAGGCGTTCTCACTTTCTGCGTTCTTAGAGTCAGCTTTGGGGTCCGTCGGTTCTGGAGAACTCGGTTCAGGCAAAAACTTCTCGCGTCGAAGTGACCTATCACTGTGTTACGGGATAGCGTTAAGGGGTAGCCAATGCTTACGGAAGTGTCTTTAGCAACTCATTGACAACTGCTCTCCGCACTTTGACCCGTATGCCCTCAAACTCTTGTTCTATTTTCGCATGTATTTCCGCTTTCCGCTGAGAGAAGATCTGTTGGAATCGACGCTCAATCTCGTTCTTGCCGCTCTCCCAAGCATCGAACTCCTTCGGGAATCGAGTCCTGAGGCCCAACGCTGTAGTCAATGACCTCAGCGATCCTCTGTCGAATTTCTCAGAAAGACACAGGATCACTTCTTTTCCTCTGACAAGGCGATTGTATCAAGATGTAGGCCAAAAAGGTAACGAAACATACAAGCGAAGCCTGAGCTGGTCTGCGGTCTGATAGTCATGCGTAAATGGCTCATCGATAGTCCTCGCTGGCACGAATGTTGCCGTCATGAAACCTTGCACCTTCTCCCCATGAAGAAGCGTGGGACAGAAGGCCCTTGGGTCGAGGTCTTCCTCTGCCGGCGGAGCTTGATTAACAATAAGGGGCGAAGTCATCTTGCAGCAGACATGAGCCATCGTTACTGGAAGGGTAGATCTGTCATATGGTAAGCGTACCTGGAATCCCTCTCGGATAACCACGTTCTCTTCTTGATCCTTTGTTTTCGCTACCTTAAAATGATAGACTCGGCTTGAGTCACCTTTCTCTGAGTCCGTAGACGCGCCGTCACTGTCGTCGTCGTCGTCGTCGTCCTCCTTATCGGTTCCGTCATTGTCCTCGTTCCACACAATTGCCTTTGAATGTTCACTCGAGAGCAAACAAACTAGTTGGTCGCACAGTTTGCTCAAGTATCTAAGCAGATCCAATCGATTAGGAGTAGAAGACGGCAAGGAGGTTGACTGTACCGCATAAATGTCACTCTGTTACGCTGGACGGGCGAAGCCGCGCGGTCATCCCAAGTGGTATCTTCCGGCCAGTAGACGACATAGGCTTGCTCCTCGGAGGTAGACACGAACGAGCGCACAACATATAATCCTGATCTCAAAACTGGCTCGGAAGATGCCTGTCCATTCCGTGGCACGAGTAATTGGTGCGCACTATCCCCGAAGGATTAGCCCACCCCGATGACCAAAACCAAAAACATACGTGTTGTCGTCCACAGCCTCTATCTCGCGGAGAAACCTCACAATCTCCTCTTTCGAACCATAGATTCCGAACGGTTTGAGAATAATGTTGTCCAGTAGTTTGAAGTTGACTTTTGTGATGGAAGAGTAAGCACCGGGTGAGAGTACGTTGATAAATTCTTGGAGAGATTGTTGAGCAATGACAATCTTATCGACTTAAACGCTATTAGCGTGAGCACAATTGATATAAAGAGCAAGGATTACCTAGGCCGCTGCTCCCTTGCTCCGAGATTAAATCAAGGAGAGGATACATCCCGTTTACTGGGAGAGACAGGTTCTTTCGATCCGAGGTCATAGATTTTACTCCGTCAAGCCCATCGGGCACAGGAGTGGGAGGCTGGTCGTTCCCGGCTGCCCAGAATGTAGGAATTAATCTCTTATTCAAGGCAGCCTACTTACCATCTACCGGATCTGAGGACAGTCTGTCAAGATCTGCGCCCTGAGGTCATAGATAACTGTCTTTCTTACCATGTATGTCGTCTTCGGTGTTGATCATGACAGGTTCTGTTTCTGTCTCTTCGATGAAGCTGTTGTAGAGGGTTTAGCGTCGAAGGTGTTGTCGATACTATAGGGCGTGTGTCAATGATATGGCCACAAATATGGTTTTTAAAGAATTGGTTGAATGACATCATTTTGGGCAGTTGCTTCGATGACGTGTCCATGCAGCGTTCCTTCACATATTCACGCCTGTCAGTGGCTGTCACAATCAGCTTGATGGATAACGGCGACGTTCTAGATGTCTCGTTATTAGTACCCTAATGTTTGCATTATTGTTCTTAGGAGTGATATACTTGGAACGAAAGTACAGGTATTTGGGACGAAGGCGCTCTGAACTTTTGCGAGAAATACGTACCATAAGTACCGAGTGTGAATCTAAGTTGAAATACACCAAATCGGATACAATTCTAAATCTTGATCGAGATTATATTTCAGATTCTTTCAACTGAGTGGGCGTAACGTTCAAACCCGTGGGATTCCGTCGCATTCATTGGTTTCTGTCTTGATTCAGCAAGCGGTCAACGTTCAACCCCGATTCCTTTTTATTTCTTTGAATACATTTTCGTGCGACTGAGGGAACAGAACCCTATTGGCACGTTACAACCTTATCCATACTATACACTACCGAGAAAGCGATTGATTCGCATTTCCTCCGGTATAAAATTTACACTGTCAGCTCTCGCTTCCAAATCACGAGGAGCTGAGATAGATCTGTAAAGCCCGTGACGCAACTGACTTCCATAGATGTACTGTATCGCCCATCGATGTACTCGTAATAGTTGAAGCTTGAAGGGCGTAAACGGTCCTCTTAATATCTGATTACTGGAAGCTTGTGTGATGAGGTGAAAGATGGGTGCGACGAAGTGTGTCAAGGGACGTGAGTTACTTTCCTTGGAACTAGCCTCCCTCGAAGCTAACACGTTTAACTCCAGTAACGTTGCCTGCGCATGACGTTCACGCAAGATAAGCCCAGTTGTGACGTCAAGGGACATGTCGCTTGAGGTTCTATTCTCGAGGGAGCCAAGAAGGGGTATCATTATGTGGCACCCCGGCTGCAGCGGGTCATGTGGGAGCTATCCCCAACATCAAGTTGATCGGTATTCCCTTTCTCAGGCTCGTTTAAACTCAAGCTTTGATGCCTCGCGAATCAAAGATAACACAGTCCAGAAGTCGCATGCTGAGTTGCGTAATAGGCGGAGCGCCAAGAGCGGAGAGCTATCTGATCGTTCTCTGGGGTTCTGGGCATCCGGTGGTCGAGAAAACCGATCAGGTTGGGGGAGTTAGCTACAAGCCATATTCTGGACCCCCTTTCTCTCTGTCCTGCCTGCTTCCACGGGGACTGAGTACTGGGACCGCAGCAATTTAGCTCTGCGTTGGCGCAACACGTTGCGGTCCTGCGGAACTGTTATCTGAGAACGTGTGAGCCCGGTTTTCATACCTCATGAGAAATACTGAGATAATATCTGACAACCGATGGCGGTCTGACTGTACAACTGACGCTCGCAACACGCACCCTAACTCGGATTACTGAGTGTTCGACCCACCATCTTCTTTTCCGTCAATTCTGGAAACGGACACCTGTGTATATCTACCTAAATGAGCATTTACGTACTTAGTAGTCTGCCTTGTTCTCAAGACTCGCAATCGTAAGGATCTATACCAGTGGGTCGAGTTGTGTAAGGCCTCCACCAGCCAATTCTCTATCGGATCACACATCCGAGGTTCGCAAAGCGGAGTCAAGAGTCTCTCAAAGAGTATAATAATGAACAGTCTTTTGAGAGTGCGGCGGACGATTGACAAGTCCAAGTAGTGTCATCATACAGCACACGCCATATTAGCAGTCGTCACTGCGTCTACTACGCTACGGCAATCGGCAATATTGAAGTCGAAAATTCGAAGCCTGGCAGCGCTTCCGGTGCGCACTTTGTCAGACCCAATGAAATAACCAATTGTCCGAGCTGTAGTAACAGAACTAGTAGAACAAGAACATGTTGAAAGAGGTAAGGCTCACCCGTACGCCGCAGATGGGACCCATCAGAGACATGGACAAACATGAGTCAATCGGCATCCCGAGTCGTAATCAAGCTCAAGATCGTCGCGCGGGACTAGTAGTTTGCTTCCTCGCTATAAGTTACGTACTAGAGACTCCCATCCGTATAACGTGGGATGTAATAGACAGTCAGCCTCCTCGATTCCACGTTCAACGCTAAATACTTCGGGAAGCAAGCAAACTGGAGCCCACCCCAGGTTCCGGATATTGCACATGGTAAGGAATACGTAAATGTTCTCAGTGAGGATGGTCAGCAGTGTTGATCCGGTCCACCTAGCAAGAAGATCAAACGTCGGAATAAAAGCCACAAATACTTGGAAGCTTGTGGCCGAAGACTTGCAATCACTGTATGTTGCCCTCAGAATGGAGGTGACCCAGGCACGGCGAGATGTCGGCTAGGACAAGTGTGTGAATCAGATCGAATCTAACAACAGGTCAGACAAGCAGTTGTCGGTGGCATGAACAGCGCGGCTTCTCCACTCAGCAAGGCCAGGAGAGACTGAGAAAGAGTTGTCGCCATGCGAGTAACAATACTCCGGCGTATTGTCCAACTCTCAGGGGAAAATAGCCTAGCGCACACACCAGCCAAGAATTGTGCGTAATGCCATTGGTCTCGTCAAGGTCAAAGCGCCTAGTACATAATGAGTGGTTCAGAGGGTGCGCGACGTAGGGGCTATCCGAGTTGTCCAGAGGCTGCTCCAAAGGGATATCTAGTCAGATACATGTTAACCCTTTTGCCTTATAAAGGATGTACCATAGTTGGACAATAAATTGAGTGTGGGAGTGGCGTAACAGACTAACAGTTGCTGTGTGCTGTGAGAGGGAAAGGGGTATGTGGATTTGGGCCAGACGGTCGCATTTGTTCTCTTCGGAGATGCTCTGTGGGTCATGCTCGACCAGGCGGAAAGAAGTAGAAAAAGTGCTTGAGGAGTTGGGGGGAGAAAGGAACGTCGAAGAAAGATAGTTGGGGTTGTTAGGGAAGCCAAAAAAAAGGGATGCTGACGTGGCGGTGAGTTGAGACCGCGGCGCACATGGTACCAACTCCGCCTCTCCCCTCGCACACTCAAGCTCCATGGCCTGTACACGCAACCTATAACCACCAACGACCATTCGGGCCGGCGCAAGTGCTATGGTGGCCATGCAACTCACAAGATCCTCTCACAGTACTTCTTTTCATCCCAGTTCCCCTTTCCCCTTTCCATTCTACTAACATGCAATTTCCCGAAAGATCTCGTATAACCACTATACAGAAGTTTCGTGACGCAGCAACCCCATCAAAAGTGATGGGAATTAGAACTTTGGAAGGTAGATGGCCATGACAGTCTCGCCTGATGACCAGCTTGACGACACATTCCCAGGCACTGTGCAGACGTGCCTAGCATTTGGCTCGTTGTTTCCCGAAGTGCACTGTTCATTTTTGTGCGCACTTTCTCGGCGCATCCCACCTTTCCTTGAAACACTCTCGCGACCGACTCAGGACACGATCAACTCGAACCTTCCGGGTGGATCACTCTAGCTCTTTCCAGCTCGTCCAGGCACTTTCAGGAGATGACGAGAGGTTTGGTGGTGCAGGATGATGGCTGCGAATGAGAAATTCACGCGGTTCTTTGATTTGCTTGATAAGATCAAGTAAAGATGCCAGACAGCCCAGGACGCATGAATACAACATATGCAATCTCGTCGAGATCGGGTAGAGCTTGCGGTGATTCAAGTAGAAGATAGGCTGTAGATGGGCCAAAAGATTCGTGTGGAAAGAGTCCAGTAAGAGTGAGTGTGGTGGTTACATTCTTCATGGAAGAGCCGAGCGGGTTGTGCTGAAACCCTTCTGTCTAAGCCCTGACTCGATGCTTTGAGATGGGCCCGCGCGCTAGGCTATTCGACAAACCCTAATGTAGAGGCGAACTTGAAGATCAGGAGTTTTCTAACCATGAACCCGTAGCCAAGATTTGCGCCCCATATTGTCACCCTGAATTTCCCGAGTTGACTGGCTCCAGGTTAGCTATCTTCGTTCTAGGCATGCTCGGTAATTGTAATACGTTCAGTCGTTCTCTTGTGGATTCCTGGGAGCGGAGACTAGAGAATAGACTACTGTAGTAGATGCCGTGACCCCCGGTATCTTTCGTCTTTTTCCCCGACTTGGTTCTTTCTTAGACGGTGACATGGTACTGCAAGGCGGCGACGGATATACCCCAATAACTATGCACCGTGGATTATCAGTGATATATGAACACATGAGCGATCTCCCCTTAAACAACTCGAACTGTTCGTTGGTTCACCTGAGCCTGAGCCAACAGATATCATCAGATAGCACCCCAGTCTGACCACAGTTCCAAATATTAAATGCCAAGTTTGACTCGGTGAAAACATAATTGCACGCCAATTGGCTATCTTTATTAGGGTCCCGCAGATATTTGTTATGTGATTACTCTAATGCTCTCCACTGCAATATATGGTACGTCCTCCTTATGTATTCCGCATAGTACGATGCATATCTTTTTGAGGACACTATCCAGCAAGCGCGAGAGAGTAGAAACGCACTCGGGCAAGTGACAATATTTTCCGAAATTCGGATACTTAGCCTTGCATGCGCAATCCGAGTCGTTCCGTCGTCGTAAGTACTATAATTGGAAAGCGCCTCCTGGATCGAGAATAACAACAACAAGTCGATTGCTAGATCCACAGACTACGTATACTACCCATGTGAATTTTCGTTCTTACTTCGAAGTTAGATGCCCAGCAGTATCTCTCCCCTTGTGCGGAAAAAGGCGGCCCTCTCGTGGAGCGTTGGTCACGGTACTCGGGCGATCTGGCCTAGGTACATTCTTGCGCGTATCCCCCGAACTCTTCACCAATCGCTTTCCGACAGTATTTCCAGAAAAACGTGATGAAATAAGATGTCCACGTGGCTTCTTCAACGATTCTGCAAACCCTTGGAACGTCGTTGTCAGCTGGACCTAATCAAGTCGACATTAAATCCTCGGAAGTGCTCGTGGTTTTTAAACCTTACCGTATCAAGGGCTTCTGTGAAAGAAGAAGAGATGTTGACCGTCAGCAAATCCTGTGGTACAGTCTGCTGTATTTCTTGGGCGATTTCGACCATCCTGGTTAGCGAAGAGAAGCGAGTGATCCACCTGGCCGCGAAGGAAATTACAGTAGGCATGATACCCCGTCCAAAGGCGACGGTATGCATAGACAGTGGCTTCCTAGTCCTCGTGTTATTAGCTGTCATTTAAGTAAATTGGCAGCGAAACAAACCCTCGGCGTGAGGCATCGCGACACATGTCATAGATAGGCTCATCACTGACGTTGCACCAACCATCGGACAAGAATATCACAACAGGCGTTCTACGATTGACATAAGTGGCACAGGTAAAACTGTGCGAGCGATTTCTGTGCGTAGCAGATGTCTGTACGTACCTTTCGTTACTCCAATACGAAATCATGACTTCATGCGTTTTCTTCAGTGCACATGTGAAGTCTGTACCGCCAACAGCTTCGTGTTCTAAGACTGCGGCCAATAGCTCTTCAGGAGAGCTCGTAAAGTCGTTCTCAACACAGGCCGTTGGTTCGGAATCGAAGAGGATCACGCTGTAGGAATCCTTCCTAGATCTACCACTCGGTTGTGGATTGCGGTCAAAAGCGGCCTGGCGCGCAACCCAAAAGCTGTAAAGAGATGAGAAGACAGCCCCGAGTCTGTTATTTGCCTTTTCAATGATGCGACTGGTCCCAATGGCGTTGGGAAGGGGTAATTGATCCGCCCACCACATGGATCCAGACCTGTAACCAAAACGTCAGCACAAACGACAAGGAGAGCGTGGGATACGCACTTGTCAATGACAAAAATCCTGCAATCGATTGTAAATAGGTGCACCAGATACCGGAGGCAGTGCACTCACACATGATAGGCTGGCTGCAGAAGTGCAGGATTTTTGCAGGTGAAGTGGTGGCCATCATTCGATACGTATCCGGAACCAGGAGGTGGATTTTCGGTACTTAAAGGCTCATGGAATATTGGCAGTGTACAGGCTGACGGATGCGCACGGGCTCCACCCGATTCGGTGATATGTTCAGGACCTTCGCAAGTCGTGATTCAGACAACGAGACGCTCGAACAACAAAAAAAGCTATTACCCGGGCACAATGCATCACTATAGCATAGAAATCAGACAGCGCAATATCGTAATTCCTATGTAATTCACATACCACTTTGCAAAATTTGCCTGTTCCTCTCGAGAGTACGGATCTGTGAAAGGTATTAAGCCAAAACGATTAATGGAAGCGTAGGATTAAAGTCACCTTTGAAACCTGTAATAAAGTACTAAGGAATGTCAGTCAAGGCAATAATGCGGCAGGCCTACCCATTCGGAGCCAGTGGAGTGAATGCGTGATCCAGTCTTTCGCTTCATGAGGGTTTGGAGATATTCTCTTGGTAATGTGCTCGGTTCGGGAATTATGGGAATCAAAACCGCGGCACATGTCAACATGCGCATGTCTCCCCATCGACTTGCACACCAAATTGCATAGCATGGGGCTCCCGTCATCGTTTGATGAGAATTTGCGTCCCTCAATTTCAAGCCCCGTCCCGTCTTGCTCGTCGACAGCCCACCTCGTTTGTGACATGGATCCGTGGCTAGTCTCGTGCTCCTGCTGGGGATGTCCTGCGGGAAGGTCGGTCGTAAAAATGAAACCAGATGATTAAAGGCAAACCAAAAGGAAGCGTGCACAGATAGCCGCAGCTACCACAACTAGAGCTAGTAAACACCTGTGAGAGACAGGATGCATCACAACTCACCGAATATCGCAGTAGTGGAAGGGATTGTCATTGGCATGAATGTGGGGACCTATGTGGTAGACCTCTCCGGGCTTGATCGCCTTGGCACAGGGGAGATGCTTGACGACTAGAACAATGTCGGAATGGGACAATGGAGAGTTTAAGAGAACAGACCTTGCGTATACTGGGCGCAATTTAAGCTATCATTGTGTATTTAATGAACATAAGCTTACTCTCGTATATTCAAAAGTTGAATGCGTGCCAACAAAGGTAGCTTCGATAGCCTGAGGTTTTGTTTGAATCTCGCAAATACCTGCGGTGCACAATGCGTTGCACGGGTGCTCTTTTCTAAAGAGCTACGTTAAATATTGTTTCAGGATAAGGTGATGATACACGCACCCGCAAAGGTGATGTTCGCCGGACTGTAGGCCATGTAAGTGACCCCCACTGCACATTCGGTTGCATAGCTGACATGATGCAGGGCACTCTCTATCTTCGCACTGGTGATCTGCGTGTTCAACGTTGCTGACAGATGCGCGCTGGGTTAGTCGTGGTTTTTGAGAGATAGTATAGCTTACTGAGGGATATGACACGTCCCAGAACATGTAAATGACTCTCCATTTGGAAGCCTTAAACTAACCAAGCGGCACGGCTACAGATCGTCTCTTCGATAAAAGCGGTTGCCCACACCGAAATGAGACAAATACCTGACCACACATGTGGACCGGAGCTGAGCAAAGGTGACCGCCGTCGTCTTCGTGGTGGATTGGCTAGCGATGGACCAATATCAGAATGTGTGCTACCTGAGAGAGTGTGGGTTCACCTTTACACAGGTCTTCGTACATGCCCGTGAACCCGAGAGCTTGCAGGGTTCTCCGCAGAGATGAACCCCAACTCGGCAACTAGTGTGATATAGTCGAAAGGATTCCGCAGAGATAATTCGTCCTGGACTCACATATGATCTCCTGGATGGCCAGCACTGTCGAACATGATAGGTTAGCCAGGTAGATCGCAGAATCTCTGAACATATGTACATTTGGCCACAGGGCCGTGGTGGACAGCCATCGCGTTCGCAGAAGGAACATCTATGAATACACCTATGATTGGTCGAGCAGTCGTGGCCATCTTTGTGTGAACGATTGCTCCGGACACAGATCAAGCTGCAGGAACTGCACTGCGACCGGCATATTTCGACGCTGGCTCGCAGATCTATAACAGCACTGTTAAAAGTTCGGTGAAGCTCCTCGATACTCGCGTGTACCCCGTCAAACCGTTGCACGTTCGACTCGAGCCAGTTCTTGACGTGAGTTACCCGCAAGTCGACGAGATGAGTCAAGTACTGAACAAGATCGGAGTGCCACTGAGAGTCGTCGCGGTATTGCCTTTGAGTTGCCTGATCCCAAGAACCAAGAAGGGTTGTAAGTGCGCGTTCGTGGTCTTCCACATGGGGGTTTGGCCCCGCGAGCACGAATCGTGCCTTTGTATCCTTCGCTTCGATGACAAGGTCCGTGTCAAAGTTCTAGCATTGTTAGTCGCAAGCGATGCTACCATGACTTGACGCATACTTTCAATGGAACTGGCTCTGGGTCAATGTCGGAAAATCCAGTCTCCAAGGCATTAGGCAAGATCGCGAAAAGGGAACTCGCACGGTGCATCGCCATAGTTTCTTAAACGGAACTATGAGGGGGTTGGAGGGTTCCTTGAAATTGGAAGAACGTACGGGACATGGCCCCCCAATCGTTTGACTAACGGGCTCATCGCAGGTCAGTGATCCGCTACTGCGAGTAAATACATTCATCGAACCTTCAACTTGGCCATCAGCGTCTTCAGCGTTAACAAGAATTCCCCTGCAGTACGATGTGATATAGGCTGCCTGTCCAGAACCTTTTTTACCCCTCTGAAAAGCTTGTAGAACCCCTCGGATTCGATCACTGGCCACGGGATGATATTGAGGTTCCCTTCGTGAAGGCGAGTGATGAAATTAGACTCTCGTTCGTTCTCAACGATCTTCTGAAACTTGAGCGAGAATCTACACTCATCAGTGGAACCCGCGGACTGTGTGCAAGTCGAGTCTCACTCTTTTGTCACCTCAACTTTATCGGAGTCGATGACGTCCTTAAGTGGCATGGGTGAGAGTGGCACGGTTGCGTAAGAAAATTTCACTTACCTTGATAATCACTAAAAGCGTCGACTGGAACAGTGACGGATTTGACTCCGGATCCAATATCGATGTACTTGACTGGAAAGACTGAAAGAGGCCAGTAATATCTCTGCCGAGGGCAAAGTTATTTCTGAATAGAACCTGCCCAAGGCAATCTCTCAGTATTATAGCAAGGATCAGAAACGTAACAATTTCACTCACAAGATTCGATATAGCCGTATTAAAGAGAACTAGAAGAGTATCCTCTTGAGCTGAACGCTCTAGGCTGTGCACACCTGGCATTCTCCTAATTCAGACCACGCGGCATAATAAGTGATAGCTGGCATGGGTCCCCACCTTCAAAATCAAGCGCTACTATAAGCGCGTCATCAGTTGGGGAAACGGATAACCAGACACCCTCTAAGAAAGGTCAAATATACTTCAAGTCACGAATACTCGAAGACCGACCTGTAGTACGCATTGCGCTCCCAGCAAACGAAGTATCCAGAAGATGGTTTAGGGCGAAGCTTTTCCCTACCGATTGCTCTCCCATCGAAGATACAACTTTCACGGGCTATCACCGTAGTAATGTGAGCTAACGCGTTAATATTTGAGCAGCACACCGAGAAGTTTTACCTTTGAGGCCCAGTACGACTGAAAGATCGATTCGTACCATCCAATTGATAGGCTGTCAACAATTCTGTTCACCTCGGCACCAAGAAGCGATCTTTCTAGCTCGGTAGACAGGACGCCATCCTTGAGCGGGACAAATCTGTTCTCCTGGGTGATCGCAATGTGGATGGGGATTAGACAAAGTAAGTCAGCCAGCCATTCTCCGGCCCGGAAACGGGATACCGGCCATTCCGAATCGGGATGGAACGCGCAGGTAAATGAAGTGAAGGTCCGAGCGGAGACAATGATGCCTTCTAGTACATCGCTGGCAGGTTTGCGTGACGTCTTCGTGAAGCTACGAATCATCTTTGTGAAGTAAGAAGAAAATGGGCGCTGATCGTCGTCAGTGACGAATGTCAGCGTTCTTTGCTGTTGCTCGCTTAAAAATGTTATCGTACGCCGCTTGACTGCCGCAACCACGGGGAAACGTGTCCAGACGTCAGAGTGGCAGTCAATCAAGCAGTTATGAGTCGTCTCTTTACCGCGACCTATTGATGCCTTGGTACGTTGTTGCTGAAACGTAAACTCTGAGGCTTTGGACGTGATGTCCAGGATGATAGATCGACAAGACTTCGTCGCCATGTCGAGACCGATGAGATGGATGCTGTTTCGATTCACGATCGAGGTGAGAAGCGCCTTGTTGAGGTTGACAGGAAAATCGGGAAGCGTAAGAGAAATTCCGTCGGTGGACGCGAATGTCGTCCAATGGTACGCCGTCACCGTGGACACGCCTTCATTTTCTTGAACAACAAGCACGCATGATCCGTCCGGGGAAGAGTAGACCGCGAGTGGTACATGTAGTAGCTGTAAAAAGGCGGGTCTGTGAAGAAGCTTTAGATAAATCACAAGGAAAGGCAGAAAGTCGAATATACTTGGGCTGAAGCATGGTCAAGGAGAAAATCCTTGCTTGAGCACTGGAGTCCACGAACAGGATTTCGTCGCGACCATGAACGAAGCATGCGTGAGTAATGAAATCGTCTTCGTTGTAGAACGGATGCAGTTCAATTGCGGATCCCATCCCTCGCAAGGACCCACGCTCAAATTCGAATACAAAGATGTGGAGCTGCATCTATGAAAAATTTGTCACACGACGGTGATGAAGACGGTCAGAACAAATAACGCACCATTCCGGATGAATAGACAGCTAACAAGCGTTTCGATTCGTCGATAGCAAAAAGGCAAGTTTCGCCAATCTTATCCCGGTGGAGTTGCATTGCGAACGATCGCCTTTGTATGGCAGCATCGATGCGACTTAGACTCTCCATATAAATCAAGATTTTTCCGTGAGGATCCGCGAGGGCTAACAGAATTCGATCTCCTTCAAGAATATGTGCATATCTGAGTAGCAACGGTAAGCGTGCGAGGGCATGGGAAAATGAGACCAGCCAAGCCCATACTTTACGACAGTTGATGAAGAAACACGGAACGCATGGGAAAGCCGTTTCTCAAGGATAGGGGTCGGTACGTAAGATGGATCAAATTGCACCTTCTGGCTCTCGTCGGCGCGCAAGTGCAAGAGGTGAATACGATATTCTATCTCATCTTCTTGTGAAAACTCTCGACGGCCGCTGATACTGTAAGTATAAGTATCTGTTTGGGCGATGAGAAACAGTAGCAGTGGAGAGAATAATGTAGACAAACCCCTGGCGAAAATCAATTTCTTGGCTTCGAAGTGGTCGACATAGTCAATTATGCGTCTGCGAAACACGAGGTTGTCAGCCCGTTCTAGACATGACAAAGAACGTACGGTGTAGAACACTGCGTAGATACATCCTTGACCCGACGGACGAAGGTGGACCACAAGGTCTTCAGTTCCCCGTCCCTCTTGATTTCGTTTTCTCGTTGAATCTGCTTGTCACATTGCTTTCTTTGAGTTGAAAGGATAGTTTCGCGCACGCTTCCGGCCGTCAAGGTATCGACCTGCCTTCTGAGTATTGCATAGGCAGCTTCCTCAGCATCAATGGCAGCCTCATGCAGATAATTACCGATGGGAATAGTCCTGAGATCTGAAAGGAATCCTGAGTCAGAGACCGACGATGCACTTTTGCTGGCAGCTAGCCACAACTCTTCTTCTCCGGTTGAAGACCTAAGAAAGACCTTGATCCGAGAAATGATGCGTCTCTCGTCCTTCGCAAAGGTTTCAAGAACTGCAAGGATACCCCCCTCGTCCTGTTGCCTGAGGATGGCTTCCGTCACGTGCCAGATCTGATCCGTACTTACACCTGCTGTACGATGCGAGTCCGAGTGCAAAAGACGGAGCAATTGTATGCGCTTCTTTTTGAACTGGAATTCAGGAATCGTTAGGCAGCTTTCAATGTCAGCGTCTCGTATGGCATTCTTCAGCGCTTGCTCCATCATTGGATAGAGAATAAACAGGCCGCCGGGCAGGTCTAAGTCGTTGAATAATAACGCAGATACCAGGAGAGCAGGCACTCTTACTATCCGTCTCGGTACCGAAACTTAATTCGGTGGGCAGTTTGGAAGAACTGGATTTGGTCAAAAATCTTTCGCGTTGAAGCGATCTGTCATCAAGCATGAGGGACAAGCGCTCTTAGAAAAAAATAGAAAGCTCACGGAAACAGCTCTAACAGCTCGCTGACGACAAATCCCTCCAGTTCAGCACGTACTTCAAGTTGTTCGAATTCTGCTTTGACTTTTGCAGGTATCTCCGTTCTCTTCTGAGAAAGAACCTTCTCGTAACGATGCTCTGTATCTTTCTTATCGCTTTCCCATGTGTCGTGCTCTTTTTGAAACCGAGTGCGAAGGCTCAACGCCGTAATCAGAGCTTCTGCGGACGATTTATCCAAATCCCCGGGGAGACTTAACGCAACCGTGTCCCCGCTAAAAGACGAGCGGTCAAGGTGACTACATCAGGCTAATAATAAGACATAAAGCACTCACAAAACAAGCCTTATCTCTTCAGCGGAAATGCCATCATAAGAAAAGGGATCAAGAATCTTCTTCGCTGGCACAAATGTGGCGCTCATAAAACCTTGCACTTTTTCTCCGTGAAGTAGTGACGGATATAAAGCGCTTGGACCAACATTCTGATTAACGAGAAGGGGAGAGTTCATCTAGAAATGGACAGATATTGCGTTACTGAAGAGTTACGGACTTATGTTACAGGTTGTCATACCACGAACCCCGCTCGAACGCCAACATTCTCTTCTTGATCATTTGTTTGTGCAACCTTAAAGGAAACAAACCGGTCATTGTCAGTGTTATCAGAATCAGTCGATGCGTTGTCGTCGTCGTCGTCATCATCATCACACTTCACGTCGGCCTTGTCATTGTCGTCGCTACCCAACACAAGGGCCTTTGAATGCCCACTGGATAGCAAGCAAAATAATTGATCGCAGAGCTTGTTAAGGTATCTGCGTCGATCCATTAATTGGAGACATAAGGCTGCAGGAAAGCCCACTTTACCGCATGAATGTTACTCTGTTACGCTGGACAGACGAAGCTGCATGGTCATCCCAAGTGGTCTCTTCAGGCCAATATACCACATAGGCTTGCTCTTCGGAAGTAGACGCAAGCGAACGAACAACATATAATCCCGATCTCAGAACTGGTTCAGAACTTCCGACCGTATCTCCGTTCTCTCGTATAAGCAATTTCTCCGCACTGTCCCGGTGGCGTTAGCTCGGTTGACAGAAAAACGAAGAACATACATGATGTCGCCCACAGCGTTTATTTCTCGGAGAAACCTCACAATCTCCTCTTTCGAGCCATAGATTCCGAGCGGCTTGAGAACAACGTCGTCCAGTATTTTGAAGTTGACTTTTGTAATAGAAGAGTAAGCACTGGGCGAGAGCACGTTGATAAATTCTTGGAGAGATTGTTGAGAAATGACAATCTTATCGACTTGACCAGTTTGAGCGTGAGCACAATTGATATAAGAGAAAGGATTACCTAGGCCACTGCTCCCTTGCTCCGTGATCAAATCAAGAAGGGGATACATCCCGTTGACTGAGAGAGAAAGGTCCTTTCGATCAGAGGTCATAGACTTCGCTCCGTCAAGCCCATCAAGCACAGGAGTCTGAGGCTGGTCGTTCCCGGCTGTTCCAAATTTAGGAATTCATCTCCTATACAAAGGCAGCGTACTCTTACCATCTACCGGATCTGAGGACAGTGTGTCAACCTCTGCGCCCTGAGATCACTGGCATATATAACTGTTTTTCTTACCATCTATGTCTTCTTCATGGTTGGTCATGACAGGTCCTGTTTCTGTCTTTTCGATGAAGCTGTTGTAGATGGTTTAGCGTCGAAGGTGTTGTCGATACTATGGGACGTGTGTCAATGACACGGCCATCAAATACATTTTTAAAGAATTACTAGATGAGTGACATCATTTGGGCACTTGTTTCGGATGACGTACTATTTGTGCAGCTTTCCTTCCCATCTTCCCCCCAGGCACAGGCAACTTGATGGAGAACGGCGACGTTCTAGATGTCTCGTTATCGGTGCCCTAACGTTTTGCATCACTGTTCTTAGGAGTGATATACTAGAACGAAACATATCATGATGAGTCGAAGGGTGACTTCTTTGCTCTGAACTTTTTCGAGAAATAAGCACCATAAATACCAAGTGTGTATCTAAGTTGAAATACACCAAATCAGATACTATTCTGAATGTTGATCGAGATTATATTTCAGAGTCGTTACACTGAGTGGGCGTTGTTTTACTGACTTGATTCAGCAAGCGTTCAGCCCCAGTTCCTATTTTCGTGCGCCTGACTATTGGCTCGTTACAACGTTATCCATCCAGCTTCGTCCGAAAGAGTAAGCACCTTCCTGTACCCAGATATCCATACTACCACCACAGAGTAAATGATTGATTTGTAATCCCTCCGGTATAAAAATTATACGGCACAACTCTTGCTTTTAAATCTCGAGGAACGGAGACTGATCTGTAAAGTCCGTGACCCCACCGACTCCCATAGACGCAATGCATCTCCCATCGATGTACTCACGGCACTCGAAGGGCGCAAACGCTTCTCTTATATCTAATTAGTGGAAGTTTGTGTGATGTGGTCAAAGAGGGTGTGCCAAGGGACGTGAGTTACTTTCCTGAAACTAGCCTTCCTCCAAGCTAACTCGTTTAGCTCCGGTAACGTTTCCTGCGCATAAAGTTCACGCAAGATAAGCCCAGTGGTGACGTCAAGGGACATCGTAAGGAATAATGTCGCGTGACGTTTCATTCTCGAAGAAACCCAGAAGGGGCACCAGCCTGCATCTCAAGCTGTAGCGCCATCATCAAGTTGATCGGGATTCCCTTTCTCATGCTCGTTTAAGCTCAAGCTTTGATGCCTCGCGAATCAAAGATAACACAGTCCAGAAGTCGCATGCTGAGTTGCGTGATAGGCGGAGCGCCATGAGCGGAGAGTTATCTGATCGTTCTCTGGGGTTCTGGGCATCTGGTGATCGAGACAAAGCATCAGATTAGGGGAGTCAGCCTACAAACATACTCTGCACCCTCTTTCTCTGTTCTGCCTGCTTCCACGAGGACTGAGTACTGGGGCCGCAGCAATTTTAGCTCTGCGCTGGCGCAACACGTTACGGTCCTGCGGAACTGTTATCTGAGAACGTGTGAGCGTGGTTTTCATACGTCATGAAAGATATTGAGATAATATCTGGCGGTCTGACTGTACGACTGACGCTCGCAACACGCACCGTGATTACTTCGAGTGTTCGGCCCACCATATTCTTTTCCGTCAATTCTGGAACGTGTATATCTACCTAAACGTCCATTTACGTACTTAGTGGTCTGCCTTGATTTCAGGTCCTGCAATCGGAAGGATCTAAACCGGGTGAGATGGGTGCGGCCTCCACCAGCTGATCCTCTATCGGATCACATATTCAAGGGTAGCAAAGCGGAGTCAAGAGTATAATAATTAGTCTTTTGAGAGTGCGGCAGACGATTGACAAGAGCCAAGTACAGTCACCATACTGAACACGCGATATCAGCAGTACGCTATATTAAAATCGAGGTCTGGCTGGGAGCTTTTCTGGTGCGCACATTTTCAGACTCAATCAAATAACCAATTACCCGACCCATAGTAGTAGAACCAGCAAACGACTTTGAAAGAGGTAAGGCTCACCCGTACGCCGCAGATGGGACCCATCAGAGACATGGACAAACATGAGTCAATCGGCATCCCGAGTCGTAATCAAGCTCAAGATCGTCGCGCGGGACTAGTAGTTTGCTTCCTCGCTATAAGTTACGTACTAGAGACTCCCATCCGTATAACGTGGGATGTAATAGACAGTCAGCCTCCTCGATTCCACGTTCAACGCTAAATACTTCGGGAAGCAAGCAAACTGGAGCCCACTCCAGGTTCCGGATATTGCGAATGGTAAGGAATACGTAAATGTTCCCAGTGTGGATAGTCAGCAGTGTTGATCCTCTGTTTGTTGGAACCAGGTCCACCTAGCAAGAAGATCAAACGTCGGAATAAAAGCCACAAATACTTGAAAGCTTGTGGCCGAAGACTTGCAAGTACTGTATGTTGCCCTCAGAATGGAGGTGACCCAGGCACAGCGAGATGTCGGCTAGGACAAGCGTGTGAATCAGATCGGATCTAACAACGGGTTTAGCGGGAGAGGTCAGACAAGCAGTTGTCGGTGGCATGAACAGCGCGGCTGCTCCACTCAGCAAGGCCAGGAGAGACTGAGAAAGAGTCGTCGTCATGCGAGTAACAATACTCCGGCGTATTGTCCAACTCTCAGGGGAAAATAACCCAGCGCACACACCAGCCAAGAATTGTGCTTAATGCAATTGGTCTGGTCAAGGTCAAAGCGCCTAGTGCACTATGAGTAGTTCAGAGGGTGCGCGACGTAGGGGCTATCCGAGTCTGTCCAGAGGCTGCTCAAAAGGGATATCTAGTCAGATACATCACACATGTTAACCCATTTGCCTTAGAAAGAACGTACTATAGTTGGACAATAAGTTGAGTGTGGGAGTAGCGTAACAGTCGCTGTGTGCTGTGAGAGGGAAAGGGGCCTGTGGATTTGGGCCAGACGATTGCATTTGTTCTCTTCGGAGATGCTCTGTGGGTCTTGCTCGACCAGGCTGAAAGAAATAGAAAGTCGTTGAGGAGTAGTTGGGGGGAGAAAAGAGTGTCGAAGATGGTTGGGGTTGTTGGGGAAGCCGATAAAAAAAAGGGATGCTGACGTGGCGGTGAGTTGAGACCGCGGCGCACATGGGACCGACTCCGCCTCTCCCCCGATTCCTGCAACCCTCGCAGTCGCCCTTGCATCGCACTCAGCCTCCCGGGCCCGTCCCCGTACATGCAACCTATAGCCACCAACGACCATTCGGGTCGGCACAGGTGCTCTGGTGGCCATGCACATCACAAGATCCACGCACAGTACTTCTTTTCATCCCAGGTCCGTGTACCCCCTTTCCCCTTTCCATTCTACTAACACGCAATTTCCCAGGCAACCCAGGGCTACTCGATTTCTACATTCCCTTCTTAGACACGATCTACTACGAGACCAACTCTCCCATCACCATCTTCGCCCACGCACACTTGGGCTTGTCGTCCTACATCGGCGGCGACCGCTCCTTCCCCGATGTCTCTTCCGTGAGCCTACCAGCGCAGATACAGGCACACGTTGAGTTCCTCGACGAGCTGCTCGCCGCATACGGGCCCGAGACGAACCTGCTCCTAGTGGGACATAGCATCGGCGCCTGGTTCATCCAGGAAATGCTGAAATCCCGCACGCTCACACGCCGCATTGGGGCATTCATGCTATTCCCCGCGATATCCGAAATCGCAGGGAGCCCAAGTGGCAAAATACTCTCCGTACGCAGTTGTTGTTCCCTGCCTATATTCCGTCGTCTAACGACCTCACAGCCCATCTTTCGTCCGCCTTGGCCGCGCATAGCTGCATATCTCTCTATGCTCGTACAACATGCGCCCCAGTTCCTCCTCCGCTTCGTCATGCATTCATGGCCGGAAAGCCAGCTGCAAGTTCTGCGTCGATTTCTGCAATCCCCCGCTGCTATATATGCGGGTTTTACGATGGCGAATGATGAAATGAAGACGGTACTCGAACTGGACGTCAGCTTCCTGAGCGAATATTCGGACAGAGTCTGGTTTTACTATGCGGAGAAGGACGATTGGGTTGGTGGGCAGAGAGAGGTCGTACTGCGCGTGTTGCGTGGGACGCCTGCGGAGGCCCGGGTCGTACATGGGCGCAGTGATATACCGCATGGATTTTGTATCAGTAAGTATTCTTTTTTTTTTTGAGTTTTCGTGAAGCTAGGTTTTTAACCCTTTTCTTTGGTCAGATCATAGCGCCGAGGTAGCCTCACAATGTATCAAATGGATGGAAGAGGGAGGGTTCTTGGGGGAGGTAGGTGTACCAGAAGAGGCTTGACAGCACCAATCTACCCCATATATTCGCAGTTCTGTAGAGTGACTATATTTGAGACGAGAGTGATGCGCCGTACCATCAGGTCATAGTTGGCATGTTTTGACGCCACAGGCGACGGTGCACCATCTGGAACGACGATACTGAGGGTGTTGCGAGTAGTAAGAGTGTCGACTGAGGGTGATGGAGAGGGCACGAGCCGCAGGGCACAGGTAGATCGTGGTCCAAGTATACCACAATAAACGAAAGGATGTACTTGTAAAAAGTGTGGCTAAAAGGAGTGCTAGTATAGCCACGTGAGCACCGCTGCCGCTCTCAATGGATGCCAAAACATTCTACCTAGTGAATCAACTAGCATAAAACTACGTAACATCCTGTCAGAGCTCCCAGCTTGCCTCAGATTTGTTCGGAATCGGAAGAGGGGGAAAGATTGGTGGAGCACAAGATACAGAAACGTCACGGCTACGACCGCGGTTGGTCACTTATTTTCCATCCGCGCCTTTTCTTTACGCGCCCAGTTACAAGCAAGACTGTTTCTCGAAACATCGGGTATAGCCACGATACCGAAGTTCGTCACGCAATCCCGTCAAATGAGATGGGAATTAGACGGTATATGGCCCATGGCGGGCGGGTAAAACCTACTCAGTGAAACGGTGGCGCCATTGCATCAAACACCATACGTGTTTTTACATCGGGGGTAGTCAAACGCAAGGATCAAGAAGCAAGGTGATGTGGCGATCGCCTGATGAAGAGCTGGACGACCCACTCCCTGATGCTGTCTCCCTATTTATGTATTCCGCCTACAATTCTCGTCTTCCCTGAGGACACTGGCAGAAAGCACGAGAGAGTGGCAATCCATATCAAAGTCTAAGGGGATATTAGGGAAGGTGATGAAGGGATCTGTCGATGACGCTAGTGACAATATTTGCTGAGGATACAAATACTTGGCCTTGCGTGCGCAATTGGTAAATTGTCGTAATCGAACAATACGTCTCCTAGCTCGAGACTAACGATCACAGGTCGATTGGTAGAGCTACAGACTACGTAAATTGTCGTCCTTATTCAGGAGTTAGATATCCAGCTGTATGTCGCCCCTTGTGCACCAAAAGGCGCGCACGTAGCGTCTTGGTCACTTTGCTTGGGCCCGCCCGCGCGTTCGCGCGCGTATCCCCCGAACTCTCCATCGATCGGCTGCCAACAATATTTCCAGCAGAACGTGGCGAAATAAGATGTCCACGCGGCTTTGTCAATGACTCCGCAAACCCTTGGAACGTCGTTGTCAGGTGAACCTAATCAAAGTCGGCGTGAGATCCTCGGAAGTACTCGTGTTTTTGAAACCCATACCGTGTCAAGAGCTTCTGTGAAAGAAGAAGGAATGGTGACCGTCAGCAGATCTGGTGGCACCGTCTGCTGTATTTCTTGGGCGATTTCGACCATCCTAGTTAGCGAGGAAAAGCGAGTGATCCACCTGTATGCGAAGGAAATCACAGTAGGCATGATACCCCGTCCAAAGGCGATAGTATGGATGGACAGTGGTTTCCTGGCGTTTGAGTCAGTAGCTGTCGTTTTGAAGTAATACTGAAAGTGAAACGAACCCTCGACGAGAGGCATCGCGACACATGTCATAAATGGACGCATCACTAACACCACCCCAACCATCAGACAAGAAGATAACAACAGGTGTTCTACGATTGGCATAAGCGTCACAGGTAAACTGTACGAGCTGCGTCGGTACATCTGTGCGTACCTTTCGCTACTCCAATACGAAATCATAACTTCATGCGTTTTCTTGAGTGCACGTGCGAAGTCTGTACCACCGCCAGCCTCGTGTTCTAAGACAGTGGTCAATAGTTCTTCCGGAGAGCTCGTAAAGTCGTTCTCGATACAGGCAGTGGGTTCGGAATTGAAGAGGATCACGCTGTAGGCATCCCTCCTGGGTCTACCGCCCGGTTGTGGATTGCTGTCAAAAATAGCCTGGCGCACGATCCAGAAGCTGTAAAGAGATGAGATGACTGCCCCGAGTCTGTTATTTGCCTTCGCAATGATACGATTGGACCCAGGGGCGTTTGGAATCGGGGATTGGTCTGCCCACGACATGGATCCAGATCTGTGTCCAAGACTTAGGACAAACAACATGGACAGCGTAAGATACACACTTGTCAATGACAAAGATCCTACATTCGATTGTAAATAGGTACACCGGAAGCCAGAGACAGACCACTCACACATGAAAGGCTGGCTGCAGAAGCGCGGGATTTTTGCAGGTGAAGTGGTGGCCATCATTCGAGACATACCCGGGACCAGGAGGTCGATTTTCGGCGCTCAAAGGCGCATGAAATATTGGCAGGGTACAGACTGACGGATGTGCATAGGCCCCACCCAATTCAGTGGTATGTTCAGGACCTTCGCAAGTCGGGATTGAGACAACGAAAAGCCTGCACGACACAAAAAAATTATTACCTGGGCAAAATGCATCACTATAGCATAGAAATCAGACAGCGCAAGATAATAATGCTGACATAATTCACATACCACTTTGCAAAATTTGCCTGTTCCTCGAGAGAGTACGGATCTGTGAAAGATATTAAGCCAAAGACGATCAGTGGAAGCGTGTTATTCAGCCACCTTTGAAACCTGATAATAACCTAAGCGATGTCAGTCAAGGCAATGATGAGGAGAGCTTACCCATTCGGAGCCAGTGGAGTGAATGCGTGATCCAGTCTTTCGCCTGATGGGGGTTTGGAGATATTTCCTTGGTAATGTGCTCGGTTCGGGAATTATGGAAATCAAATCCACGGCAAACGTCAACATGGGCATGTCTTCCCATCGACTTGCACACCAAATTGCATAGCATGGGACCCCCATCATCGTTCGAAGAGAATTTACGTCCCTCAATTTCAAGGCCCGTTCCGTCTGGCTCGTCAATAGCCCACCTTGTTTGAGACATCGATCCATGGCTAGTGTCGTGCTCCTGCTGGGAGTGTCCTGCGCTCAGGTCGGTCGGAGAAATGAATCCAGAAAATTAAAGGCAAACCAAAACGAAGCGTGCACAGATAGCCGCAACTCACACAACTAGAGCTAGTAAACATCTGCGACAGACAGATACGTCAGAACTCACCGACTGTCGCAATAGTGGAAGGGGTTGTCATTGGCGTGAATGTGGGGACCTGGGTGGTAGACCTCTCCGGGCTTGATCACCTTGGCACAGGGGAGATGCTTGGCGACTAGAACAATGTCGGAAGGGGGCAGTGAAGAGGTTTAAGGGAACAGACCTTGCGTATACTGGGCGCAATGTAAGTTATAATTGTGTATTTTATGAACATAGGCTTACTTTCGTATATTCGAAGGTTGAATGCGTGCCAACAAAGGTAGCTTCGATAGCCTGAGGTTTTGTTTGAATCTCGCAAATACCCGCGGTGCACAATTCGCTGCACGGGTGCTCTTTTCTAAAGAGCTACGCTAAATATTGTTTCAGGATAAGGTGATGATACACGCACCCGCAAAGGTGATGTTCGCCGGACTGTAGGCCATGTAAGTGACCCCCACTGCACATTCGGTTGCATAGCTGACATGATGCAGGGCACTCTCTGTCTTCGCACTGGTGATATACGTGTTCAACATTGCTGACCGACGCGCGCTGGGTGAGTCGTGGTGATGAGAGATTGTATAGCTTACTAAGGGATGCGACACGTCCCAGAACATGTAAATGCCTCCCCATTTGTAAGCCTCACACCAGCCAAGTGGCACGGCTATAAAACGTCGCATCGATAAAAGCGGGGGCACACACGGAAATGGGACAAATACCTGGCCACACATGTGGACTGGAGCTGAGCAAAGGTGAATGCCGTCGTCTTGGTGGTGGATTGGCTAGCGAGGAACCGACATCAGATTGTGTGATACGTGAGAGGGTGCGAGGTCACCTTTACACAATTCTTCGTACACGCCCGTAATACCGAGAGCTTGCAAGGCGCTCCGCAGAGATGAACCCCAACTCGGCAACTAGTGTGACACGGGTGAAAGAATTCCACGGAGGGAGTAAGTCCTGAACTCACAAATGATCTCCTGGATGGCCAGCACTAGGCGAACATGATAAGTTAGTTAGGTAGATCGAAGAGCCGAGCTCGAACATATGTACATTTGGCCACAGGGCCGTGGTGGAAAGCCGTCGCGTTCGCAGAAGGAACAGCTAAGAATACACCTATGATTGGTCGAGCAGTCGTGATCTTCTTTGTGTGAACGGCTGCTCCGGACACAGATCAAGCTGCAGGAACCGCACTGCGACCGGCATATTTCGACGCTGGCTCGCAGATCTATAACAGCACTGTCAAAAGTTCGGTGAAGCTCCTCGATACTCGCGTGTACCCCGTCGAACCGCTTTACGTTCGAATCGAGCCAGTTCTTGACATGGGCCACCCGCAGGTCGACGAGATGAGTCAAGTACTGAACAAGATCGGAGTGCCATTTGGAGTCGTCGCGGTATTGCCTTTGAGTTGCCTGACCCCAAGAATCAAGAAGAGTTGTAAGTGCGCGTTCGTGGGCAGACACATGGGTGTTTCGTCCTGCGAACAAGAATCGTGCGTTTGTGTCCCTCGCTTCGATGACAAGGTCCGTGTCAAAGTTCTAGGATTTTTAGTTGCAAACGCTGCTCTCATGACTTGATGCATACCTTGAGTGGGACTGGCTCGGGGTCAATTTTGGACAATCCAGTCTCCAAGGCATTAGGCAAGATCGCGAAAAGGGAGCTCGCACGGTGCATGGCCATAGTTTCTTAAAAGCAACCATGAGGGGTTGGAGAGCTCATTAAAGGTAGGTGAACGTACGCGACATGGCCCCCCAATCGTTTGCCTGACGAGCGCGTCACGGGTCAGTGATCCACTCCTGCGAGTGAATACTTCAATCTAACCTTCAACTTGGCCATCAGTGTCTTCAGAGTTAACAAGAATTCCCCTGCAGTATGATGTGACGTCGGCTGCCGGTCCAGGGCCTTTTTCACCCTTCTAAAAAGCTGGTAGAATCCCTCTGATTCTATTACTGGCCACGGGATAATATCTAGCTTCCCTGCGTGAAGTCGAGTGATGAAATTAGCATGTTGTTCTTTCTCAACTATCTTCCGAAACTTGATCGAGAATCTAAACTCATCAGTCGAACCACGGACTTCAAGTAGGTCGAGTCTCACTCTTTCATCACCTCGTCTTTATCGGAGTCGATGGCATCCTAAAGTGGTATGGGTAAGAGTGGCGCGATTGTGTAAGAAAGGTTCACTTCCCTTAATAATTACTAAGAGCCTCGACTGGAAGAGTGATGGATTTGACACCGGATCCAATATCGATGTACTTGACTGGAAAGACTGAAAGAGGCCAGTGATATCTCTGCCGAGGGCAAAGTTATTTCTGAATAGGACCTGCGCGAGGCAATCTCTTAGCATTATAGCAAGGATCAGAAGCGTAACAATTTCGCTCACAAGATTGGACACAGCCGTATTGAAGAGAACGAGAAGAGTATCCTCTTAGGCCGAACGCTCTAAACTGTGTACACCTTCGATTCTCCTAATTCAGATCACGCGGGACAACAAGTAAGCTAGCACTGGGCCCCACCTTCAAAATCAAGCGCTACTATAAGCGCATCATCGGTTGGGGTAACGGATAACCAGACACCCTCTAAGAAAGGTCAATTATAATTTCCAGTCGCGAATACTTGAAGACCAACCTGTAGTACGCATTGCGCTCCCAGCAAAAGAGGTATCCAGAAGATGATTTAGGGCGAAGCTTTTCCCTACCGATTGCTCTCCCATAGATGATACAACTTTCACGGGCTTATTACCGTAGCAATGTCAGCCTATGCAGTATTATGTGTGCGGCACAGAAAAGTTTTACCTTTGATGCCCAGTACGATTGAAAGATTGATTCGTACCATCCTACCGACAAGCTGTCAACAATTCTGTTCACCTCGGCACCAAGTAGCGATCTTTCTGATTCGTTCGACAGAACGCCATCCTTGAGCGGGACAAATCGGTTCTCGTGGGTGATCGCAATATGGATGGGGATTAGGCAGAGTAAGTCTACGAGCCATTCGCCAGCTCGGAAACGGGAGACTGGCCATTCAGAATTGAAAAGGAACGCGAGTGTGAATGACATGAAGGTCAAAGCGGAGACACTGGTGCCTTCGAGTACATCGCCGATCGGTTTGCGTGACGTCTTCGTGAAGCTGCGAATCATTTTCAAAAAGTATGAGGAAAATGGGCGCTGATCGTCGTCAGTGACGAATGTCAATGTTCTCTGCTGACGCTCGCTTAAAGATGTTATAGTGCGCCGTTTGACGGCTGCGACCACGGGGAAGCGTGTCCATACATCCGAGTGGCAGTCAATCAAGCAGTTGTGAGTCGTCTCTTTGCCACGACCCATTGATGCCTCGGTGTGCTGTTGCTGAAACGTAAACCCATTAGCTTTGGACGTAATGTCCAGGATGATAGATCGATAAGACTGCGTGGCCATGTCGAGACCTATGAGATGGATATTGTTCCGATTTACGATCGATGTGAGAAGCGCCCCATCAAGGTCGACAGGAAAATCGGGAAGCGTAAGAGAAATTCCCTGTGTAGACGCGAATGTCGACCAATGGTACGCCGTCACCGTGGACACGCCTTCATTTTCTTGAACAACAAGCACGCATGATCCATCTGGGGAAGAGTATACCGCACGTGGTACCCGTGGTAGCCGTAATACAGAGACGGGTCTGTGAAGAAGCGTTAGACAAATTAAAAGGGAAATAGGGAAAGTCGGATATACTTAGGCGGATTCATCGTCAAGGAGAAAATTGTTGCTTGAGCGCTGGAATCTACTAACAGGACTTCTTCACGACCATGAATGAAGCACGTGTGGGTAATGGACTCTTCAATGTTGTAGAATGGAAGTAGGTCAATAGCGGGCCCCATCCCTCGCAAGGACCCACGCTCGAATTCGAATACAAAGACGTAGAGTTGCATCTGTTGAAGACTTGTCACACGAATGTTATGAAGACGGTCTGAGCAAATGACGCACCCTTGAGGATGAATAGACAGCTAACATGCGTTTCGATTCGTCAATGGCAAAAAGGCAAGTTTCGCCAATCTTGTCCCGGTGGAATTTCATTGAAAACGACTGCCTTTGTATGACAGCATCTATGCGACTTAAACTCTCGATATAAATCAAGATGTTTCCGTGGGGATCCGCGAGGGCTAACAGAATTCGATCTCCTTCAAGAAGATGCGCATATCTGAGCGACGAACGTAAGCACTGGAAAGCGTGGGAAAATGAGACACATACTTTACAACAGTCGATGAAGAGACACGGAAGGTATGGGAAAGCCGTTTCTGGACGATAGGCATCGGCACGTGAGATGGATCAAATTGCATTTTCTGGCTCTCGTCTGCGCGCAAGTGCAAGAGGTTAATACAATATTCTACCTCATCGTCTTGTGAAAGCTCTCGATGGCCACTGATATTGTAAGTATAAGTATCTGTTTGAGGGATGAGAAACCGGCATGTGGAGATAAAAATTTAGACAAACCCCTGGAGAAAATTAATTTCTTAGCTTCGAAGTGGACAACATTGTCAATGGTGCGTCTGCGCAACATTAGGTTGTCAACCAGTTCCAGACATCACAAGGAACGTACAATGTGGAACGCTGCGTAGACACATCCTTGACCTGACGAACGAAGTTTGACCACAAGATCTTGAGTTCCCCATCCTTCTTGATTTCATGTTCTCGTTGACTTTGCTTGTCGCATTCATTTTTTTGAGTCGAAAGGATAGACTCGCGCGCGGTTCCGGCCACCAAGGTTTTGACCTGCATTGTGAGTATTCCATAGGCGGCCTCCTCAACATCAATGGCAGCCCCATGAAGATAATTGTCAACGGGAATAGTGCTCAGATACGAAAGGAACCCTGAGTTAGAGAACGACGATGCACTTTTGCTGGCAGCTAGCCACAACTCCTCTCCAAATGAAGACATAACAGAGCCCCTCATACGAGACAAGGTATCTCGCTCGTCCACCGCAAAGGTTTCAAGAAAAGCAAGGATGCTCCTCTCGTCCTGTTGCCTGAGAACTGCATCTGCCACGTGCCGGATCAGATCCGTACTTACACCCGTCGTACGATGCGAGTCCGAGTGCAAAAGACGGAGTAATTGTACGCGATTCTTTTTGAACTGAAATTCAGGGACTGTCAGGGAACTTTCAATATCAGCGTCTCGTATGGCATCCTTCAGTGCTTGCTCCATCCTTGGATAGAGCATAAACAGGCCACCCAGCATGTCTAAGTCGTTGAATAATAACAAAGACACTGAGAGACCAGGCACTCTTACTTTCTGCCTCGGTACAAACGCTGGATTTGGCGGGCAGCTGGGAAGAACTGATTGTTGTCAAAAATCTTTCGCGTCGAAGCGATCTGTCATCGAGTCATCAGGTATGAGCTCTTAGGAAATTTTCAAGGCTCACGGAAACAGTTTTAACATGTCACCGACAACAAATCCCTCCACTCCAGCACGTACTTGTTTGAAACCTTCTTCGATTTTTGCAGATATCTCCGCTCTCTGCTGGGAAAGGACCTTCTGGAAACGACGCTCTATATCTTTCTTAATTCTTTCCCAGGCATCGTGCTCTTTTGGAAACCGGATGTGAAGGCCGAACGCAGCGACCAGAGCTTCTGTGGACATCTTATCCAAATTCTCGGGGAGACTCAACGCAACCGTGTCCCTGCTGAAAGACGATCCAGTCAAAATGACTATCTCACGCCAACAAGACTTAAAACTCTCACAAAAGGAGTCTTATCTCTTCAGCAGATAGACCATCATAATAAAAGCGATCAAGAATCTTCTTCGCTGGCACAAATGTGGCGGTCATAAAACCTTGCACTTTTTCTCCGTGAAGTAGAGCCGGATATAAAGAGCTTGGATGGACAACCGAATCGGAGGGTAGAGTCTGATGAACAAGAAGTTGAGAGTTCATCTTACAATGGACAGATATTTGCGTTACTGAAGAGGAAAGGGCTTATGTTACGGGTTGGCTTACCACAAACCCCGCTCGAACGGCAACAGTCTCTTCTTGATCCTTCGTTTCCGCGACCTCGAAGCAAAGAATCCGGTCAGTGCCAGTTTTCTCGGAGTCAGTAGATGCGCCGTCGTTGTCGTTGTCGTCATCACACTCTCCGTCGGCCTTGTCATTGTCGATACCACTCCACACGAGTCCCTGTGAGTGTTCACTGGATAGCAAACAAACCAATTAATCACAGAGCTTGTTCAGGTATCTATGTTGGACCATTAATTAGAGACAGGACTCCGCCCGAAATTTTACTTTACCGCATGAATGTTACTCTGTTACGCTGGACAGATGAAGATGCATGGTCGTCCCAAGTAGTCTCTTCAGGCCAATATACCACATAGACTTGCTCTTCAGAAGTAGACACAAGCGAGCGAATGGCGTATAATCCCGATCTCAGACCTGGTTCAGAACTTCCATCCGTATCTCCATTCTCTCGCATAAGCAATTTCTCCGCACTGTCCGTTTGGCTTTAGCTCGTTTGACAGAAAAAAGAAGTACATACGTGATGCCGTCCACGGCATTTAGGTCTTGGAGAAACCCCAAAATCTCTTCTTTCGAACCATAGATTCCGAGAGGCTTGAGAACAATGTCGTCTAGTATGTTGAAGTTGACCTTTGTGATAGAAGTGTAAGCACCGGGGGATAGAGCGTTGATGAATTCCTGGAGAGATTCCTGTGCGATAATGATTTTGTCCACTAAATCCTATGAGCGCATAGTATACTGGACAGGAAGAAACATTACCGAGGCCACTGGCGCCGTACTCTGAGATCAAATCGAGAAGGGGATACATCCCCTTCCCTATACAAGGCTGATCCGTGCAGCTTGATGGGTGAGTTAATTGTGGAGAATTTATATCGCCGGGTCTGGTATTGGACTTAGAAACTTGAGGCCGGCCGTCCTTGGCTGGAACAAACGCAGAAAGTAAATCTCACACATATCAGTGCACACTAGCTTTTCCTCACCACCTGCTGGATGAGCGCCGTACGTGCAGTTTAGAACGAATGAGTAGTTTGGAACCCAAGATCAGTATGGGAAGCATTTTGTGCTAATGAGAATGGCGTCATACTATCTGTATTGTATTCGGGCCTAGACACGATGGTTTCGAGGTCCATGCCAACTTCTGTCTCTTCCGATGGGAATGAACTTGTAGTATGCCTTTTTTTGATGGACAGTGAAGAGAGAACAATCCAACGCCAATCAAAGGTGGCTTTGATAAGGGGAGGAGACTGGGAGGAGGAGGCGAACGCCGGCCCGGCCGGCTACTGTACTTAGTAGACCAGCAACGACACGTTCCTAATACCGTTTCCGAGCTTGGTTCCGAGTCCTAATTTTAATGATGAATTACGTCCCAACCGTGCCGAGCGGGGAGATACAATAGGTCATACTCTTCTTCACACGACGCTGTACAGTAGAGGACGGCGTCTACTGGTCGCATCCACCGGCAATCGAGTCAAACCCAACGTTTACCAAGTGCACCCGAGTTTTTACCTATGTGAGAACTGCTTGCCGACAGCGGGACGCCATGGCTTGGGACGTTGACCAGGACTCACTTCCATATCGATGAAAAGCGGAAGGGACCATTCGAGGTTTGAGCGCCAGAAAGAAGATTAAGGAATGACAGTTTACTAAAAGTTGCGGGTTACGCCATGGTTTACGCCATTTGCTGGGGCATTCAAGTTTCCCCGCTAACTGTGTGGAGTTTATATCGAAGCCAGATATGATTTTCCCGTACTTATTTACGCACCCTGGGCGGCCTTTTCAGCTCATTAATCGCATTCTAGTAGTGGAAGTTAGTGTTGTAAAAGTTCGGTTCGGTCCGGTTCTTTGCCATTTTTAGCTGAACTGCTAACCGAACCATCGGTCCGGTTCGGGGTATTTCCCCGAACCCTGAACCGGACCGTCGGTTCAGGTTCTAATAGGTCCGGTTCGGGTTCGGGTTGGGTCCGAACGCCGAACCGGACCCAAAGCATGGTGCCTTGCTTACATAATCAAAAAAACCGTGCATTATTCCCTGGCAGTGTACCACAAAAGACATGCTTTTGGGGTATAACTTTGAAAAACAATATATTACGGTCTAGTGCTAAGTACAAGTGGAAATTACTCTTATTACAAGTGGGAGAAGACCCTCGGATGGGTCCCAGCAAAGGTAGAATAAGAACTTGGAAGGCACACGAGTACTTGACCCGAAACTCTGGCTTCACGTTCCGTGCATTTTCGTTCTTTCAGTTTGAGTCGTCCTCCTGTGGGGCGGGGACGTGAGATGGGGACGGTGGGACTGGGTTCGGCCACTTTGTACCCAGACATGGTTGAGAGTCGAGGGGTCGGGATTCGGGAGATCGAGGGTGTTTTGTTGTCGACGAAAAAGATCACGTCGGCAAGTAAGGGGGGAGTGATGGTGGAGTCACCTTGCCAACGCTTACCTTCTGTGCCCACGAGCAGACATCAGTGTAAGCAGCTCTGCCTCCAGAGCGTGGTCACGTGGTGAGTTAAAACTTTAGTCCTGTGACAGGACAGACGAGAGGTTAGAGCGTTAGCACGGCAAATACTCCAAATAGAAACGTGCACCTTTGGCGGCGTTCAGGCGGACGAGGGTTGCGGCAGACAGCGTGGTCCGAAGCGTGCGAGGATGCCCCCAGCTGGTGGCAAAGGCGAGGGCAAGGGCGCGGGCTTAGGAACGGAATCGTCCTGGCGCCGTGGGAGGAGTCACGGAAAGGCGCGTTCGATCCTCTCGAGTGAGTTCACGAGGGTCGTTCTTCCTGCAGTCAAACATACTGACTTGTGCGAGGACTTCATCTTCGGCGAGCGTATTCGGAGCGGGAACGATGTGCTGAAAGGCACTGGAAGAAGTTTCTGGCAAAGCGTTGCCGTGGGGTGAGAAACGCACGTAAGGTAGCTAGAGAAGCTTTGAGGTGAGTCGCGACGAAGGACGCTGGCGAGAGGGAGTACAGGTCGGACTCCCAGCGATTTGGATCTCACCTCGAGGAGGAGGAGCCCTCGTGACGGAGCACAGGCTGCGCCACTGCCGAGACGAGTGGCTGGAAAGGCAAACAGACGTAGTGATTCGCCGTGGAATAGGTTTGAGGGGATGTTCTTCGCATGGAGGACGGTTTTGTGGATGAGCTCGTAGCACTTTTCGCATTCCTTGCAGATGGTCGTCGAGGATTAGGACGACAGTAAAAAAAGAAAAGGACGGGCCTCTGTCAGTGTGGAGACCTCGTGGTTGAGATAAAGCATCCAGACGAGAATGAGAGAGTTCATCGATGGAACCAACGAGCAAGAGTCGGTGGTGTTAAAATTCCTAGGAGTGTTTGGGCATAAATGGGAGTCGGATTAAAGGAAGGGGCGAGGGTGCGAAGCATGAACTTGATATGTCAGTATGATATAATAGTCAAGGGTCAGTGTAGAGCGTCACCAACTGAACCGTGATCTGAAGTCATCTTCGCTGTTGTCAAAAGTCTCACGCTACAGACATCCGAGTCTCACAAGGCTTCACAGCTTCACATGCTTCACACTTTATATATTTGAATACTTTAAAGGTTTTGGCATCGGTATTTTCAGTTCCAAAAAACTACCGGTTCTTAGGTTCAAACCCGTTCAGAACCCGTTCGCAAGGGTTCGGGAGTTTGCCGAACCGCGAACGGAACCGACGGTCCGGTTCTGGTCAAAACCCCGAACCTGAACCCAAATTTGGAGTTCGGACCGGTCCGGTTCGGGTTCGGACCGAGGTTCAGAACTGAACTTTTCCATCACTAGTGGAAGTGCTTATGAGACATTTGCGCTGTGCTGCTTGCCGGTGATTGCACTCGTAGCAAATACGGAAGGAATTGGAAAGGTAATACATTTTTAGTAGTATGGCCCTTCTCACATTAATTGCGTGTTCTGGTTGATAGATAATGCACTATCAGATCACACTGTTCTGACAAACTCACGGCCAGTTCTCGGGACGAGATCGGGGGGACAGATGTATTTTTGGGCTACTGTCTGCATTCTATATGGGGATGAATTTAGGAGAGAGAACGTCTTACAGTGTGCCTGCCGCCTGTCACTGTGACAAGATAATCGGTATCAGGCCCGGCCCTTCCCATTGTCGTCATTCAGTGTATCGTTTCACTCCCGTATCTAAACTCTAAATTGCCGTAGCCAAAAAATGGACACAATCGACATACCGTATGATCAGATCGAGGAAATAGTGAGAGACCATTCCTAGAAAGCGTGATGACTACAGTAGTCGTCAATATTGGCGATCGCTTGGGCGATCGAGACTGAAACGGAGGTGGATATAACAGTGTCAATTTCCAACATCAGGACGGTTTGGACCCAGCGGAGATCCAGCTTACTAGGTTCGGATGCCATGGTATAGTGCGTGAAAATGAGAGTTTGTGGGTCGGCTGACAAGCGCAGTGAGTTGGACTTCAAGTTAAAGGTTTGGGTTGACTCGGGTGCCACTGCGCATTGAATATGCATATTTGTACTGCGAAAAAAAGGGGCATAAGTTCCCACTAATGCTTGCGATATTCGCAAACTCATGCACAGCCCTCATGTAGCGGGCGCTGTCTGACACCGATTCCTCCAACCATTACATTCGCACTCACGTGCTTGTAGCCACTAGCGGCCTTTTGGTCAGGCGCAGTTGCTTTGGTGGAGGTGGAAATGGAGTCCTGAGACGAGCTCGCTTCCGTTTGGACATAGAATATCGCCTAGTCCATCTGATACTCGCCCCTTCCTGCCCTCATTCCCGACTACGCCGCTACCCGATAATGGTGCACATCCCCACCTTTGACTCGGTGCACATCTCTATCCTTGCATTTGCAATGCGCTTCCCGGTGGGCCATCAGTCAAATCTTCCCTTCCTGACCTGAGTACGATGCAGGCTCTTCAGTGTTCCCGGTCAGAACCAGCGGTTGTCTACGCTTCTCTACTTCCTTCTCTAACAATAGAAAATCTGACGTCATTGACCTCGACGTCGGTTTCCTTACCGAATTTTCCGACAAATTTGATAGGCAGAGAGGGATGGAGATGTCAGTGGGAAGTAAGAGACTCTCATGTGGGTGTTGTACTATGGAACGCGAACGCGATGGGCAGTCCATGGGCGCGGTCATATCGGGCCATATCCTGACCGAGTTTCATCAGTATGGGAATCTCCATAATTTCTCTTCCACTTGGAGTCAAAGTTTGTGACTGTTGGTTGGACCAGCACTGAGGAAGCTTCGCAATGTACAAAATCAGTGAACAATGGGAATTTGGGGTGAAGGCGGTAGTATCGGGCAGTCCTTGCAATACCTGCAGTGTTTTTCTTCCGTTCACGGCGCCATAAAAATCCTACATTTCTTTTCGGTGCTAGATGTACAGGTGTTATAGAACCAAATATAAATCGGACCAGCACTACAAGCATATGAAGTAAATACCAGCGCTCAGCAGCAGCTTTACTTGAAAATGCAGTAACCACTAAGACCTAAATCGATTTGAGTGCCAACAATGTACAGGCACGATCACTCACAGAAGATACTCAGTTAAGCACCATAATGAACAAAATTTACCCATCTCTCTAAAGTCATCCCTTCCTTCCTCCTCAGCTTCCGTGCAGCATCCCGTAGAGCTCGTGCAGATCGCTCATAGTATGGCACGCCCTGCTCTCGGCTTGAGAACAGCGATTTGTAGAAGTTCTTGGCCAGGTCCTGGCCATCTGTGTCAGCCATCGCCCACATCGTCCCGACGACGCTTCGGAATCCGCAATACTGCATCGCTGCGGTAAGGTGCAGTGCCTCATCAGCGACGCTCTCCTCCGTAGTTTCCGCGGTGTGACAGCAAGAAAGGAATGCAAACTCGGCGTTCGGAAGTCGAGATCGCACGACCTCCAGCAGAGTGAGGCGCTCCCCGCCGTAGAGTCGGAAAGAAGCATCGAATGGCTTGCCTGTCTCTAGATTCCCGTGACATGCAAAATGGGCGAACCGGTGATCTCGGAGGGCCTCGATAACGGAAGTCGGTGTGGCAGCTCTTGAGATAAGACATGTGACGGGGACTCTAAGTTTATGTATGACCTCAATCTCTCCGCACACACCCGGGAGAGTCTCATCTAGCTGAGCAACCAGAAGCAGCGAGGGCTGGTCTAGTGCTTGCGTAGTGGAGTTGCGGGCCTCGATGAGAGCGGAAAGGGATGGTGTATACGAAGGGATGTAGAGATCGGAGAAATATCGCTTGGAGGGCTTAGAAGGTCTGGACATATCCTCCGACGGTATTGGACCCATCGCATGGAGAGGGAGAGAGCAGAAAACTGAGGTTGGACACCACCAAATCCGGGATTGCTCTGGTACGCCTAAGACTCGAAGCCTTTTAAGGACTGGCTGACCAACTAGATCATAAAGGTCCTTGAGTACAGTGCGTAGAGCATTCTGGTATTTGGCGGAGTCGAGGCCCACCCTTCGGGCGTCCATGAGTGTATCACGTAATTCGATTGCGCGATTATAGAAATCATCAGTGGTAGGAATCGCGCACGGAAGGGATTTGTGGAAGATGATCATGATGTCAGAGTGCCATCTGGAATGGTTGATAAGAATGACGGGGCCATGCGATGCTGCAGAGCGGAGAGCGCTGAATGGCAGCACCCCCAAGACTCTTCCTAACCCTGGTTGGCCTTGGATCAGCGCGTCCCGTTCCTCCATCAGTTTCCGTTGCTTGACAATAAGGCGACCGAATGAGTCCATCCTATTTCTACCTTGAACGGCTTCGTCTTCTATTTCTGACCTCGCACTGGGTGTGATTGACGTGGTCAAGACTGTAAGCTCTTGATTGATCTCGGAAAGCCTCTTCGTCGTAGGCGAGACTTCCGGAATAACTTCGGCTATTGGTGAACGAAAGCCACGCATCTCGGACCAGATTAACGCGCGCCCTTGCTCCAGTGTTTCGATAGCCTCCTCAAATTGACCCAAGACTATCTGATAGGATGCGTAGTCGAGTGGCATGCTCTGACAATGCTCCTCCATTGCGACAAGATGAGTGTGCTGAATTGGCGCCGTTGGAGCGAAGGACAAGGACTTTTGCATCCATGGCATTGCACTCTTATATGCAATCAGGACAGAGGGGTGCCGTATACGTCTCGCAAGGTATGCCCAGTCGCACGAATGTTCGAATTCGTCAGGGGTACGCGCGTATGGACTACCCAAAGCCAATGGCATCAGTCGTAGGATTTCATCTAAGTCCTCTCTTTGTCTAAGCGACGACGTCCGGATAAGCAAAGACGATATGAGGTGCCTAATGGTAGAAAAGTGGAAGGGTTTGGCGTCGTTCATCTCAAGAATGTCATAGCCTTGGGAGATTGATTCATCGAGGTAGTTGAGTTCGTTTGTATGCTTGAACGCGAGGAAGAGGACATTGCGCAGGCCAACGAGGGCATGAACCCTCCAGCTATCACCGAACGTAGTCGAATCAAGTGACAGTCGGCTATACTCGATGGACTTTTCGATATCCGAGGAATCGTTCGTATGGGAGAATTTGATTTTATAGCAATTTGAAAGTTCGATGAGGTAGTCCGTGTTATCTTCGGACACCGGAAGAGTATTTGGGAGAAGCTCTTCAAAATGCTGAATTTTCTGCTGTATCGCCGTCGTAGTATAAGCTTCACGAACAGCATCAGTTTCAGAAAGATATCCCAGGCCTCGAGAGGATGAAAAGTCGACGACTTGTGAAACATAGGAGTTTGCTTCTTCAAGGCCCTCGGAGAGACCGTATTTTGAAAATCTTTCTCTAGCGCGGGTGGCCAATGCCTCGGTGGTGCTAAAGCGAAATTCTTCGTTGATGGAAGAAGAGCTAAGAATGGCACGCTGATGGAAAATTGCCACCTCTGAATATTCCGGATTCGGAAAGATGGACGACCTCAAGAATGAGAGCGAAGAGGCAAGTGCTGATGCTGCACCCCGAATCGAATCTGGGCACCCCTCATACTGATTTGGATCGGCTATCCTTTCCAAGAGCGCCATTGCATCCTCAAAATGGTCATCTGATTGAGTCGCGCAGGCACGAATGCAGAGTACGTTGGCCAAACCAAGCAAGACGCGGTGCGTGCCTGGCGGGCGCACCTCGACTGCATCCCGTAGGCATTCAATTACTTTATTTAACAGCTGTACGGACCGTCTTCTAATAGATGAGAGGGTGGCAGTATCACTCAAGAACATGAAGGCGTCGGCGGGAAAGTCTGTCGATATTGTGGAAGGGAGGAGTTCGCGACACAGGACCACCATCTCCTCGATATTCTGTATCCCATATTTGGCTTTCAACTTCACTTGAGTAGCTAATTGCTGGATAAGTGATGTCGTAACGTCTTTTCTGGGGATGTCATGGGACTCGAGGGGTAGCCGTCGGAGATACCGGAGGTACGCAATTGAATACATGATCTCCTCTGGCTGTTCGGCATTCTTAGGGCGAGTTAGGAGAAGGTCTACGAGGCGAAAGAGAAGTTGGACGATGGTAGGGTCAGGTCCGGCCAGGGAACTGCGAGGAAGGAGGATGGCCTCGGTGTGGTGTAGAATAGACTTGTCGAAGTCCTCTTGTTGTTCCAACAATGTGAAGCGCGTGTACCGCGCCATCGCAAGGCTGCAGACGCCAGAGATGTACATTGAATCAGATCGGGGGAGCTGGGAGAGTGCATCTTCGACGATTGCAATACCACGGTCAATATCAGCGATCGGGGCTGCGAGGAAGAAAGAAATGATGTCAATTGCTAACAACAGGACAGTTAGAACTCAGGAATTTACCTTCTTGATCCATGGCTCAGTGCGTAGGAACGAGTAACCGTCAGTCGTCTGGGAGTGAATTGAGTGGTTGGCTCGTGGGCTACGCCTTTAAAAATGTGCACTCGCAGGGAACGACAAAATGCAAATCGAGGCACATACCCCATTACTTTGCCCTTGTTTTCGGATAATAGACGCGCAAACTCAGGCACAACCTGCAAATGCTGTCAAGGGGCGGAAGGTAACCCAACAGCTTGGCGGATATGACTTTCTCCGTCATACTGTGCAGCAACTATAGAGACAGACACTTGTCCAACCTTTTCAGTGGGATGAATGGGGTAGTGGCAGTCAGTGTCTCAGTGTCTGTGTCTCGACCTAGGCAGAGAATGATGTCGAAGTCTTGAATGAGCAGACTCTCAGCATTGAGTCAGCAACTAGCGTTCCGGCAGTTTTTGGCCCGCAACTGGACTCAATACTGGGTCTAAACCGAAGCGAGGCACGAGTGTAGGCGGCATAGAACGCAGTGTTTGTGCAGTCCAAACGAACCAGGCGGAATGTGCTCATCCATCTCTTCCGTGCCAACTTCCTCCCCTTCATCCGGTTTGAGAACTGGTGCACATTTCTTTCTCCCGCCCGCCGCTCCCAGAAATGGAAATGCGCAATCACGATTGATGATGGGGCCTTTAGGTCCGACGCTCACCAGCTCGCTCCAGGAGGTCCTGCCCGTCGTGACCTCACCTCATACACAAAATACCCCATCTTCAATCGGGCAGCACTTCATGCACCCGCCCACTCTCTATGCCGCTCAAGCTATCTTTCCCCCTTTCCCCATTCCTTGTGGACTTCTATTCCATAACGTATAGCACATAGTCGTAGTACCATTTCCACCCTCGCTCGTCTCTAATACACATGTTCGATTGTCAATCTGATTCTCCCCGTGCCGCTCGTCCCTTCTCTGGCTCTACTAAGTGATGCCGCGCGGCCACGTCCGGCCTCTGACCGCAAGGTAGTGATGCCCGAAGACCGTTTCTCATCCCCATTATCCGGAGTGGTCGTAGCGGTCCCCGACAACACCCCCCTTCAGAAAGACAATTACCCCTCTCACAATGAAGAGATGCGATTATATGCGTCCTACAATCCAAGCTTGCTACGATACTCTTTGCTGTATTCACGGGCTGCTGTGCTGTTTATATTTTTCGGAGCATGTGATCTCCAAAATCGAGCAGGAACGGTCATCGTTCCCCCATGAACCCGCTTGACCTGCTCAAGATCAAGCTCCAGATGTCGATGCGCGGGCTCGCCCGAGGGCTGCATAAATCGCGCATGGCACCTGCGTCCGCAGGACGAGGGTGCATCGAGTCCTCGCGCGATTCGCGAATGGGGCATACTCGGAGAAGCAAAAAGTGAACACCATTACGGTGACCCATATTGAGATATGTAGCAGAGGAAACTTTTCTTCTATGTTGAAAGCTGGAAATACTTGAAACATAATCAAGAGGAGTATACCTAGGGAGTCACCATACTAGGTCAGATAGGAGACCTTAGAGGCGGTTGCACAGTAAATGTTAGTAAACCGCGGTGCAGGAGCGCTTGATTGTCAAAAGTGGTAATTGCATGGTGAGAAATTGCAAAGCGCCTTGAGCTCTGATGCGCTGATAAGCGATGAAGCGCGCAACCGATATATTTAGCTAGCCAGCCGAAGGCTGGGACTATCAACGAGACAGTGAGGTTTTACGCTGACTACCATGATATTACATGGTTCGGGTGATATACATGCTCTGAGAAGTAGTAAAATGTGATATAGTACATCGAGACGGATGTGGCTCAATTCAGGGTTGGATACACGCACTCAAACATGACTTTAAAAGGACGTAAGTAAGGAACCACGAGTCTTCGTCAACGAGTTAGCCAACCCTTGGAATGTCGCCGTCAGCTGGACCTAATGACGCTGTTGTCAATTTCTGAAGGCTGAAACCATTCAGCACTTACCGTGTCAAGGGCCTTGGAATAAGAAGACGGCATACTGGCGTTCAGGGAAGTGCACTGTGGGTGGTTCTCTGCATCTTGAGCGATTCCCACCATCCTTCGTAGCACGGCCGAGCGATTCTCAGGCCCAAAGGAGACGGCGTGGAAGGAAAGCGGTGCCCTATCGTTTTTGTTGTATGTCATCCACAAATCCAACTCAAGCTAAATGATTACGAACCCTCGGCTTACAGCAGCACGGCAGATGTCCTGCATCGGCTTATCCCCAATGTGGCTCTCGCCATCGGATAAGAAAATAAGGATAGGCAGTCTATGGCGCAGGTCAGTTTCTCGTGACTAATGCCAAATTTCCTTACAATGGAGGTCCATACCTTTCCGTACTCCAATTTGAGGTCATGATACTTTGTGATTTCTCGATCGCTAGTGTGTAATTCTCGTTCTCAAATGGCCTATATCGCAAGCAAGAAGTCAAGAGCTGTTCGGGGGAGCTCGTGAAGTCGTTTTCGACACAGATCAAGGGGGCTCTACTGAAGAATATGATGCTGTATGCATCTCTTCTATTTCCCCCTAACTGAGCGCTGTGACTAGAAGCAGCCTGGCGTGCGATCCAGAAGCTGTAGAGAGACGAAATTACAGCACCAAGTCTGTTATTTGCAGTGGGGGTAATGCGTAGGGTTCCTGCGGCATTACGAAGTGGCTTTCGATCACTACGCGACATGGACCTCGAACTATAGCGTATCACATGCGTTAGCGCAATACTCTGTGACTTGTGGTAGACATACGTGTCGATTGCGAAGATCCTGTGGCACGATATGAGTAAGAGAAATAAAAATCTGGAGCAAACAACTCACACATGAAAGGCTGCTTGTAGACGTCCGGGATTTTTGCAAGCGAAGTGGTGACCATCATTCGACACGTATCCACCGGGAGGCGCGCTTCCGGCAATGCTCACGGCTGCATGAAATAGTGCCTGCGTGCAGCCCGACGGTTGTGCATTCGCTCCACCCTTCTCCACAGTGTGTTCGGGACCTTCGGAAGTTATAGTTAACGAGAGGGAAAGGGTGCTGCAGAAAAGAATATATTACCGGGGCACAGTGCGTCACTATTGTGAGAGCGTTATAATGGGAATTTTAATAACTCCGAGAAGTTTACGGTTCACATACCACTTTGCGAAATTCGCTTGCTCTTCGCGAGGATACGGATCTGCGGATATATAGATGAGAAATGTATCATGTAGACCCGCGGTCCGTAGTTACCCTTGAAACCTGGTGATAAAGTAAGCAAGGTCAGACAAAACGTTCACATGGCGAGCGTACCCATTCGGCGCCAGTGAAGAGCATGTGTGATCCAGTCTTTGGCTTGATCGGGGTCTGGAAACATTTTCTTTTTGATGTGTAATGTTTCGGAATTGTGCGATTCGGAACCACGGCAAATGTCGATATGGCAATGCCTTCCCATTGATTTGCACACCATATTGCACAGCATAGGGCCCCCATCGTCATTCGAGGAGAATTTTCGTCCCTCTAACTCAACGCTAGTGTCATCGGGACCTTCTACGGCCCACGTTGTTTGCGACATGGATCCGTGGCTCGTCTCGTGTTCCTGTTGCGAATGTCCTGCGCCGATAATCAATTAAGTACGACTGAACAAGGGGGTTAAAACGGAACCATAAGGAAGTATGCACAAATAGCTGCAGTTCCCACACCTAGAGCTAGTAAGCGCCTGAGAATAACAGAGTTCGCTCCAACTCACCGCCTGTCGCAATAATGAAAGGGCTTGTCGTCATTACTATGAATGTGAGGACCTGGATGTTCAACCTCGCCGGGCATGATTACATTTGCGCATGGGAGCCGTTTGGCAACTAAATTGACGTTCTGTTAAATAAGTACTGGCAGAGCTTCGAGTAAGATACCTTGGGTATACTGGATGCGTTTGTCAGAGATCAGCACAGTCACTCTGTGGACGCGGACTCACTTCCGTATACTGGAAGCTTCCATGCCTGCCAGTAAACGTAGCTTCGATTGCCTGGGGTTTTGTTTGAATTTCGCAGATACCCGCGGAGCACGCAGAACCACAAGGATGCTGTTTTCTAGAGAGATTGTCAGTAGTATGCCAGAGGGTGAAACGATAGACGCACCCGCAAAGATGATTTTGGCCAGGCATCAACCCGTGGAAGTGGCCACCAATACACATTCGATTGCATAATTGACAAGATGCCAGGCACTCTCGCTCCTCACATTCGTGGTCTTCGTGTTCCTTGTCTCTGTGTGACGCGGAACTTGGTAAGACTCACTTCGTGCCGGGGAGCATAACTCACATCGAAATACGGCACGTCCCAGGACATCTGATCACCTTTCCGTTCGACAGCGTTAAACTACCCAGACGACAGGGCTAATATCATGTTGGTCTCAAATAGATAGCCACCTGAAATTAAAAGACATACCTGACCGCACATATGGACAGGTGCGGAGCAAACGTGATCGCCTTCGTGCCCAGTTGGCTAAGGTGAAATCGTGCATAAGAGTGTGTGGTACTAGATGAATTTCGGCGCAATCACCATAACACACTTGTCCGTACAACCTCTCTTTCCGGAGAGGGTGCACGTCTCTCCGCACAGGTGAGCGCTTACGTGGCATCTGTGGAGATGACATACGTGGGAATCCTCGTCGGCAGACGGATTTTAAACTCACATGTGTTCTCCGGGATGGCCGGCACTGGGAAACCGTGGCGGGTCAGGAACAGAACGCACACGATGAACGTCGACCTAACGTACGTTTGACCACAGGCTTGTGTAGGGAGAGCATCCTGTTCACAGAAGGTACAGACATGGATGCATTTATGATTCGTCAAGCAGTCGTGGCCGTCTCCATGCAAACGACTGCTTCGTACACAAACCAAGCTGCAGGAACCACACTGCGACCGACAAAGTTCGACGCTCGCCCGTAGATCGATGATAACACTGCCGACTGTTCGACGTAACTCTTCGATGCTTGCGTGTCCGCCTTCGAATTGCTGTATGTTTGACTCGATCCAACTCTCAACGTGAGCCACCCGTAGGTCAACGAGATTAGTCAAGTACTGCGCAAGATCGGAGTGCCACGTAGCGTCATCAACATGTTGCCTTTGACTGGCAAGATCCCAGGATTCACGTAGAGCCGCAAGTCGAAGTTCGTGATCAGCCATAGGAGTATCTGGCCCGGCGAGAATGAAACGTGCTTCGGTGTCCTCGGCTTCGATCTCGGCGTCCACATCGAAGTTCTAAAATTCTTAGTCTGATATAGGACCTCTTTGATTATCGGCGTACCTTCAGTGGGACTGGCTCTGGATCTATCTCAGCAAATCCAGTTTCTAAGGCATTAGGCAAAATAACTAGAAGAGAATTGACACGGTGCATGGCCATAGTTTCTGAAATGGGGGACATGAGGTTTGAGGGTCTCTCGAAGCTGGGCATACATACGTGCCATGGCTCCCCAATCGTTTGCCTATCAGGAACAACGCCTCGAGTCAGTGGACTATACACGAATGTACTTAAACCGAACCTTCAACTTGGCCATCAGCGTCTTCAACCTCAGCAAGAATTCCCCTGCAGTGTGATGCGACGTTGGCTGCTGGTCTAGAGTCTTTTTCACCTTACTAAAAAGCTTGTAGAATTCCTTTGACTCAATGACTGGCCACGGAATGATCTTCAATTTTCCAGCATGAAGACGAGTGATGAAATTAGAGTCTTGTTCATCCTCAACAATCTTCTGGAACTTGAGAGAAAATCTGGGCCATCATTAGTAAAAGGAGGACTTCGTTAGTTTCGACACTCACTCCTTCGTCACTTCGGCTTCGTCTGAATCGATGACGTCCTAAAAGGTATGGAAGATAAGAGTGGTGACGTCACTTCGGGCGGAATTCACCTACTTTTATGATGACCATAAGTGTAGACTGGAAGAGTGAGGGATTAGAGGCCGGATCCAAAATGGAGGAGCTTGACTGGAAGGATTGAAAGAGGCCAGTAATATCTCTGCTGAGCGCAAAGTTATTTCGGAATAGAACCTATCCGCACGCACTACCCTCAGCACGATGACGAACATCACAGGACCAGTCAATAACTTACAAGATTAGATATAGCAGTATTAAAAAGGACAAGGAGGGTATCTTCTTGGGCCGAACGCTCCAAACTGTGTACACCTGGCATTCGCGGAAATTTGGTTAGCGCCCAGGTACGCCTCATGCGTGACACGTGGCATTAAACCCACCTTCGAAGTCCAGCGCAACAATAAGTGCATCGTCGGTGGGAGAAACAGACAACCAAACACCCTCTACGCAAGGTCAGTTATTGTTTTAAATCAAGACCACTCTAAAAATTTACCTGTTGTACGCATCGCACTCCCCGCGAAGGAAGTATCGACGAGATGATTCAGCGTGAAGCTTTTCCCCACGGATTGTTCACCCATTGACGACACAACCTTCACCGGCTAGGATTGTCGTCCGGACAATTAGAATTATTTCTTAGACGTACGAAAGCGACGACCCACCTTGGCGGCCCAATAAGACTGAAAAATTGACTCATACCATCCAATCGACAAGCTGTCTACGATGCTGTTGACCTCCGCTCCAAGCAACGAGGTTTCTAACTGTGCGGACAGAACTCCATCCTTGAGCGGGACAAATCTGTTATCGAGTGTGACCGCAATGTGGATAGGAATAAGACAGAGTAAGTCCGCCAGCCATTCGCCAGCTCGGAAACGGGAAACTGGGCATTCCGGATTGGACAGAAATGCGCGTGCGAATGAGGTGAAAGTTCGTGCGGAGACGGCGATACCTTTGAGGACATCGCCCGTCGGTTTACGTGACGTCTTTGTGAAGCTTCGAACCATTTCCGAAAAGTAAAAGGCAAATGGGTCCTGATCGTCGTCAGTGACGAAAGTCAGCCGCCTTCGCTCCCGCTCGCTCGAAGATGTTATCGTACGCCGTTTCACTGCTGCTACAACCGGAAAACGTGTCCAGACATCAGAGTGGCAATCGATCAAGCAGTTATGGGCTGTCTCTTTTCCACGCCGGTCCACGGACACCCTCGAGCGCTCTTCTTGGAATGTGAATTCGGTGGCTTTGTACGTGATATCAAGGACGACGGATCGACAAGTATGTGAGGTCACATCGAGACCAATGAGATGGATGTTGTTCCGATTTACGATCGAGGTGAGAAGCGCCGCATTGAGGTCAACGGGAAAATCGGGAAGTGTAATAGCAATTCCGTCGGTGGAAGCGAATGTCGTCCAATGGTACGCAGTCACTGTGGACACGCCTTCATTTTCTTGAACAACGAACGCGCATGATCCATCTGGGGAAGAGTATACCGCGCGTGGAACCTGTAGTAGCTGTAGAGAGGCAGGTCTGCGAGGAAGCGTCAGAGAAATCATAAAGAATCGGCAAAGAGTCCGACATACTTGGGCTGTAACATCGTCAAGGAGAATATTCTCGCTTGAGCACTGGAGTCTACGAACAGGATTTCTTCGCGGCCATGAACGAAGCACGCGTGGACAATGGACTCTCCGTTATTATAAAACGGACGAATGTCGATAGCGGATCCCATCCCTCGCAAGGACCCATGCTCATCTTCCAACGAAAATATATGGAGTTGCATCTAATCGAGAATTTGATCGTATACGAACATAAAGATCGAAAAGAAAGGCGTACCCTAGCAGACGAATAGACAGCTAACGTGCCCTTTGACTCATCAACGGCAAAAAGGCAACTTTCGCCAATCTTGTCCCGGTGGAATTGCCTCGCAAAAGATCGCTTCTGTATGGCAGCTTCGATGCGACTTAGGCTCTCGATAAAGATTGCAATGTTTCCGATGCCATCCATGAGGCCTAGTAGAATTCGGCCTCCTTCAAGGAGATGAGCATATCTGAGTCGCGAGGGTAAGTATTGGATAAGACTGCAGATCGGCCGCTGTGGAGAACGTACTTCACAGAGATCGATGAGGAGACGCGGAACGAATGAGTGAGGCGTTCCTCGAGGATAGGTGTCGGTACGTAAGATGAGTCGAGTTGCATTTTCTGTTTTTCGTCTGCGCGCAGATGCAGGAGATGAATACCATGCTCTATCTCAGATTTTCGTCGAGACTCTTCACGGCCAATGATTTGGTAAGTATCTGTTTTAGAGCATGAGGCACGCCGAGATTGGAGAGCACTATTAAAACAAACCCCGGGAGTAGGACGATTTCCTGACCTCGAAGCGGTCGATATAGACGGTTTTGCGCCTGAATAACGATATATCGTCAACCGATTTCGAGCACAATAGGGTACGTACGGCGTGTAGAGCTCTGTGGATGCGTCCTTAATTTGATGCACCAAGATTAACCACGCCTCCTGTGCTTCCCGACTCTCCTCGATATCCACCTCTTCTTGAACTTGTTTTTCGCGCTCCGTGTTTTGCACGGAACGGATCTGTCGACTGATAGCGGATACTGAGAGGCTCACCTGCTGCTTGAGGAGGTCATACGCTGTTTCCTCGATGTCGACGGCAGCCGCATGTAGATAATGGCCTACGGGAATACCCTTGAGCTCCGAGAGGAACTGAGAGTCCAAGGTCGACCTTGCGCGGTTTCGGGCAGTTTGCCACAACTCTTCCTCTCCGCTTGAAGACCTAAAAAAACCCAAGACCCGGGAGATTATGCCTTTGTCCTCCTTTTTAAACGTCTCGAGGTATACGATGATGCTCTTCTCGTCTTGCATGCTAAGGACAGTATCTGCCACAGGTCTTGTTAACTTGGAGCTTAAGCGTTTCTCGTCCTGCGAGCCCTCTGCGTCCTGTGGCTCCTGTGGCTCCTCCGTGTCCTGTGGCTCCTCCGTGTCCTGTAGCTTCTCCGCGTCCTGTGACTCCTCCGCTTTTTGCCAGTCCACTTCCAGAAGCTGAAGGAATATCAAACGCTTCTTCTTGAACTGGAATTCGGGAACTTTCAGGCATCTCCCGAGGTCGGATCCGTGAATATTACCCCATAACGATTGCTGTAATCGTGGAAAGATGAGAAATTGGTTACGAAGCCAGTCTACGCCTTATGTTATAACCGTTCGTTGAAAGTGGGGAAGGAAGATAGATTTACTTACTTTCCTCGTCGTCAGAGTTACCTTCAGCGGGTTCAGTAGAATTCAATTCCGGCAAAAAGTTCTCGCGTCGAAGTGACCTATCATCAGTTTAGTTAGAAGATCGACTATCGGAACAGGACCGCGCCCCGATGGGTAATCGATGATCTATGCTCACGTAAACGTCTCCAACAACTCGCTGACGATACCTTTCCGAATTTTGAGCCGTATTTCCTGGGGGTCTTCTTCAATTTTTGTAAGCATATCTGCTTTCCGCTGAGAAAAAATGCCCTTGAATCCACGCCCTATCTCGTCCTTCTTATTCTCCCAGGCCTCGTACTCCTTCTGGAATCGAGTCTTGAGGCTCAGCGCCGCCATCAACAGCTTCAGCGAAACATCAAATTTCTCGGGAAGACATAACACAAAGTCCTTCCCCCTGACGATGCAGTTCTATTAAGACTTTGACCCAAAGGCACAACGCTCACCAACGAAGCCTGATCTGCTCAGCGGTCTGATCGTCATAAGTAAATGGCTTAACGATTTTCTTCGCAGGAACGAAGGTGGTCGTCATGAAACCTTGTACTTTCTCCCCATGGAGGAGTGACGGGCAGAAGGTCCTTGGGTCGATATCCTTCCCCGGTGGTGGTAGTTGATCAACAAGGAGGGGAGAGTTCATCTTGTGACGAACAGGAAACGAAGTTACTGTAGTGGAATGAGCCGTGTTATATTGTCGGCGTACCATGAATCCCTCTCGGACAACTACGTTCTCCTCTTGATCCTTCGTTTTCGCCACCTCGAAATGATAGAATCGGTTTGATTCGTGTTTCTCCGAGTCTGTTGATCCGCTGTCACTATCATCACCCTCGCCTTCCGTGTCTTCTCCGTCATCGTCGTCACCCCACACAATTGCCCTCGAATGTTCACTCGACAGTAAACAAAATAACTGGTCGCATAATTTACTCAGGTATCTAAATAGGTTCAATCATTTAGGAATGGAGGAAGGTGAGGATAGTGATCGTACCGCATGAATGTGACCCTGTTACGCTGGACGGAGGGGGTCGCACGGTCGTCCCAGGTTGTCTCTTCCGGCCAGTAGACGACGTAGGCCTGCTCTTCAGAGGCGGATAAGAAGGAGCGCACAATGTATAATCCCGATCTTATATCTGGCTCAGAACTCCCTGACGCTTGTCCATCATTTGGCACGAGTAAATCCTGTGCGCTGTCTCGAAGTATTAGCCCACCCGGACTTGACAAGGCAAAAACGTACGTATTGTCGTCTACGGCTTTTATTTCCAAGAGGAACCTCACGATCTCTTCTTTTGAACCATAGATTCCGAGCGGCTTGAGAACAAGGCCGTCCAGTGTTTTGAAATTGACTTTTGTGATGGAAGAATAAGCACCCGGGGAAAGCGCATTGATAAATTCTTGGAGAGGTCCTTGGGCGATAACGATCTTGTCGACTAAAATGTTCTGAGCGTTCGTTCGGGCGATACGAAAAAAAACAAGATTTACCTAGTCCGCTGCTCCCTTGCTCGGATATTAGGTCTAGGAGGGGATACATCCCTTTTACTGGGAGAGACGGATCCTTCTCGGGTTCACTCGGAGCTGGATTCGTAGACACAGACCCAACTTCGCTGATAGTATCATGCTCAGGACTCTGGGCTCGGTAGGGGCCTGCTGTCATAAATGCAGCAGGTAAATCGCATATACACGCTGTGCACTGCAGTCAGGCTATAGTGGAGGTTCTTACCATCTACTGGATCTGAAGACAGTACGTCAAACATTGCGCTACGATGACATTCATGCAGGCTATCATACCATGTGTATCTGTTTCAGTTTCGGTATCAGACATGACGGCCTCGTATTGTGTCTTTCGATGGATACGACGGTCTAACGCAGTGAAAACAGTGTTGAAGTCGAAGGAATAGCGTGGAAGATGAATGTTGTCGAAGCTATGGGACGAGCGTCAAAAAGCTTGATGAACAATATTATCGCCAGAAAAGAAAAAGAACTGAGGAGCGCCAGCCAGTGACATATTCACACATTCTGGATTCACGAAACATCTTCCCTTTGTCACAGGGAGGCTAGATGGCGACAATCTCATAGAAAACGCTGATAGACTCGATCACCGGTATCAGTCCCCCAATTTTCGTGATGATAAACCAGTGACTCGGAGTCGAGGCCCACTAATAATAAAGGACGGCCACTATACTATGTTGCTCAACTATGACGGCGGCAAGGGTGTGAATACATCCAAATGGCAACCGCAGACAGCAGGCAAATACTCCACAAAGAAAAAGTGCAGAATAAAGTGAAACGCGCTTAGCATTTATCCATAAAAGGTAGCTGGGCGTCAGGCACCTGCCGACTTGCTGCCAACTCCAATGTTGAAAACGCATTTTCGTAGCAAATAATGCTACCACGCAAGTAGAAGCCCCAACCTGCGAATCTCGAATGCTCGAACCTTTGACGCAGTCTTACCGAGAAGTGTTCTCCGCAGAAGCCATTCTCTTTAACGGAACCCAAGACGGATCCTGTTTAATGGAAAACGAAGAGAACCTCACGCAAACAGTTTTTTCTTAAAGAAGACCAAAAAAGGGAATTGGCTTACGCTTCCAGCGGGGTCATGTGGAAATCCGCGTCACCTCCGCAGCATCAGGTTTCCCTTTGTAGACCATCTAAGCTCAAGCTTTGATGCCGCATTCCCACCCCAGAATTCAATATTCAATTGTGGGTGCGTTGATAGCATGATTAGCGGAGAGATATCTGATCGCTATCTGGGATTCTGGGCATCTGATGACCGAGACTACGGGAATGACCAACATGCATTCATCTGTCCCCTCTTTCATCGTCCTCACTGCTTACACGAGGACAGAGTTCTAGGACCGCAGTAATGCAGGGAGCTGGCGCAACAAGCTGCGGCCCTGCGGAACTGTCATTTGAGAATGTGTAAGCTCTATGGAACTCAGGGACTTGCTGTTATTGCCATAATCCATATTTGACCGTCGACTCGATCTAATCACTGATCAGCCTCCTGCTTCCCCCTCAGTTCGAAACAAGCAGAGTGAGGGCGCTCTATGTCCTACAGCACGCCCCTCGATGTCTGGTGACTAGGTGACTCGCAGGTCCAGCTTTTCAGATAGGACAGGTCACTTTCAATTCCTACAGAAGTCGACGTGCCTTCCCTCTGCTCGCGGTGTGCCTAGAATGGATCTTTGAGACTTCCGGAGACCGGGTCCGGTTCCCTATTTCAGGACTGTGTCATGACCCTCGCATTACGCACGCGAGCCCAGGCTTGAACAAGGCTCCAACTCACCCGCGTTGTGTCAGCCTCGAGGAGTTAGGGGTATGTCCAGGTGCCTCTCGAACATTTAGTCAGGCACACAGACTTTTCTCCTCCCGTGTGAGATCAGTCACGTCAAGTAAAACCTTGTAATCATTTTCAGGCAAAAATGTAGCCATATGACCTCCTAGTTGTGAAGACTCGACGGGACCCCAGATGCTGTGAGTGAATGCTGATTATGTGTGGCTTACTCAGCTTTCTTGCCTCTTCACGGAGAGTTTGACGTCCCGATGTTCAGTATGGCCCCAGCTAGCAGCACAACGTCTAATATACCCTGATGAAATCACGCTCAGCCTATACGTTCTCGCACCTCAGAATAATTGTCGTTGAAATCTGATGCCCACCGAGTCACGGCGTTGACACAACCTTACTCCGACATGAGACTTGGTTTTTCTGCCTCTCTACCCACATCTACAACAGTAAAACCGTCCCATTGTACCTTTTGCCAGTCTTTCATTTCAAACCGGGGTTATGGCTATCGATTCGGCGACTTCGTGGACTTAGATGTCCAATTGTGTTTCGACTGACTCGCCTTATTCAGGGCGGTCCCAGATGGTCCCCGCTACGTGATGCACCTCCTCTCTCGGGTGTATAATTGGGATCCATGCTCAATTCGACGAAGAATATCTCATGCTTGCTACGGAGCGTGCACAACTCGCTGCTGCTGCGGAGCACGGGTTTGACTGCGGAATATGCGTGGACGCGGTTCCAGAAGAATCGATCGTATGAATCGATTCCTGCGGACACTCCTCCTTCAGGGAATGCATTCGTTCTCTCATCGTGTCCCAGATCGAGTCGCGCAACTTCCTGGTTGTGTGCGCAACATGTACTGCGGTGCGGAGAACCGGCAGGGAAGCGACCAGAAGTAGGCCCGAAAGTAAGCCCGATCGCGCGCATGCCGTCGTGATACTTGATTGATTTGACCTATTGCAGCTGTTGCAGCTATACAAGAGCTGGTATAGTATTTGATATAGATACTCTCAGAACTCTTCTGAATTGCTCATGGACCTACGGTTCTTACCATAATATGCCAGTGAATTTGCTGGACAAGTTGCTGGGCTCAGAAGGCGTGTGATACGGTATGGTTAGGGTTAATCTAAAGATCACGGCGCCAAAATCTGGGGTTCAAATTGTCTTGTGCTGTCACGGTCGTCCTTGAACGATCATATATTATGCATCATGATTCATGATGCCGCACGCTGCGTGTATACTGACCCACTAGTTCAGGAGTGTTGGTGTTCAGAGATTTGGCTCACGCTCTGCTTCTCCGAGTCATGTTTCTGTTATCCGGGATCTTCTTGAAGTCGAGCATGAAGTTCAACTCCCCACCCATATTCAAAATTTCAAATCGCATATTCTGTGCCCAGCTTGGCTCCCATGTAGCATTTCTCTTCGGCGCTTTTAGCCAAAAATGCTACCTATTGTAGTAAAAAAAGTGTGCCGCAGATGCAGTGATCGTATGATTGTACTGTACTATAATCTGCCCCTGTGAGAACGTACATGCTGCGGTCTTCCAATTTCATCACATCAGTAGTATCAGTATTAGTGCCACGCGGCGTAATTGTTGCTGCGCGTAATATGCCGCCTTTGTCCAGACTCAAGTCCATCTATCACCACCTCCTATCCCCTCTGGCTCCTTTCCACCCTTTTCTGACGCATGTCATCATCTAACAGTGGTAGGTCCTTGTTCCTGTGTCTTAGAGATGCACACTCACAGCCATCTCGTATCTTCAGGCAAACCCACCATGTTTCGTACAACATCTAGTGAGGCATCTTATCTTTGGGATTGAGCAGGTTGGTTTACCGACGCATTACAGACCTAGCCTCGACTTCAGGTTCTGGTTCAAGGGACGTATTCGACGAGAATATGGATACGCCCGAGTCTTTTGAAGACGACGACGACTCTGAATCCGATCGATTTGAGTCGCTCCCTCCGTCTCCGAATGCAGAAGGGTTCTCCTGGTTCAATGGTAAGCTGGTGGATAATTGTCTCATCATCAACGCGATTGATTTCCTATTTGGCTCTTAGATCCCGGCCCTCTTCCCAAAGCAGACCTCGAACCGGAACCATCTCGTCCATCTCCGCCTTCCTCTCGCTCTCCATCACCGCTTCCTCTCTCTACCTTCAAATCTGGCTCTTTGGATGGTAAGGAGTTGCTAGTATTTTTCGATGTGAGATTGATCGTACTCTCCCTTGATGTTAGCCACTGCCACTCCTACCCGGTCGTCTACGGCTGAAAAGAGCGCGATATTGACAACGGAACCAGCCTCTCCGCCCAAGGATCAGTCGTGTCCTGTAAAAGGGATGTACCGCCTTCTCGATTTGATCACGGAACAAGGGAGCAGTGGCCTTGGTAGTAGCTCCTTTGTAGCAGGCTACACTATACTCACTGTCTCTATACAGTTGACAAGATCGTGATCGCCCAGGAGTCTCTCCAAGCATTCATCAATGCGCTATCCCCAGGCGCTTATTCTTCGATCACAAGGGTCAACTTCAAGATATTGGACCATCTCTTGCTCAAACCCATCGGCGTCTATGGCTCGAGAGAAGAGATTGTGAGGTTTTTCCGTGAAATGGGTGCCGTTGATGTCCAAAAGTGTGTCTATCCTATGAATGCGTCTCAGAAAGTTCACATTGAATCCATAGGGCGCGACAATTGCTTGTTCCGCAGCACACCTACACGGCGAGGGGAGCCGATCCCATTTTGAGATCGGGGTTGTACATCATTCGTACATTTACATCTACTACAGAAGAACAAACATACGTCATGTACTGGCCAGAAGATTCAAGTTGGGAGGACAATGCCCCGTCGACGGTTCAGCGTAACAGGGTTACGTTCATGAGGTATGGATCCGTTTTTCGTCACCTTTGTTACAGATAATAACACGACATGGATAGATACCTTACCAAATTATGCGATCAACTCGTTTGCCTACTTTCAGCTGAGCATTCACAAGCGATTGTGTGGGGCGACGAGGTTGACGACCCGGAGGACGCATCAGTCGACGCGGAGAACGATGACTCGGACCGGCTTTACGACTTCATGGTTGCAAAAACGAATGAACAAGAAGAAAATGTCATCGCCCGCCAAGGATTTATGGTACGGTGTCTCATAATGGGTGCACCCCTCCGTATTAACCTAAGCCATCGCTCGTCATAAGATGAACTCTTCGCGTCTTGTCAGCCAACCCTCGCCACCCAAGATGCACATAGACCCAAGCGTCTTGTCTCCAAGGCTACTTAACGGAGAAACGATGCAAGGCTTCATGACTGCTCATTTCCGGCCGGCGAGGTCGACGGTAGAACGGTTTTCTCACGACCACCAAAGTGCTTCCCAAATTCGTCTCCTTTTGTGCGTGACTTCTGGTTGTCATTCTTGAGTTCGGCGTTGAGGGAATTATATTGCAGCGAAGATGATGTTGTGTTATGTCTCTCCGATAACCTCGAAGACAAGGCTCTGAAGACGTTAATGCGTACCATGAGCCTTGGAACGCGGTTCCCAAAAGAGTATGAGGCCTGGGAAAACCGGCGGAGCGAGATCGAGAAACGTTTCAAGAAGGCCCTCACCGGGCGACAGGCCGAGATCCATCAAAATCTCGAGCAAGCTTCCGGAGACATACAGTCAACAGTCCGAGAAGCTGTGATTGGAGAAATTTTGAAAGCTTTCCCGTGAGCGCCACATATTACGTCTGCATAAACTAAGAATCCATTTTTGACTTAATATTTTTCAGAATGCTGAGGCGTGATGGCTTCTCTTCTGAATCAGGTTCCGCAGACTCAATGAACTCCGGAGGAACTGCAGGTAAGCCTGACTACCCCTTATCAAGTATCGTCCTCACCCGGAGAACTCTAGGTGCGCTCCAGGACCTATATTCCATCTATCCGAAAGCAGAGTCGACGTTCCGAAGTTTGATGCGTGCCGCAAATTTCAATAAAGGCATCAAAGGAGCAGACTTTCAGTCCAAGAAGGAGCGGACGCTGATATTGTACCATCTTCTCGATAATCAGAAGGATTTGAAAGAGGAACAGATCCGCCACCTGGCCGATGCAATCCTGGTCAAGAGGGATAAGCAGAAGGCGCTGGGTCTCCTCAAAGGTTCCTCGAAGGAAGAAAAGCGCTGGTATTCGGTGCCCTGGGGAGGCACTAGGTCCCAGGTTTCGAAGGAAGAAGCGATGTGGAGAAACGCCCTTACTTATGCATCGAAAATTACTGACTCCGTTTTCCTGAACCACCTGAAGACTAAACGGCAATCTTTACCTGTCGGAGACTTATCACACGATATCGCTGCCGACTGCGAGAAGGCCGCATATAAATGCCTCGCAACGCAGCTCGATTCCCTAGCGTCTAGTACCAGCCAACAACTCCTTTCAACGCAGAAAGAAGAATTAGACAATCAAGTGCAACGCGAGGTGAAGAGTGAAGAGGAGAAGGAACTGAAAGTCTCCCGGGCCGAGTTTGTCCGGAAAATAGAAGATTTGTGCAGAGAGCGTTCCAGATCGTGAGTTGCCCACTCTTTGCGATTAACTTGTTTGTTTCACATAGCGCAGGCGTAATAGTATCCACATTGACCATTTCAAGACGAAGAAAGAGTATTATTATGCATCGGGTTTGTTACTAGAACTCGGCGAGATGGAGAACCTGACCTTAGCGTCGGCTAGATTCATACTTGATAAGTGGCAGGAAAGAAAGCCTGCAAAACCAAGAGATCGAATACAATATTCACATTTTACGCTTGCTCACAGACCAAAGGCACAATCTACAGCTTGATCCCACTTATGTCCCGATCCCTGTCCTCAACGACCGGCTTTCTCATTCTTTCCATATTCCATCCGACACCCTCGTAAAGTACGTCATTGATTGGCTCTGTTCATACCACCCCTTACCATCGCCCATCTAGATACGCCCATCTCCTCGAAGGGGATCGAATTCTCCTGGGCCTCATGGATTCTCAGGGAAACGTCGTGATTCATCTCGACCGCCTCGGTCGCATTGATGCCGCCATACAGTCACGGTCGCACGCGAAGTTCTTGCATCAAGACAAAATAGGCCAAGTGTGCCTCTTCGCATACGATGAATCGAAACGTATGTTGGCCATTTACGCTTCTGCGAGAGTATGTTCCTCCCTCTGCCCAATCTCGCGCGCACGTGTGACCGGTGTTTCATAGATGCAGCTCCACATCTTTGTGTTCGATGACGAGTTCAAGTCTTTGCGGGGACTCGGGACACCAATCGACCTGATGCCGTTCTATAATCCGGGGGTATCCATCACGCATGCGTGTTTCGTCCACGGGAGCGAAGAGATCCTCTTCATAGACTCAAGCGCACAGGCGCGGATATTTTCTCTCACCACCCTGCAGCCCAGGTATACTGATCTTTCTTATCCACATTCTTATTCCATGCTGACGCTTCATTACAGACCCGCTTCACTACGACTACCGCAGATCCCGCGCGCGATATACTCTGCCCCAGACGGATCATGTGCTCTCTTTGTCCAAGATGAAGACGGCGAGCGCACGATAACAGCTTATCACTGGTCTACATTCGCGTCTACCCGAGGAATTTCCGTCACGATCCCAGACTTCCCTGTCGACCTCGACGCAGCTCTTCTCACGTCGATGGTCAATAGGAGTAACATTCACCTCGTCGGTCTTGACCTAGATATGCGATCCTGTCTATCTGTTATTCTCGATATCACGCGGAAAGCCACCGAATTCAAATTCGAAGAAAAGAGGTCAAAAGGGGCATCGAGTCACGGTAAACAGACGGTCCACAACTGTCTGATCAATTGTCATAGCGACGTCTGGACGCGCTTTCCCGTTGTCCCAGCGGTGAAGCGCCAGACCATAACATCTTCTAGCCAGCGCCAGCAGAAAACGCTTGTCTTCGTGACCGACGACCATCGGCGTCCATATTCTTCCCACTTTTCCGATATCATTTCCGCCTTCGAGCGGACTTCACGTAAACCAACTGGCGACGAACTCAAGAGCATCCAAGTGTCTGCGCGGCCGTTCCCCTCTTTCGCACAGGAATTTATGTCCAGCCCGGATTGGCCTGTCACGCGTTTCAGAGCCGGCGAGTGGCTTGCAGATCTGCTCTGCCTCATCCCCATCCACATAGCGATCACTCAAGAGAACAGATTCGTGCCTCTCAAGGACGGCGTTGTGTCACCTGATCTGGAGAAGTCATTACTCGGAGCCGAAGTGAACAGGATCGTGGACAGTTTAACGCTCGGATGGTACGAATCGATTTTTCAGTCTTATTGGGCCTCGAAGGTAAGGCTTTTAATTCGTCCTCGGAACAATCTTGGCCGTGTGACTTACCTCGATGTTAGCCGGTGAAGGTTGTATCGTCGATGGGAGAGCAGTCTGTGGGGAAAAGCTTCACCCTGAATCACCTGGTGGACACATCTTTTGCGGGGAGTGCAATGCGTACAACCGGTTAGTTTCTAGCCACTTTTGATTCAGGTAAAACCGTACTGAGCATACCTAGAGGGTGTTTGGATGTCTGTTTCGCCCACGGAGGAAGCGCTTATTGTCGCTCTCGATTTCGAAGGTGAGCTCAAATACGTCATTCCCTATGGCTCAAAATAGCTGAATTTCTGCGGGCAACAGGCGTCCACAGTCTCGAGCGTTCGGCGCAAGAGGATACGCTTCTCGTTCTCTTTAACACTGCTATTTCGAATCTCGTGAGTAAACCGTTACGCTGTCGCTATTACGTGTTAAACCCCATCTTAATCGTAGGTTTTATTTCGTAACAACTTTGCTCTGAGTCGAGATATCAGTGGCCTCTTCCAGTCTTTCCAGTCCAGCTCGTCCGTATTAGATCCGACGTCCAACCCCTCACTCTTCCAGTCAACGCTTGTAGTCATTATAAAGGTACGATCGTCCCGTTTTGGAAATACAGTCGTTAATGTGCCCCAAATAGGATGTCATCGACTCGGACAAAGCTGAAGTGACGAGAGAGTAAGTATATACGTACTTTCTGTACTTCTTCCTCAACTGAAGTCGTCTAGGTTTGCTCTCAAATTCCAGAAGATCGTCCAAGATGAGCAAGACGCTAACTTCATCACACGCCTTCACGCGGGGAAGCTGCAAATCATTCCATGGCCCGTGATAGAATCGAGAGAATTTTACAAACTTTTTTCTGCTGTCAAGAAGAAGCTCGACCAACAAAGATCGTCACACCGTACCGCTGGCGAGTTCTTGCATACGCTCAAGACTCTGATGGCGAAGTTGAAGGTTCGTTCGATATCGATCTATTGAATCCTCAATGACCAACGCCGCATGCGTGCCAATAGGCGAACGACTGGGGAGCCATGTCTCGTAGGTTCCCGCTTCCTTTGTTTTTTTCTCCTAAATGTTCGTTATAGAAACGATGGCCGCACACCGAGCAAATTCTCTCCTCGCGATCTTGCCCATTGCCTTGGAGACCGGATACTCCGAAGTAGTCCCCGAACTTGAACCTCTAAAGGTAGAGTAGGCGTATAATCAGAAGCGTACAACGTCGAACTGAACACGTCAGGGTTTCGACACGGACCTTGTAATCGAGGCCGAGGACACGGAATCCCGATTCCTACTCGCGGGACCAGACATCCCAGCCGCCGAACGCGAACATCATCTTTCAATTCTCCGTGACTCCTGGGATCAGTTCGGATCCCGGCAACATGTCGACGACTCGGAATGGGCATCCGATCTTATCCAGCACCTGACTCGTCTCGTCGACCTACGTGTTGCTCATGTCGAAAAATGGCTCAAGTCGAACATTCAACGTTTCCAGGCCGAGCACGCCAGCATCGAAGATCTGCGCCGAACGTTCAACAGTGCGGTGATCGACCTCCGGGCCGGCATTCAACTTTGCAAGTCGCAATGCGCTACCTGTAACTTGTTATGCATACAGAGCCGTTTTCATGAAGGCAACCACGATTGCTTGACGAGCCACGAGTGTATCCACGATTGTACCTTCTGCAACCAGGAGTTGCTAGCTGCGAGAGATTGCGGTCAAATGTAGGTCCAGTCAACTTATTCGATGATAGTCTGTGCTAACCTGTGCTCAGCGCGGGTCACTCGGGAGATCATGTGTGAGTTTCGGGAAACCTGCCGATGATGCATCATCTCTAACCATCTATCGCTTGCTAGTTGCCGCGTAGACGCCCATCTATGCGGACAGCCTTGCGGACTCTCCGGAAAGCAAGGCTGTGTCGATAAGTGTGTCAAGGTGACTCCCTCCAATTTTTCTGGGCTTCTCAGTCTGACCTTTCGTCTCATCAGCCTGTTTCACATGAAGGCGACCACGTTTGTTCGGCACCTGTTCATACGTGCGGTCAAGTACGTTTTGGTATTAAATTGGTTTCCGAATATTAGCTCAAGCCTGCCTAGCCTTGCGATTTGATCGACTTGCCGCTGCCGAATGGGAGATCGTTTACGTGTTCCGGAATATGTCGCGTGCCGATGTGGGCAATTTCTCTCTCAATCCAAGCCGAAACTTCTGAAAGAATTCTCTTAGATATGAGGAGCACACAATTCATGCGTGCGAACATAGGCTCTGCCCTATCTCTTGTCAACTGTGCAAGCGGTTGTGCAACGGAGACCATTTGCATGGCCTGTTTGTTGGCGAGAATCACCTTTGCGGGTACGATCACTGCTTTCTTCCTTTCATTGTGATATTCACTTGGACTTTTAGCCAAGAGCACTCGTGCAGTGCCTTATGTTCTGCGGCAGGAATCTGCCAGATAGATACAACTCCGCAGTCCATCGAAGCTACGTTTACCGGAAGGCACGAAACATTTCAGTACACCAAGGTAAGCGCATGTCGATTGCAACAGTCACATTGATATTTAACCAAACACCCAGTATACTCAAGGTGCGTCATTCCGCGCTGTATTTTTGCTTTCCTAATAGTACATAACTTCAGCCGCGAAACGCCTTCGTTGTGTCAAAATTATCGAGCCCGGGGAGATCGAACATGAAGGGACTCACATTCATAGCAACGAAGACCAGCCATTCCACTTTTGTGAGAGCCGGTGAGCTAGGCACATAGTCCCCACTTCTTAGAAGTGCTTATCGGCCTCAGATGCGAGACTTGTGGTTACCTATGCACACTTCCTTTGGGTTCGTCATCGACCGCTTTTCACGTTCGCTTCAGGCTGACTCGAGTACAGGACACGCTCAACAAGAGCACGAAACCCGCCATGGGTCTATGTCACGAACACGATGGGCGATTGATGGCGCAGAGGGCAATAGCATTGAGCTGGACGGACGTAGATTCTCATCGAATGATGACGGCGCTCCGATGTTATGCAATTTGGTATGCACTTCCATGGGGAGACACGTCCACATCGACTACTGCCGCGGTCAACCACACGATAATCCCGAAGTTCTACACATCGATGAGAGGATGGTCCCAAACCCCGACCAAGAGAAGGACTGGATCACACACGGCCTTCACTGGCGCCGCATGGGTGAGTCTTTCATAAGAAATTTCTAGCTAGTCTTCTAAAGAAGAGATTCAACAGGTTTCAAAGGTAACCGAACCAAAATTGTGCGTGATATACTGCTTAACTTTCTCTCTAGATCCCTATCCTCGTGAAGATCAAGCAAATTTTGCAAAGTGGTACGTGGACTAGTATCGGCCTCACCCAATGCCTTGCTGAACGATTTCCCGATAGCGACGCAATGTGCCCAGGTAAATGACAGCTTTTTATGCGTTGTCTAGTGCTGAATCTGAACTATCAAGGACCTGAGCATACTGTCGACGTGGGTGGGGCAAACGCACAGCCTTCACGCTGCACGTTGTCAATGTTTCATCCACCTATGGATGCTGCCAATGCGCCAGCTGGCCTTGGATACGTGTCGAACGACGGACATCATTTCGGATGCAGGAATCCCATAGTCATGCAGCAAGCGTTCCACGTGTGAGTCATGCGTCTTTCTTTTCCCGCTAACGCCCTTCTAATTACTACGCTCCGTAGTATGTTCATCATTGACAGGTCGGCTTCGCTGCCCCTTTCCCCATGATCCCCTGACTTACAACTGAGAACCAGATCCGGATCAATGTCCCTGGAAGACCGACAGCCGCTTCCCAACTCTGCGGGGATAGATCGTATCGCGCGCACGGCAAATGATCGACTCGGCTCAGTCTTTTCGGCTCTCTACAGCTTCTGGATCGCGCGCCAAGCCGCAGTGGATCGTAACGCGCCGATGGGCGGAGGTAGAAGGGATGCGTACAGCCTGATTTTCTTTAATCAGGAACCATCGACGTCCATTGAAAACGATCTCACAAGTTCTCCTGATGAACTGCTGGACGCGGCCTTACAATATGTAGCCTATGGTGGCACGGATTTCACCAGCGCGCTAGAGAGTGCTCAGAACCTCATGACCTCACACTGGAGCACGGAACGGTTCGAATCGTTCCACTCATTCAAAAAATTTGATGCTATTTTCGACACGCCACTGACATGTATCGTAGAACACCCGTGATGATTTTCTTGTCGGACGGCCTTGCCCCATTGGCAGATGAAGTGATCTATGACGTCTGTCGTAGTGCCGTACGCCAAGGGTTTGTTAATCGCCGTACCAAGTGTCACTTCCGGATTTACTGACATAAACCAACGCCAGGAGACCCCTTTCGTTCCATGCCGTCTCATTCGGACAGGACGCTTCATCATCTTCACTACGCAGGATGTCAGAAATTGCTTTGGAAGTGCAGAACAACGCGCCGCACGACCCGCTTCTCCCTGCCGCAGCTAATGTTCCATCTTCTTATACAGAGGCTCTCGATACAGTAAGCTTGGTACAAACGTCTTCCGTTTGTTGATTAACTAACTTGTAATCAGGTCCGCCTAGCGGAAACGTTCCTCGGGATCGCTGAGTCGTTGAGAAAGCCCCGCGGCTTCTTGTTCTCATCTCGCTGAATTGCTCTGATTTTGTGTGAACCTTGACAATGTGTCCTAGATCTTAGCATCAGCAAAATAATATTTAATTGATAACTGATTACGAAATGGCAATTTCTTATGAATGATTGTGATTGATTATGATATACCTATTAATATGATAATCTATTATAATCATCGATAATTCTCCAAAGGATCCACTGGCCAACTCGTAATGGCTCATGAGCCATTGTGATTCTCATGTCCATCTCGTATTCAGGAAAGTTCTTGTAAATCTCGCATGCTTCACACATGGTCAGGGAGCTGGATCAACATGAATTATAGATCTGCAAAGCCTGCAGCAGTGACCAACTCGACATCATTGTTAGCAGCTACAAGATCATCGTCATTCTCTTCTCTGACACCCTCATCTTCATCATCACTCTCGTCACCTTCCTCTTCACCCTCATTTCCTTCTCTTGCTGGCTCGTCGGGGTCTTCATCACTGTCACCATCTTGTGCCGGTGGCTCTTCCTGTAGGAGCGTATGCTTGTCAGCAAGCAATACCTCATTGCATTGCCGAGTTGCCATATGCCCGACCCCCCCTCCACGGTACCGCATAAAAAGATCCCGATCGGAAAACCTGGGGCAAGATAGACTGAGTTGTTGTAAGAGAAAAGCTTTGACACTTACATTGCAACATAGTACGTGGGATACTCCCCATCCAGATCAGAGTCTGGTATAGCAATAGACTGCCTGGTCAATAGATCCTTTGTCCTAATGGAGGCGAAGTCTGGGATCAGGTGCACCATCCGTATGACTTCCCTGGGATCCAGGAACCCAAAAGCGGGCCCATGTACGTCAGTATCAGGCAGAAACCCAACCTTGTGCAGCTGCCGCGCTCTCCAACCACTCTGTCCGTCAGGAGAGTCGAAACCTAACCATCGAACCAAGAGGACATCCATCTGTGAAGGGGAACTAAGGCCTGCCTCCCCTTCAGTCCTCTCGCACACCATGAAGTGGTATATTCCGATTATTCTTGCGTGCCAATACGGAAACGCTGCGCGACCACCCACTCCCTCTTCATGTGATAGGACCATGATGTCCGCATGTGCGTGGGGTTTGGCGGATTCTTCCATCCTGCGGCCATCGTATGTCGTCGACCTGAACCGAATGGTCTTGTGATCATACATTTGGTTTTGATCGATGATGATCTTGTCACGTTCATAGCTTGAGAAGGACTCCTCATCCCCGTCATATGGTCGCCCTTTGATGCGCGAGTATAGATGGTCAAGAAGGCGAGGTTGAAAATCCTGTGTGAACACCTGTGTTACTAGCCAACAACAGACAAAGAGCGTCCACTCACATGAAGAGCAGGATCTCCCTGGTTTTGTACCAGCCAACTGGTGTGGTCTTTTACCGTCGCTGCCTTGGGTATCCAATAACGTTCACTTGAGCTGCTCGGCATGTCTCCATACTCAAGGAGTGGTTGTTGTGCTGGTACAGGAACAGGCGGATTTTGGTTTTTGTTGATTAACTCTAGCATAGCGACGTAGAATCGTCGGCGGCATTCTTTGGAAGTGATCTGGCTAATGTAGCCACGATTTTTGTTCGATATCCTGTACCACATCCTAGATAAGCGATGGGCAAGTTCGCTCTGTTGTGACTAATTAAGCATGCGATTGGGGATATGGGTGGACTTACGGTCTGGGTACTATATGAATCTGTCGTCCCATATTCCCTGATTGTCGGCACATAGTCTGGGATACAATGAAGCTTGAAGGTCGCAGTGTTGAATGATTTGTCCTTGACGCCAGCAGTTTTTCTCTGTCTCGTGCCCTTGCTGCGCTTTGCTTGCTCTTGTTGGCGTGAGGTACGAGCGTGTGTTTCTCGTGGAAGTTCTCTTGTCTTGTATCGGGGGCACGTTATAGTGGCGAAGTCCCGTATTGCCTGGCAGAGGGCAGTGCCAACAGTCTCCATCATCTCCAACGTTGTATCGGTGTGTAGGCGTAATTTAGCATAGCCATGCCAAGTCGCAAGCAGGAATATTAGTTCTTTGATGCTCCTGTCGTCCTCCACTGGAAATAGCCCGTCAAACGCAGGAATCGCACACTGTTACTGATGTCACACAGACTTGGATCGTACTGTCATGTAATGGAGTACGTACCTGTAATATATCTTCATAGTCTCAAGCGGCGAGTTTGCTCAGCTCTGAAACCTTTTTTGGTAACTTGCGGATGTTGGGACTGAAAGTGGGTGTGTTACGAAACCTGGGATGATACAAAGAAGTATTCAGCGTCATGCGGCTACGAGATACTGGCCTTACCTGTCATCGAGAATTCCTACAAGTTCTGTTCCCTTGCCTGGGATCGCATAGAGCATTCTGATTAGATGGTTAATGATCGACTTCCACACGCCAAGTTCAATCTCGTGAAGGAGGTCCACAACAAAAAGGTTGTGGTAGTCCTGTCCTACGCTGACAAGCACATCGGAAAATGCGTTCTGATAAATGTGTCAGCAAGTCCGAGTCTTAACCGCTTGGGATGGATACTTGCCCGAGTAGGTACCATGGAGCGATCGTTGAGATGTTTTTGAACTCCCTTGCTTGTTATGGCCAACCCCTTCTCGAACATAGCCTTGCGTGCCTCCTCAATGGCTTGACGTCTTTGAGCATTGTCGATACGAGGCCTACGTTTTCGAGCATCTGACCGGGTACCCACGCCAGGTATCTTGTTCTTTTTGATTAAGCACCGCGGGCAAGGGGCAGCCCCAAGGTTCCTGATTGTAGATAATAGTGCCCTTATCTTGTATCAGCGTTGCGGCAGTGACGACCTGGTTGATGTGACTTACTTTTCTGGGTAGTCAGCGGAATATGTGATAATACGAAGGAAGAATACTCGCTCTATGCCATCAGAGCATCGTATTGCTAGTCCGTTGGTAGAACCCTCGATAAATTCCTTGTCTAGCAAGAGGTCCCACACAGCGTGCATGAGCTCGCGCTTGCAGTGGACCTCAACTTCTGCCTTTGGTACTCGCTTTGTCTTTTCTTGATACCGGCTGGTAAAGTCTCCGCCGAGCTGCAATGAATATTAGTGCGATGCATTGTCGGTTAGTCATGTTAGGACCTACTGAGGGAACGTAGGCGAGGTGGTGAACTGCGTGGCATGATGGCTTCATTCTCTCCTGCTTGGATTGGTTTGCAAACATCAGATATACCGGCCATACTGAAGCTGACCCGAAACTTGTTAGTTGCGCGGAATCCGAGGCCAGCATGAGCTGGAGCGCTATGCGCTCCCTGCTGTCGCCTTCTTGCCGAGGGAGTTCGTCGACCTCCATCTGTGACCGTATCATCGCATCTGCAGTGTAAGTGTCAGCGTAAATTCGCTCGTGTTTGTCTGGATCCAGGGGGTCTGAGTGCCAGTGCATTGTGTAGGGCGTGAAGTGGAATGTCTCGGCGGAATTGGACCCACACACAGTTCTAACAATGTCAGTAATTCGTCGATGAAAGAAGCCATGTATTGGTAGCGTTGGTGCGTTGTCCTCCGAGGTAACTGGCATCCCTTCCACTGGGAGGCGGATGTGAACTGTAGACTCTCGCCATCCTTCCCCCGTCTGAAAGGGATGCGCATCGCCCTTCAGGTAATTGTCCAGGCGCACATTTTCGGAGTGAGCATTGAAACCCTCCATCTCCTCGCGACTGAACCTGGTGTCTTGCATTATCGTGGCCACTGAGGTCGCGTGCTCCTCAGATTTCAGATCCATTCCAGAGAAGTACATTGCCATGTATAAGGCGACACTTAAGTTAGGAAATGGCGCAAAGGGGTCGGCAGGCATACCGCGGGATATCTCGTGCATCACATCCGTACGGATGAGGATTGGCCGAACTTCCAACGATGGCGAGTCACATATGAGCTCCAGCTTCTCCTCATGCTTTGGGATCCAGGTCGGCGTGCGTGTGTATCGTCGGAATATACCGAGTTTATTAGCGCGTGTCTGGAAAGGATGCGGTCGAAGATCCGGCGGAGGTCTTTCGATGATCTTCGGAGTAGTCGAGCGATCATCGCGCTCAGATGGTGTAGGCAAACGGGGTGGTACGTGAGCGAGTGACATGTCGCCATGAGGGACGTAATCTTCGAGGTAGCGTGGTAGACGGATGGGGCGTCCTGATCGTTTCGACCGTACTACAGGTGGGGGGGACGGTGATCCCGGTGGACTTTCACCCGAGGGCGCTGTATTCTGTGAAAGTCATGATCCCGATGCAGGAAGACTTCAGATGGCATACCTCGCCTGCATTACTGCCAGATGGTCCTGGCTGCTCTTCGTCATCTTCATCCAGCCCTCCAATACGGGGTCGTTTGTGTCCTGGGTTGATCTCTGGTTCTTGACTGGACGGCCTCGTTCCCGGCAATCCCGAACTTGTCCACCTTTTTCTGCAGGCTCTTGCGTGTTTGCCAAGCGAGACGCTGCTGGCAAACGACTTGCCGCAGCGCAAGCAAGGGTGTCTCATTTCTTGAGGTCTGCCAATGTCAGTGATACTGGTGGTGAGAGCGAAGAATACCACGATTGTCTTGAGCAGCATGCAGGAGCAGCGCACCTGTCAAGGCCGATCAGTGACAATATGGATCTATAAAAAGTTGAGCACTGTCCTTCTGTCTGCGCATGGCCCTTCCCAACTCCACCACTGGCATTGAATTGAACTTGAACATGGGCACGGCCTCACCAGGGTTGCCCATGGTCGCTCTATTGCTCGTTCCTGCGAACATAAGCAGAGTAGTGAGTATTTCTGTATCTTCCGTAGAGTAAATGTACTTACTTGTCGCAGACGTTCAACCTGATCCCCTCCCCTGCCTCTGGCACAGGAGAAGGCGGTGGCGTCGGTACGGTGGGCCTACTGACGGAGCCCCCGCCATCCACCAGCGTCGAGGGCGTGTGCAAGGAGAAAGAAAAACCTGCGACTCCGCGTGCAGTGGACAAGCTGCCTCTGCAACGCACCCCGAAAAGGGGGCCAACTCCAAGCCCTCGGTTCACTCCAAGTCCTCGGTTCAAAGCCAGCGCGCGCCCGCGCAGGCTGCCTCCGCTGCGTGCCCCTGAGAACCTCCTGAAGAGGGCAAATGCTGAGGCTGCCAAAGCTGAGGCTGCCAACGCGGAGGCAGGACCATCTCGCCTCGTGGTCACCGGATCACCACAAGTCGTTGCTGGTCAAGATTTGTTAGTCCTTCCTCCCATGCCAAGGGAGGTATTCGATGAACTCACCAGCATGTTCGACGACGTCGACAGCTCCCGCACAGAACCGGAAATGAGTGACGAGGGGGCTAAGAGGCGCAAGTGCGGTTGGGAACTCGAGTAACTAGTGATGCCATTGTTATGTCCCGAATACAAATTTGACAACGCCGACAGCTCCCACACGGAACCGGAAACGAGTGACGAGGAGGCTGAGAGGCGCAAGTACGTTAGGATCTCGCGTAAATAGTGATGCCATTGTTATGTGTCCCGAATACAAAATCTGCGGTCTTATCTATGAAGACGTTCCCCCATGGTCCATCAACTGTTGGACAACGTCTTCAAGTTATCATAAGTAGGGTGCCAGCTGACAGGTAAACCTTGTACTTACCGCGATGCGTCGCGCCCCCGTCGACCTTCGCCTTCGCTTTGAGGGCAGCCCACTTCCCTCGAAGCTGTTCGGCAGTCCACGTGCTCCAACGCTCATCGATTAGCTCGGCCCATGGAATGTTGTTTTCGTGGTCGAGATTCAAGCGCGTGATTCTAAGTTGTAATGGTTCGCTAACCGTTTGTCCGACTTGGACTGCTTGTGTGGCTTGCAACACGTGACGGGTGTTGACGGACACTAGGCTGGCTGAGCACTAGATCCCCTTGGAGTGAAAAGGGCGTGATAGCACCTCCACTAAGTCGATAATGAGAGAGAAGAGTTGAAATAGAAAGAAGAAGAGAAAGACTGAGACGAAGAAAGGCAGACTGAAGGGAAGAGGAAACTGAAACAAGATAGCGATTTGAAGAAGACCAGGATAGGGATCCCTGGTCTAAACTAGTCGACTTATATACACGTAAGACTCGCTTTAAAGCGGAGTCTAAACTAAGTAATGAGTCACAAACCCTAGTACAGCTATCCTAGTAATGAGTCATGTCCGTGGCATGTGATACTGACAAACAATAAAACGCTTGACAGCGTGTGAGTCTGGATGAGTAAATACTAATACACCGGTCCTAGGAATGGAACGTCATGGAAGGCCATCGAACCCAGCCCATCACATGTCCTAGAGTCATCTGATAATCAACGTAACGCGCGGTGATGGGGAGTGATAACAAGAAGTATGAATGCAGTCCCAATGATAATCTGCAGGAAGAGGTCAGCGCGGTCCAGATCGTGACATAAGTGGTCAGAATAATTCAGATTATTTAACAAAAACTTACTTCTTGACGAGCGTTTTGGCATCGGTGTCACGCCAGCGAGTCCTCCCGCCACTCTTCGCTATCCACTTATCCCGGCATTGGTCGCGTGTCCGAGTCCCGTCCAAACGTTCCGATACCATCTTCCAGAACTTGGGAGTATTATCGGGTGTTTTGCCCTCCTCTTCCAGTACTTGCATGACTTGGGTGAGGTGAGCCTCCTCCTCTTCAGACCATGGACCTGTATTATCGTCAGCAATCAGTCCGTCGAGTAGAATAACGTGGGCATACCTTTGCGTCGTGTATCACGAGGTACCAAGTGCCTATGATACCTGTTGCGACAGGCAGCGGCAGAACGTTGCATACCGCGACTGATCTCATACCAATCCAAACGTTGATCGAAAAACCTAAACAATGTGAGCAGGATCTAATGATCCTACATACGTGAACCACTCACTTCTTCAGTCTCAAGTCCTCTTTGTCGGACCAGTCCCCTTTGTCCCGGTATGGATCGAATAATAATTGGGCATGGTCCAGCACCGAACGTATGCGCCTACCTGGAACTGCGCGAGCTACGTCGGACTGTTACTTAGACAAAGTAAAGTGGTGTTGCAGAGACAACGTACTGATGTCCTCCCAGAATCCATCCCGCTTCGCAACACCTAGCACGATGTCCTCAAGGTCTTCTTGACTGATCCCAGAGGCCTAGGAAATACCGTGAGGACGTGCGCGCTATTGGCGAGTATCGTCTCACCGCCCGATATCGACTAAGCGCGTCTTGCACGCACTCCGTTTCCACAGGTGTGAACTGTCCCTCGCGACACGAAATACCTGATATATGAATCAGCAACGAAGCATACGCGAAGACGTTTGTTCTCACCGTGTAGTCGGAACTGGTCACCAGTCCACCACTTCGTTGCGAGCATCTCCGCGTGCTCGTTGGACGGGGAAGTCGCGTGAGTCGTGCTACCGACGGAGCTCATGTCCTGCAGGATTGTTACGACTTAGTTACTGATTTCAAGCGTTATTAACGCGACTTAGCTACTATACTATTGATTCAGACACGTATTGACTACTAAATGTAAGGTAGCATGGTAGTCTAAGTGGAAGATGAGATGGAGAGAAAAGAGTGTTCGGGAGTGTCCGAGCGGTATATTATACTGGGCCACTCCGCACCTGTCCCAAAGAGCACGTGCACAGAATGAAGCGTACCGGATCATATCCCAAAAGAGTGCTCGGAGACTTCCGATTTACCGGGCCAGTTCATGACCCGAATGAGACTGCGGGAGTCTCCGAGTGTCGCGTTGTATACCGGACCGTGCACGTGCTCTTTGGGACAGGTGCGGAGTGGCCCAGTATAATATACCGCTCAGACACTCCCGAACACTCTTTTCCTCTTTCCTCGCACATCCCATCTCCACGCGTCACACATCTATATTACTGTAGCACGACTTGTAGTACGTAGCGTGTAGACCCAAACAAATGACGTTTGTTGGCGCAAGGCGATGAACCACGCTCAATGACGACCAGTGTAAGTGGAGCTTTCAAACGAGGCATACAATAAATTTACGTGGAATCTCGCTACAGTACAGACCCTACAACGCGGGCTCCCCACATGTGGGGGGTGTGACCCCTTGATGTAAGTGCTTAGCCAAAGATATTTGAGCAGGCGGGGTTCTCAACGTCCCCCCCCATTCTTTCTAACTACGACCAATGACAGAGTTTTCGGTGAGTCCAGTGTAATCCCTCTTGGCTGTTGGGAACTTACGTGACTGCAACAGCTTAGCAACTTTCTTGACATCGAAGCCGTCGTAGATAACGAGGAGGAGGAGGAGGACGAGGAGGATGAGCAAGAGCTCAGTAAGTTCATCAACATAGTACATGATTTAATACTGATTTCTTGCATGTAGCTACGTTTTTGGACGATGACATCGAGGAGAGCGAGTCAGGCGGGGAACGGCTTAGGTCGGTCACACCGTCGGAGCTCTCAGACGAGGCCACAGACATGCTCGCTCGCGCCGCTGCAAGAGGGGCGAACAAGGCACCAAGGCCAAAGGACGATGACGGGCAGCACTTACTCCTGCCCGCTAAAGGCGACCCCGAGATGTGGGCGGTGTGCGTAAAGGTACGTCGTATATTTCAGCTCCATTCTATTGTAGCTCACGTGGTGTAGCCCAGCTTTGAGAGCGGGCTCGTAACGCAGATCGCGACCCGGTGTCTAACCGGGAATTCATCCGGACGACCAACTATCGCGTCGGCATTCGCCCGCCCCGGCATTCCGGGATACCTATTCATCGAAGGTCGACCATGTGACGTCTCCGCTGCCGTCCACGGCCTGGTGACAGTGTACGGCGAACCACGTCTGGTTCCCTCAGACGAGTGTTTGACGTTGTTGTCTCGCCGTAGTCCCCTGCATCGCCGCGTCCACGAGGGCGAATGGGTGCGATGTCTCCACGGGTTATACCGTGGAGACGTGGGTCTTGTCTGCGGTCACATTCGCTCTTCGGATGCAGATGTGACCATTGCCTTCATTCCCCGCATTCCCGAAAAGGCCTCGGGATCTGCAAAACGCAAAAGGCCGGGCCGACTGGAGCCGTGCAAGTGGACTGCCGCCGAAGTTAAGGCAATGTGGGGCAAGCGGGTTCGCGAGATCTCGGAAGTCGATTACTGGTTGAACAACGAGAGATACAAATCGGGTCTCGTCATCAAGTACCTTCCTCCCGCGAGCGTCGTCATTGCCGATCCTCCTCTGGACATCGGCCCATTCATTTTGACAAAATACATTTCTAACCTTCCTTTTTTCAGCTCGGTAGGGTATCGAAATGCTCAAACTTCGATCCAAGTCGGGCACCGGGTCAAGGTGATCGCCGGTGAACAGCGGGGACTCGTTGGTCACACCACCGACGTCCGCGATGGCGTGGCGACCGTCACCCTGCAGGTCGGTGAAGATATCTCTCCACTCATCATCTCGCTGCGCGCGCTTTCCATCCAATACTCCCCCGGTGACCACGTCAAGCATCGGTTCGCAGACTCACGCAGTATTCTGTCGACAGTCGACGAGGGCCGCAGGGCGGTGACCTACGTTGAGAAGGACACTAACGAGGAGGTAAGTACGACAGTATCTCTATGTTACACTATTAACATGTCTTAATAGTATGTCGCCCACATGGACGCCATAGAACCGTACTCCCCCCCCCGCAACTACTTCCGTTTCACACCGGGCCTCTGGGTCCATTTCAGCGGCCCGAGGGATTCCGATCGACCCAAGCGTCGCGGCTATATCACGGTGGTGGAGGAGGATCACGCGCTTGTGACAGACGAGCTCACGTTTACGGAGGTAAGTAACAAACTGTCATTGCAGGCAGAGCTGACGTTGGACACAGTTCAAGATCGACACGCGAGACCTTGAGGTTTCGACAACCCAGGCCGCTTCCCTCCCGGCTGGCGACCTGGTCCACCCTCTGCTGGGCAGAAGGGTCGTCATCACTCAGGGAGAGCGCAAAGGGTACGGTGGCGTCGTCCGAGACGTCGGAAACACTTCGATCACCGTCGAAGTCAACGCCTTGTTCGCCAGGGCCGTCTCGCTGTGCCAACCATATCCCTGGCATCATCTCAGACTCATGTACGTTCACTTTACATCGGGCAGCGTCTTCCTGCTCATTTCTCCTTAGGTCGAAAGAGGAGGAGATCGCCAAATCCAATCCCGGTCACTGCCCTCGCTCCTTCACTCCTCCGCCCGGGCCTGATTGCCCTCCACCGCGGGCCTTAACGCCCGAACCAGAAGGAAGTAAGTCGCGCATCCTCATTATACCTCTGTGAACTCACACATGGTACAGGTCATTGGCTTTTCAACCCGTCGATCCAACAACTCATGGAACAGAAAACCATTCCGTTCCATCTCCGCAACACTCACGAGTCGAGCGACGAGTCCTTGCGGAGGTTGGCAAGGAGTACGGGTAGGACCGTTCCCGCGGACCGTCGCAACAAGACCCCTAAAGATGGGGAAATCGTCCTCAGTGTGGCCGGACGTTCCCACCCGACGCAGGTTTCGGTCCACCCGAGATTCCTCTTCCCATGGGAACCCATAGTCGGCGACGAGGTCGTGGTCATCAAGGGCCCGTTGCTTGGGGCGATGGGAATGGTCAAGGCGATGGAGCGGCTACTGTGTACGGTGACCTTTTCTTTGGACGACAAACCTGTGGACTACCAATTCGAATTAAGCGAGCTCGCGGTGATTGAGGACTAGTACGGTCTATACGTGTATTTTGTCATAGCATGTCAATGTATCATCTGTTCTCTGAACCCCTTGTGAGGGCTCCCAACTGGCAAGTACGACTACAAAGCATACAAGGATCAACAATGGCCCCAGTATAACTAAACACGGTACGTCCTCACTTGTCATTGGACACATATGCTGACAATGCGGAGACCTTGGACAGCGCAAACCCCCAACCCATGGTGATAAATCTTGGGGTAACCTTTTCTGAATCGAAGACAGTAAAGTCTTGGGGTACTCTCGTCGAAGACTGCGATGATCTGGAAAAGGTAAGGCAACTACTATATATGGTTATATGACTCATTTGTTTGCGAAAATGCAGATCACGATCACATGTCCCTGAAGCCAGATAAAAGGGCGCCTGTTAGAGCCAGGTATATGCAACGCATCTCATCTTATCTCTCCCCAGATGTCCTCTACCAATCGCTCCAGCCCGTCTACTCACAGGGGACGCGAGTCAACTCAGCCCACTAGCGAGCCTGAGGAAGAACATCCCACACCTAAAAATAAAAATAAATCGTTGAGTTGTTCCTTGTTCCTCAACTCGTGCTGATACGTGCCGACAGGAATCCTGGCAAAATACCTGCAATAGAAGCCTGTGGCCGCTTTCTCCTGCGCTGTGTCCACCCGTTTGTTGCAGCTGACATTCTCATGGTTGTTGCACGGGAGCAGGTCTCACCAGGCTCTAGCAGAAAGTACAGGTTCTGTAAGTCCTTTATATTCGCATATATATGGCAATCTCACAGGAATATAGGACCAAAGAAACCATGGAAGTATATGGTACATATAGTGCCGCCGCACTATCCTTCAGCGAGGAGTTCCAGACGCATCTGGAACAGAAGAACCTCGAGAACGTTGAAAGTTCGGTGAGTATTTATCCCCACATTCACGCATGTCTCACGTTTGGCACAGCTTGCACGAGGGATAAGCCAAGGTCGCTCCTGGGATTTGATTCGTTTGAAAGAAATGACCCCAAAACTTGCAAGTAAGACCAACGTGCCTCTTCCTTTGGTTTCCCAAACAAAATGGGATCGCGGGTTCAACAACGACGAAACTGGGCGGATGCTCATCCCTATTAGAAATCTCAAGGCATACAACAAAGACCCAATCGGTGTCCGCGCGAAAGTCAATGCCGGGTCCGAGGAGTTCCGAGTGACTGGAACCAACCCTCCAGCCTTCTTGTACGAAGACCCAGACAATTACGACTCCAAGAACTCTCTATCTGGACTCATGCGGGGATATTTCCTCGGGCGTGTAGGTTGTTTTGGGTCTCACGATACAAGTGCTAACTTGTGTGGACAGTGTTTGCGTGCAATATTCTCAGGTCCAAGGACAAGCCTGCAACTCCCAACAAACGGGGACAGACCTACTAGCCGGTCTGTGTCCGAGCGCTGTGGTCTCAAGAGTGTCACGACCGCAACGATGGTATATGTGGCCGTTGTAACGGTTCGCTAACCGTTTGTCCGACTTGGACTACTTGAGTGGCTTGCAACACGTGACTGGCGTTCTCGGACACTAGGCTGGCTAACACTAGGTCCCCTTAGAGTGAAAAGGGCGTGACAGCACCTCCACTAAGTCGATGATGAGAGAGAAGAGTTGAAAGAGAAAGAGGAAGAGAAATAGAGTGACAAGGAAAGGCAGACTGGAAAGGAAGGGAAAACCGAAACAAGATAGCGAATTGAAGAAGACCAGGATAGGGATCCCTGGTCTTTACTAGTCGACTTATATACAGGTAAGACTCGCTTTAAAGCGGAGTCTAAACTATAGTATGAGTCACGAACCCTAGTACAGCTATCCTAGAAATGAGTCATGTCCATGGCATGTGATACTAAAGAACAATAGAACGCTTGACAGCGTGTGAGTCTGGCTGAGTAAATACTAATACACCGGTCCTAGGAATGGAACGTCATGGAAGGCCATAGAATCCGGCCCATCACATGTCCTAGAGTCATCAGATAACAATGTAACGCGCGATGATGGGGAATGAGATGAGATAAGAACGAGTGCAGTCCCAATGATAATCTGCATGAATAGGTCAGCGCAATCCAGTCCGTGACAGCCGTGGTGGTAAGTACACACCGTCGAGCCTTCCTCACGACTAACACAGCAATAGGCCCGACACACGTTGAGCACCCAAAACACTTGGAGTGGTAAGGATGGGACCTTCGACTATCAAGACTTTGCAGGCCTGTTATTCAAACTTTTCGAGCTTGACGAGGAGTGGACTAAGCAAACCATTCAGCATTGGAATCTGTAAGTACTGCTTGTGGCATATGCATAAACTACTAATTATTGTTAACAGTGAACTCTTCGGGGACAAGGACGGTGCTGGGCCTGACAGGCAAATCGCGGGGCCTTCAGACCCAGATGACTTTCTGGCTATGGTAAAGGACCAATCGGAAGGTCGTCGTACCCGGAATATAGCGGCTGAGGAAGCACGTAGCGAAGACGCAGGTCAGTACATCGTCTCATGCACTGTAGGTGGTGATATTCACAGAATCAGACCCTCATGGAGATGGGGATTCCCGCCGCTCCGAGCCCCCAGGCGATGGCAATGATTTGGACTTCCCCACAATCACAAGGCAAACGCCTTTGACATCACGAACAGAGGACAGTCGTCAGACGACACCTGATGAAGACCGAACTGAGGATAGTCGCCCGCTCACACCATTGCCAGATCCTGAGTCTGATGAAGACCTAACTGAGGACAGTCGCCCGCTCACACCATTGCCAGAGTTCGAATCCGATGAAGACCGAACCTTGGTGGTCCGACCTGTTCCTAAGAAGCGATACAGAAAACAGAAGGACAACGGCACCGGCGATCAGGCTGGTAATGAAATGCAGCCCAGGGCCGCAAAGCGACGCAAAACCGCAACGTGTGCGAATCCACAAGCTAAGCCAAAGCCAAGGCCAAGGCCAAAGGTAAGTCTACTTATTGTACATCCGATAAAGACCCACACCTCTTTGCTCAGCGTCGTCTTCCATAAATGTAGTTATTATTGTACTATGTAACAACAAATGAAATTAATTGTGCGCAATGACTTTTTTATGTGATATTTGAGTTGTATTACAATCAATGGCAATCGCTTGTAAGATCACAAAACCTTGCAATCACTCGTAACATGTCAAAATGATTACAGATGCATATAAGACCATGAACACTTGTGAGCAATGATGATCAAATTCAATCTACATAAGTGATTACAAGACAGCGGCATAATTATAACTGGTCATAATTGGCAAAAGTGGTTATAATACCGCCAAAGTCATACTAGGCCTCATAATTGACAAGAGGCCTTATAATCTACAAAATTGATTATAATCTATTCAGCCGCTTACGAGAATCACACAATCATACTAATGAATTGCCAATTTATCGAGCCAACAACGATGTCTCACGGTGATTGGCAATCATGGTATGTATTTATGATGTCATTATGGTGACTATAATATATTATAATCGCTTAAAATTTTTCCATTATTTTGCTGATGTATGTGTTGTGCTTTCATGTATGTTATCCCTGCGTTGTAGAGGACGTTCGATTACATTTGTACCACGAACAATGTGGAAATGACCGTTTGATTTTGTTGATGAAAGTCTGGTCATGCTATTTTGTGGAACCTGAGAAACACCGTGACTCTCGAAGCGAATTAGATAGCGAAGGTAGCTCAACTGCGGCAGTACAGGTAAAAACTTTCCCATTGTTGGGGGTGCGGCCGCGCATGATGTGAGCGTTGAGTAATTCAGGACCAGCGACAGTAAAAATCACGGTAGCATTCGTACCTCAGCCGTTTCTTCAAAACGACGAGTCGTACGTTCCCGCTCCTACAATCATCGGATTACATTGGCTTCATGGGCCCGGAAAAATACAGTCAAATTTACAAATGTGGTACTGTACAACGAAGCGAAATTGTACTCCTCAAACATGACTTAAGAGTAGGAAAGCAGGGCACCACGAGTATTCGTCAACGAGTTAGCCAACCCTTCGAATGTCGCTGTCAGATTAATCTAATGAAGTGGATGTCAAACTCTGAAAGCCGAAAGTATCCACCACTTACCGTGTTTAGGGCTTTTGAAAAAGTAGATGGGACGCTTTTTCTCAAAGAACTTTGTGGCGCGTTCCTCTCTACTTCTTGCGCAATTTCCACCATCCTACGCAAAACAACTGAACGATTCTCGGGCCCGAACGAAACGGCGTGGAAAGAAAGTGGCATCCTAGAGTTTATGATGTCAGTCATCTGTGAATGCAATGGAGGAACTACGAGCCTGTGCTTAGCTGCATCGCGACAGATCTCGTACATCGGCTTATCCTCAATGTGACTCTGACCGTCTGTCAAGAAAATAAGGACAGGCGCCCTATGATGCCAGTCAGTTTTTCATGCGGTCAATATTAAGCTTTCATACAGCGGACGCCCATACCTTTCCGTACTCCAATGTGAGGCCATGATGCTCTGTGCTTTCCGGATCGCACGTGTGTAATTCTCGCTGTCACTAGGCTGATACCCCAAGCAAGAAGTCAAGAGCTCATCGGGAGAGCTCATGAAGTCGTGCTCGACACAGATCAATGGGTCTCTACTGAAGAACATAATTGTGTAAGCATCTCTTCTATATGAGTGAGCGTTGAGCCTAGCGGCGGCCTGGCGTGCGATCCAGAAGCTATATAGAGACGAAAGTACGGCCCCAAATCTGTTATTTGCGGTATGGGCGATAAGTTGGGTCCCTGGAGCATTTGGAAGTGGTTGACGATCAGTACGTGTCATGGATTGTGATCTATCACGTGCGTAAGCGAGATTTCGAGGGGGAATCGTGGTAGACATACGTGTCGATCGCAAAGATTCTGTCACACGGACTAAGTCACAGAACTAGAAACTCTGAGGAAAACAACTCACACATGGAAGGCTGCTTGCAGAGGCCCGGGCTTCTTGCAGTTGAAATGGTGACCATCATCCGACACGTATCCGGGACCGGGAGGGGGGCCTCTGGAGCTCAAGGGGGTATGAAATAGTTCTAGCGTGCAGCTTGACGGCTGTGCGAAGGCTCCTCTCATAGCATGTTCGGTACCTTCGGAAGTTATTGGTGACGTGGGGAACGGTACGAAAAAATTAATGACCTGGGCACATTGCATCGCTATCGTGCGAACATTAGATAACGCATGTATTGTAAAAGCTCTAGAGAAGTCTACATACCACTTTAAGAAATTTGCTTGGTCCTCGCGAGAATACGGATCTGTGGATCATAGATGAGTATATTGGATAGGGCCGTAGTCCTTAATTACCCTTGAAACCTGATAATGAAATAAGTGAGGTCAGACGAACGTTCCCGTGACGAGCCTACCCATTCGGCGCCAATGAAGAGCGTGGGTGATCCAGTCTTTGTCTTTATTAGGTTCTGGAGAGATTCTCTTATCGACGTGCTGCGTTTCTGGATTATGCGAGCCGGCACCGCGGCAGAAGTCAACATGGACATGTCTTCCCATCGACAGGCATACAAGATTGCACAGCATAGGGCCACCATCGTCGGACGAGGCAAATTTGCGATCCTTTAACACGACACTTGTATCGTCGGAACCATCGACAGCCCACCTCGTTTGTGACATGGATCCGTGACTCGTCTCGTGTTCCTGCTGAGTATGCCCTGTACCAGAAATCAGTTAAGAACGATTAAACAGAGATGATAACTGAACCAGAAGGAAGCGTGCACAGATATCCACAATTTCCACACCTGGAGCTAGTGAGGCTCTGAGAGAAGCGTAGTTCGTCTGAACCCACCGAGTGTCGCAATAATGAAAGGGATCCTCGTCGTTACTATGTATGTGAGAACCCGGATGGCCGACCTCCCCTGGCATGATTAGCTTCGCGCAAGGGAGGCGCTTGGCAACTGAAATGATGCGCCGTTAGGGTGTCGTGGCAGGGTTTCTGGAAACACACCTTGTGCATACTGCATGCCGCTCAGTTATCAGTATAGTCCCTTCATGAAGGCACTTACTTTCGTATACGGGAAAGTTCCATGCCAGCCAGTGAATGTAGCTTCGATGGCGTCGGGTTTTGTTTGGATCTCGCATATACCCTCGGAGCATTCGGAGCCACAGAGATGCCGTTTTCTGCAGGGCTTTTCTGTAATATGTCAAATGAGGTAACGATAGACGCACCCGCAGAGGTGATTTTGGCCATCATTCAACCCATGAAAGTGGTCGCCGGCACACCTTCCGCCGCATAGCTGACAAGAAACAGGGCACTCCCTGTTCTCACACTCGTGATCCCCGTGTTTCTTATCTCTGAAGGAGGTGGCACTTCGTAAGACATCATATCGCGAGGGGTTGTTCAGCTCACATCGGGACCCGACAGGTTCCAGGACATCTGAACCGCTTTCCGTCTCGCAGCCTCAAACCAACCAAACGACACGGCTAATATAGCATTAAATCAATTGAATAACCAACCAAAATTAAACTTACCTGGCCACACATATGGATCGGAGCTGAGCATATGTGGTTGTCTTCGTGCCCAGTTGGCTAAAGGGGGGATGGCGCCGCATAAGAAAGTGTGAGGTACTAGTCGAAGATCAGTGTAATTACCTGAATACATTTCTCCGTACAGCCTCGTTTTCCGAAGTGTTCACATTGCTCTCCACATAGATGGAAGCCTACTTGGCATCTATCGTGAGGTATGTGTGAATCCTGGTAGGTACGATGAATTCCGGGCTCACATGTGATCTCCAGGGTGACCAGCACTGGGGACGCGTGACCAGTCAGGAACGCTAATAATGAATGTGGACGAACAGACGTTTCACCGCAGGGGTTTTTAGGGAGAGCATCCCGTTCACAGTATGTACAGTCATGTATACATTCATGATTCGTCAGGCAGTCGTGCCTGTCTCCATGCGAACGACTACTTCGTACGCATATCAAGTTGCAGGAATCACATTGCGACCGGCAGAGATCAACGCCAGCCCGTAGATCTATGATAGCATTGTCGAATGTTCTGCGTAACTCTTCGATACTTGCGTGATCGCCTTTGAATTGCTGTATGTTTGACTCGATCCAACCCTCAACGTGAGCCACTCGCAGGTCGACGAGATGGGTTAAGTACTGCGCAAGATCGGAGTGCCACGTAGAGTCGTCGATGTATTGCCTTCTATTGATACGATCCCAGGATTCACAAAGAGTCATGAGTCGACGTTCCTGCTCGATCACTGGAGTGTCTGAGTCCGAGAGAATGAATTGCGCTTCGGTATCTTCCGCTGCTATCACAGTGTCTGCATCGAAGTTCTAGTTTCCTTAGCCTAACGCAAGACCTCACTTTAAGAGGGACTTACCTTCAGGGGGACTGTCTCAGTTTCTATCTCGGAAAATCCGGTCTCCACGGCATTAGGCAAAAGGGAAAGAAGGGAATTCGCGCGTTGCGTGGCCATATTTTCTGAGATCGAGAAGTGAGGGCGGAGAGTCTGGAAAAGCTAGGCGAACGTACGGGACATGGTTCCCCAATCATTTGCCTATAGGACTCATCGCAGGTCAGTGATCCACTCAAGCGCTTAATTACTTCAATCAAACCTTCAACTTGGCCATCAACGTCTTCAGCGTTAACAAGAATTCCCCGGCAGTGTTATGCGACGTCTGCTGCTGGTCGAGAGTCTTTTTGACCCTGCTGAAAGTCTTGTAGAATTCCTTCGACCCGATCACCGGCCACGGGATAATATTCAACTTCCCCGCGTGAAGGCGGGTGATGAAATTGGAGTCTTGCTCGTGCTCAACTATCCTCTGGAACTTGAGCGAGAATCTGGACTTTTATTGGGCGGAGAAGGACTACTTTTTCTTTGCCACTTACTCTTTCTTCACTTCGGCCTCGTCCGAGTCAATGACATCCTAGAATGGCACAGAAGGTCAGAGTTGTGGTACCTCAGCCAATGGAACTCAGCTACTTTAATGATAACTAAAAGCGTGGACTGAAAGAGCGACGGATTGGAAGTCGGATCCAAAATGGAGGAGCTTGACTGGAAGGACTGGAAGAGCCCCGAAATATCTCTGCCGATGGCGAAGTTATTTCGGAATAGAACCTACCGCCGTAATCTCAGTGAAAAAACATTGAGATGAGGGAAATATTTCACTGACAAGGTTCGAAATAGCAGTGTTGAAAAGTACAAGGAGGGTATCTTCTTGAGGTGAACGCTCCAAGCTGTCTACGCCTATCATTCTCCGTAATTCAACTTGCGCAGTAACAAGTAATGGGTAGCATCGAACTCGCCTTCGAAATCCAGGGCTACAATGAGTGCGTCGTCAGTAGGAGAAACGGATAACCAGACCCCCTCTAAGCAAGGTCAATTATGGTCTTAATTCCAGAACAGTCCGAAAGCAAACCTGTGGTACGCATCGCACTCCCCGCAAAGGAAGTGTCTACGAGATGATTCAGGGTAAAGCTTTTCCCCACGGATTGTACACCCATCGACGATACAACTTTCACTGGCTGGGATTGCCATAAAGACTGTCAGGACATTTCCTAGAAGTGCGAAATCGGGGACCCACTTTTGAGGCCCAGTAGGACTGAAAAATGGACTCGTACCATCCAATCGACAAGCTTTCTACGATATGGCTGACTTCCGCTCCAAGCAAAGTGTTTTCCATTTGTGCAGACTGAACGCCATCCTTAAGCGGGACAAATCTGTTATCGAGCGTGATCGCAATGTGGATGGGAATAAGACAGAGTAGGTCGGCCAGCCATTCACCAGCTCGGAAACGGGAGACCGGCCATTCCGGACTGGACAGGAACGCACGTGCAAATGAGGTGAAGGTCTGTGCGGTAACAGTGATGCCTTTCAGAACGTCGCCCGTCGGTTTACGTGATGTCTTCGTGAAACCGCGAATCATATCTGAAAAGTAAGAAGAAAACGGGCGTTGGTCCTCATCAGTAACAAAGATTAGCGTTTTCCTATGCCGCTCGCTCGAAGATGTTATTGTACGCCGTTTGACTGCCGCTACCACGGGGAAACGATTCCAGACGTCAGAATGACAATCAATCAAGCAGTTATGAACAGTCTCTTTGCCACGGCGTCGGCTCGTTGACGGCTTCGAACGCTCCTCTTGGAATGTGAATTCGGTCGTGTTGTACGTGATATCAAGGGCGACAGATCGACAAGTGTGTGAGGTTACATCGAGACCGATGAGATGGATGTTGTTCCGATTCACAATGGACGTGAGAAGTGCCGCGTCGAGGTCGGCAGGAAAATTAGGAAGTGTGATAGAAATTCCGTCAGTGGACGCAAATGTCGCCCAATGATATGCCGTCACCGTGGACACGCCTTCCTTTTTCTGAACAACGAGCGCGCACGATCCATCCGGGGAAGAGTAGACCGCGCGTGGCACCTGTTGTAGCTGCAGAGAGGCAGGTCTACGAGGAAGCGTCAGAAATCATAGAGGGTCGTTGAAGAGCCAGACATACTTAGGCTTTAGCATTGTCAAAGAAAAAATTCTGGCGTGAGCGCTAGAATCCACGAAGAGTATCTCCTCGCGACCATGAACGAAGCACGCGTGAACAATGGACTCTCCATTTTTATAGAACGGAAGAAGGTCAATTGCGGGTCCGATCCCTTGTAAGGACCCACTATCATCCTCGAACGCAAAGGTATGAAGCTGCATCTATGGAGCATTTGTGAGTAAACGAGAAGAAGAAGAAGAACGACACGATAGCCGTACCCTGGCTGATGAGTAGACAGCGAACAGGCGCTTCGACTCGTCAATGGCAAAAAGGCAAGTTTCGCCAATCCTGTCCCGGGGGAAAAGCCTTGAAGATGATTGCCTTTGTATTGCGGCGTTGATGCGACTTAGACTCTCGACATAAATTACCATATTTCCGTTATGGTCGACGAGACACAAGATAATTCGACCACCCTCGAGAAGATGAGCATATCTAAACAGCGAGGGTAAGTGTGAGTAAGAACTGAAGAACAGCCGTGACAGAAGCCATACTTTACGACAGCTGATGAGGGAATACAGAACGAAGGAGTGAGTCGTTCATCTCCGAGGATAGGCGCGGGAACGTAAGATGAGTCGAGCTGCACTTTCTGGCTCTCGTCTACGTGAAGGCGTAAGAGATAGATACGATATTCTATCTCATCTTCACGTAGAGATTCTTCACGGCCACGGATGTAGAAAGTCTCTGTTTGAGTGGGTGAGTCACGCCTAGGATGACGAGAGTTATTCGAACAAACCTCGGGACAAGGACGATTTTTTGACTTTGAAGTCGTCGAGGTAGACAGTTGTACGCCTGCGCAATGTTCGGCTGTTAGCCCATTATGGATACCATAGTAGGGAACGTACGATTTAAAGCGCTGGGTAGATACGCCCTTGACTTGGCGTACGAATTTGGACCATAGTATCTGCACTTGTTGAGCCTCCTTGCTTTCCGCTTCTCTTTGAACTTGTTTGTCGCTTTCCTGTTTTTGCATCGAAAGAATCTGGCGAGCGATTGCGGACACCGAGCTGTCGACATGCTTTATGAGGATATCGTAGGCTGTTCTCTCAACGTCAATAGCAACGTCATGTAGATAGTGGTCGTCGGGAATAGTCTTGAGCTCTAAAAGGAATTGAGAGTCCGAGATCGAACTTGCACGGTTTTTAGCGTTTTCCCACAACCCTTCTCCTCCACTTGAGGAATTGAGGAAGCTTGGAATCCGAATACGGACGCCTTTGTCTCCCTTTCTAAATTTCTCAAGTGTTGCCAAGACGCCCTTCTCGTCAGGCTGGTTAAGGACAGCATCTCTCACGGACCGGGACAAGTCCGCAGTTAGACCTTTTGCCGCATGCGGGCCCTTATCCAGAAGCTGAAGGAAAATTATACGTTTCTTTTTGAACTGAAATTCAGAGGCCGCCAAGCATTTCCCGAGGTCGGCTCCGCGTGTTTTACCCCACGTCTGCTGCTCTAATCGCGGAAACTTGAGGAACATTTCGCGAAGGTAATCTAAAGCTGGTGATAAACCACCTATTGGAAGACAGTACAGAGGATAGACATTCTTACTTTCCTCATTAGAGTCGCTGTTGGCGTTTCCCGGGTCAGCAGGCCTTGATTCAGGTAAAAACCTCTCACGACGAAGCGACCTATCTTTGGTTATGAAGAAGATAGCACTCCGGAGAGTAGCCAATGCTCACGGAAATGTCGTCAACAACTCACTGACCACAGCTCTCCGTACTTTTACCCGCATGTCCTCAGAGTCTTTCTCGATTTTCGCATGCATCTCCGCTTTCCGCTTGGAATCGATTTGCTGGAGCCGACGACCTATCTCGTTCTTGCCACTCTCCCAAATTTCGTACTCCTTCTTGAAACGAGTTCTGAGGCCCAACTCCGTGACCAAAGACTTCAGGGATGCGCTGTTGAATTTCTCGGGAAGAGATATCGCAACATCTTTTACCCTGACAAAGCGATTCTATCAAGACCCTGACAAGAAGGGAAAAAAATCTTACAAGCGAAGTCTGACCTGGTCAGCGGTCTGATTATCGTGAGTGAATGGCTCAACGACCGTCCTCGCTGGTATGAATGTAGTCGTCATAAACCCTTGCACTTTCTCCCCATTAAGAAGTGCTGGGTGGAACTCCCTTGGCTTGATTCCCTCTTTTGGGGGCGTAGATGTATCAACAATGAGGGGAGAAAACATCTGAAGTTGAACAGGAAACGGTGTTATCACCGTCGGGGGAAACTATTGTCGTATGGTCAGCGTACCGTGAATCCCGCTCGGACGGAGACATTCTCTTCTTGATCCTTTGTTTTCGCCACTTCGAAACGATAGAATCGGTTTGTGTCAGCTTTCTCCGAGTCGGTCGATGTACCGTCACTATCGTCGTCGTCGTCGTCCGTGTCTGCTCCGCCATCCTTGCGGCCCCACACGATGGCCCTTGAGTGTGCACTGGAGAGCAAACAAACCAGCTGATCGCATAGTTTACTCAAGTATCTACACATGCCCCATCGATTAGGAATGAAGGACGGTAGGAGAGTTGACCGTACCGCATGAATGTCTCTCTATTACGCTGAACAGGCGAAGCCGCTCTGTCGTCCCAGGTGGTATATTCCGGCCAGTAGACAACATAGGCTTGCTCTTCGGATGTAGACACGAAAGGGCGCACGACATATAATCCAGATCTTAGAACAGGCTCTGAACTTCCCGCAGCCTGTTCGTTCTGCGGTACTAGCAATTCCCGCGCGCTGTCCGAGTCGTTGGAGCATTAGCTTATCCGAACCTCGAAAGGCAAAAACGTACGTGATGTCATCTATGGCCTGTATTTCACGGAGAAACCTTACGATCTCCTCTTTTGAGCCATAAATCCCGAGGGGTTTGAGAGTCAGGCTATCCAGTATTTTGAAATTGACTTTTGTGACGGAAGAATATGCACCCGGGGAGAGCGCATTGATGAATTCTTGGAGAGATTGTTGGGCGATGACAATCTTGTCCACTGAAATGTCATAAGCGTGGGTATCCTGTGACTGATATAAAAAGATTACCAAGGCCGCTGCTCCCCTGCTCTGTGATTAAATCGAGGAGGGGATACATCCTTTTTACAGGGTGAGACAGATCCTTGCCAAGGTGAGCTGATTCCGTGGACTCCACGTCGCCGGGATTATCGGGCTCAGGATTCTGAAGCTGGTAGTGCCCAGCTATCACAAACGCCACGGTAGTAAGTTGTAGATAAAAATAGCGCACGTTGCTGCAATAGAGGTTCTTACCACTGGCATCTACGGGAACTGAAGACAGTAAATCAGCTCAAACGCTTGCATGCCATTGATGGTAGGCTATCTTACCATGTGTGTCATTTTTAGTGTCGGACATGGTGGACTCAGATTTTGTTTTCCTGACGAGATACTGCAGTTCAAGGGAAGAGGACAGAGTTGTTAACAGAGGTGCGTTGAAGGAGCTGTCGCTACTATGGGACGCGCGTCAACAATATTGAACTCAACGTCTTAAAGAACTGAGAGGCGCCGGGAAGTGAAGTTAATTCTCACAGCCCTCGTGATGAAGTGCGGCCATCCTAGAACAGCAATGTTTCAGAGAAACTCAATATCAGTTCCCCCAATTTTCATGACGTTATGCCTCTGAGTAATATAAATGGAAAGGCGCAAATACTTGGGAAGAAGCGCTGCGCAGCGTTCGAGAGATACGGGTGCCGAGTTGTGGGTACGTGGGCGTCCACTAACGAGGGTGCTGTTTACGTGGATATCGATCCCGAGCACTCCATATAGGCAGCGTAAATGGATTACATACAGCAGTACTACACTGTATGAACCTTGGCAAGACAGACTTGGACGTGATGACCTCTCTTCAATGTCTTGTTCAATGTTGTAAACAAACCGATCTATAAACTATGCATTTCGTCGATCCGCCGCCTGAACTCTTATATAAAGATCTTGGAAGTTCACTGAACGATCAGACGTCATTGAATGCTAATGCACTAATGTTTAGAGGCGGACCTTGGAGGCAGGGCCTGGCAGGCTCTGAAAAGAAAAGGGAAAAAAAAGAAAGACAAGATGCGTCACGCGCACGACACGAGCACGCTGACTCAGCAAAACCCAGCTTGGAAGTCACGAGAACCAGACACGACCTTGCTTGTCAAGTTGCTTGCTGTCAATCCAGATCGCCTCACTAATGCTCACGTTAGCCTCTCAAACCTGGAATGCCCATCGTTAAAGCCGGAACATTTTGACGTCTCATGAAATTCTCGCAGAACTCCAGTTAAATGGAAACGCCATTGAGAAGCAGCATCTCATGCAACGTTTTAAACTGAGAACCAAGAAGGGTCAATAGCTTGCGCCTGCAGCAGGTCATGTGGGTATATCTGTCACCCCCGCAGCATTCCTGCGCGGCATTTCCCATTGCAGTCTCATCTAAACTCAAGCTTTGATGCCTCACGACTAAGGATAAGAACCCTAGAACCTCGCAGCTCAGAAGTCGCATGTCCGAGCCAGTCGCGTGACTAGCGGAGCGCTCAGCGGAGAGATATCTGATTGCTCTCTGGGATCTGGGCCTGGCTAGATCTCAATCAGGAGAATAATGCATGCTGCGTTGTATTACTCTCTTCCTCCTCCTGCCTGCTTCCACGAGGAGTGAGTTCTTGGACCGCAGCAATGCGGGAGGCTGGCACAACATGCTGCGGCCTTGCAGAACCGTCGTTTGGGGATGCGCCAGCTGTAGGGAACTTGTCGACTCGCCGTTATTGCCCCATCCCTCCTCGACCCGTATTCGCTGATGAACCCCCTAATTCCGCTTCATTTAGAAAACCCCCGGCCTTAGCACGATGGTACCCTTCGAACCCGGTGACTGCGTACCCAGCTTATCGCAACGTTGCTACAAATCTTTGTGAACGAGTTACTTGCAATTCCCTGCAGGGTCCGCGGTGTCTGACAACGACCTTTGAGGCTTATTGTAACCGGATTCCCCATTGCATTGGTTTGTGTATTATTGTGGGACTAGGCACGAAAGTCCTTTGACATTCCTCAATTATCTGACTGGCGTCCCCCATTCTGCAGCGGCGTTGCATGATCCTTACCCTTCACGCGCAAGCCCAGGCTCGAAGTTATCCGCGGTATGTCAACCTCGTGGAGTGAAGGAATGACCACGTGTCAGATACATGATCAGGGGCTCTCTTTTCCCGGCACGCTTCGTGTGTGATCCATCACCTAATCAACGTACAAACTCCTGTGAAACCTTGTGACCAAATGCCGGCCAGAATCTAGCTGCATCCCTATATGACCCCCTAGTTGTGAAGACCCAACGGACACCCTAATACCGTAATACATGCTGTGAGTGAATGCTGATTACTGCGTGCGGCGTATTCAGCTTTCTTGCCCTTCACCAACAGTTTGATTTATTGACGTGCCGACGTTCAGCGTGGCCACAACTAGCGACCTTTATATACCCCTCCGAACTCACTGCTGACCCTGTTCGCTCTCCTACCCCCGAATATCTGTCGTTGAAATCTGATACCATGGCATTGACACTTACTTACCCCAACAATGAACTTGGCTATGCTGCCCCTCTGCCCACGTACTCAACAGCACAACCGCCCCATTTGGCCTTTCGCCAGTCATTCAATCAGGGGTCCTGGTCGTCGTCGAAATCGGTAAGGTTTTCGTGGAAATCTGATATGCGGTGTGTTTCGACTGAGTCGCCGTATTCAGGCTGCCCCCTCATGGGGCCCGGTACCTGGTGCATATCCTCCCTCGAGCGCCGAATATGCTGCCATGCTGCAGTTCCAATTCGACGAAGAAGATCGCCTGCTCGCTGCCGAGCGTGCAGAACTCGCCCATGCTGCACAACACGTGTTTGACTGCGGCGTGTGCATGGACACGCTTCCAGAAGATTCGATCGCATGCATCGATCCCTGTGGACACTCGTTCTGCAGGGAATGCGTTCGTTCGCTCATCGTGTCGCAGATCGAGTCACGCCGCTTCCCGGTTTTATGCCCAACATGCACTGCGGAGCGGACAACAGGCACGGAAGATACCGGAAGTAAGCAGATGGATCGGTTGTGCGTCGTAGTGATCGTTGATTGATTTGATCTATTCCAGAGGTGACGCGAGAGCTGGTACAAGAAATAGGAATTACGGAAGAACACTACGAAACTTGGGTTGAAATGGAGATGTCCGAATTCTTTGTTCGCTTACATTGCCGCAAGTGAGTGGAAGGCGTGAAAGCGTTTTTAAGCTACAACCTCACACCATCCGATAGGTGTACCAACTCGAGTTTCTTCGAGCGAGAAGGGATGAACGAAGCACGGAACTTAAGATGCCCTTTGGCTGACTGTAACTTTGTTTGGTGTAAGGAGTGCCAGCAAGAGATTGTTCCGGATGGCCCAGAGCACTCTTGCGACGGTACTTCGGAAATGAAGCATCTCGTCGAACAACAAGGGTGGAAGTACTGTCCATGTAAGTCAATTCCGTCTCCGCGTCCTCGGTTTCGGATGGTAACTGGATCACAGCATGCAAGGTACCATGCGAGAAGATCAGTGGGTGCAATTTCATGTCGGTACGTCAAACAGTGTGGACCTTCGGTTTCTCCATTGACGGTTTGTTGCTAGTGCATCTCTCCTGGGTGCAACACGTGAGTATTCACGGTCCCTGGACCGCGTCGATCTGACTCATAATCCACATTTTGAAGGCATTTTTGCTACAAGTGTTGCGAATTAATCGTGAAGTCAGCCGTTCCGGCGGAGATCGGGCAAGGAAAAGCTCAGCATAACGCGAAGTGTCCTTTGTGAATCACTACTAGCCTCCGACACTGTGATCTAAGTGCCGATTTCCAGGGTTATTTCTCTTCTAGTAGTCTAGTCCATGATCCTCTGCCTGTATTCGTTCGCTATAATATAAATCTACCGAAAGCAGATGTGATGTCATAGTATGGGTTAAGGTTAACCTGACTGAACCCAGGTCCCTGGGATTCGTTTGGCGTTCCAGATGGTCATAGTCCTACCAGTTCCGGTATGTTGGTATCGAATATTTGCTCACATCCTGCTTCCAGATGGTCGCCTCGTTTCTGTTATCTGGAATCATCTTCCCACCACGATGCCTTGGCTTCCATTTTGCATTCGCTTCGGTGTTTTGTCAAAGCATTACCAGATGACCTGGCGTGGTGTCGCTATCCGGGGATCGGATTAGTCTACCCCTGTATGTTCATGGTCGTTACACTCGGCTTCAGGAGCTAATGAGATGAGGATCTGACTCTTCTCCCCGATCGCACCTCGGCACCCTCCGGTCTTCCAATTTCATCGAACGCGACAGACTCGCCCAAGGAGGGGCTTCATGTGCGATCCTTAGGTCCATACAAACCCATTTATCACCCCCTCTTTTCTTCTGGGACGTCCACCATTGCAAGGGATTCCCTTTCAATTTTCCATCACATTCATCCTTTGACGAAAAATGTCAAGAGCTCATAGTGGTACGCTCTCGTTACTGCATCCTGGAGGCGCACACCCTTAACACTGTCCCGTCGTCAGGCAAAGCAATTACACCTAGTACCGTGCAAGGATCATCTAGTAAGGCAGCATATTATCTTTGTAACCAACGCACGCCGTCTGACCTACTCATTTCAGACTTGGCTTCAACCTCAGGTACCAATTCGCGGATCGTTATCCCCGAGGAAATCAGCGCTGTAGGGAATTCAATCTAAATAGTCGGACAGTCACCAATGCTCCTGACAGGATAAATCCGGGTCAATGGTCGTCGACGACGCTGAGTCTGATAAATTTGAGTCGCTCCCTGCGTCTCCCAACGCCGAAGAGCCCATCTCCTGGGAATTCAAAGGTATGTGGGGGGTATAGTTTACTTATTGTCGCGGTGATTCATTTCTTTTTTCGTTCTTAGAGCCCGAGCCGCTGCCAGGAAAGGACCTCGATTCGGAACTATCTCATCCATCTCGTTCATCCTCTCGCTCACCATCACCTCCTCCCACCCCACCCCACCTCTCCGAAACGTTAGATGGTAAGGTATTATTGTACTTATCCAGATGGGAGACTCACCTCCCTCTCCTCTCCGTTTATGTCAGTCACGGCCTCGTCTCAGTCATCCACAGCCGAGACGAGCGGTATGGCGATGACAGGACCGGCGCCTCCGCCTGAGGATCCGTCTTGTCCCATAAAGGGCATGTATCGCCTTCTCGATTTGATTACGGAACAAGGGAGCAGTGGCCTTGGTAATCGCTTCATTGTCGCAGGTTACACTACACTCACTATATTCCACAGTGGATAAGATCGTGATTGCCCAGGAGTCCCTCCAGGCATTCATCAACGCGCTCTCCCCAGGCGCTTATTCTTCTATCACAAGGGTCAATTTTAAGATATTGGACCATCTCTTGCTCAAGCCCATCGGTGTCTATGGCTCGAGAGAAGAGATTGTGAAAATTTTCCGTGAAATGGGTGCCGTGGACGCCGAAATGTGTGTCTATCCTTGAACTTGAATGCATCGCAGAAAGCTTACCTCGAGTCCATAGGGCCCGGCGATTACTCACTCCGCAACGTGACTACACGGCTAGGGGAGCCGATCCCATTCTGCGATCAGGATTGTACATTATGCGCACGTTTACATCCACGGAAGAAGAACAAACATATGTATTCTACTGGCCAGAGGATGCAACTTGGGACGACAACGCAGTCTCGACGGTCCAGCGTAATAGGGTTACGTTCATGAGGTATGGACCAATTCGCCGTCCTTTGTTCCAAAATAATGTACCATGGTCCATGACTAGATATCTCTCCAAATTGTGCGATCAACTCGTCTGCCTGCTTTCGTCGGAGCATTCACAAGCGATTGTGTGGGGAGACTCGGTCGATGACCTGGAAGACGCATCCATTGACTCAGATAGTGATGACGACTCAGACCGTCTTTACGACTATACGGTTGCAAAAACGAATGAGCAAGAAGAGGATGTCATCGCCCGTCAAGGATTTACGGTATGGTATCTCATAATCCATTCTCTCCCCATGTTGACTTCGATCGTTGCTTGTCGAAAGATGAATTCTTCCCGTCTTGTCAGCCAGCCGTTACCTTCTAACATGCACATGGATCCAAGTACTTTTTCTCCAAAGTTACTTTACGGGGAAACCACGCAGGGTTTCATGACCGCCCATTTCCGGCCGGCGAGGTCAACTGTCGAGAAGTTTTCGCACGACCATCAGAGTGCCTCCCAAATTCGTCTCCTTTTGTAAGCGTCTTCTGGTCTACTAAGCGTCGTCTTGGGTTGACTGTATTGCAGCGAAGATGATGTTGTATTGTGTCTCTCTGAGACTCTCGACGACAAGGCTGTCAAGACATTGATGCGCTTGGGCCTTAGTACTCGGTTCCCGGAAGAGTATGAAGCTTGGGAAAAACGGAGGACCAAGATAGAGAAACGCTTCCAGAAAACCCTCGCAGATCGGCAAGAAGAGAGCCATGCCACTCTTGAGCAAGACTCCGGAGACATACAGGCAAAAGCACACGAAGCTGTCATCGGCGAGATTGTGAAAGCTTTCCCGTGAGTGTCGACCATGTCACGGTATTGCGTCTGCAAAAGTAAACTAAACATTCATTTTGTATCAATATTCTTAAGAATGCTGCGGCGCGATGGTTTCTCTTCTGAATCAAGTTCCGCGGACTCAGTCGACTCTGGAGAAGCGGCAGGTAAGCCCGACTGTCCTACATGAGGCGTCATTCTCATACGGGATAAAGGCACGCTCCAGGACCTGTTTTCCCTTTATCCTAAAGCAGCGTCATCGTTTCGAGGTTCCATACGTGCAGCAAATCTCGATAAAGGTATCAAAGGCACCGACTATCAGTCCAAAAAGGAGCGGATCCTCATCCTATACTATCTTTTCGAGAATTACGAGGGTTTGAACGCGAAGCAGACCAGGTCCTTGGGCGACGCAGTCCTTCTCAACAGGGATAAGCAGAAAACACTGGGGCTTCTCAAAAGTTTCTCGAAGGAAAGCAACAAGGGCGGCTGGTTCTCGGTGATCTTAGGGGGGAAGAGGGCCTTACTTTCGAAGGAAGAAGCAATGTGGAGAAACGCCCATAATTATGCATCGTCAATTTCCGACGTGCGCTTCCTCTCATATCTGAAAACTATCCCTGCCACCCACTTCTTACATGACGCCGCCGTCGAGTGCGAGAGGACCGCGTATCATTGCCTTACGACGCAGCTCGATTCCTTGGTGTCTGGGATCAGCCAGCAAATCCTATCGATCCAGAAAGACGGATGTGACACGCAAATACAACGTGAAGTAAAGAGCGAAGAAGAGAAGGAACTCAAGGTCTCCCGGGTCGAGTTTGTCCGGAAGATAGAGGATTTGTGTAGAGAGCGCTCGAGATCGTGCGTTGTCTACTCTTCGTTCCAGTGGCAAGTCGTTGCTTAACATAGCGCAGGCGTAACAGTATCCACATCGACGACTTTAGGGCGAAGAAAGAACACCAGTACGCCTCAGGTTTGTTCGGTCTCCTTGTTGAACAGAAGAGCCTGTCCTCATAATATTCCAGATTCGTACTTTATCGGTGGAAGAAAAGAATCTCTACAAAACCAAGAGATCGAATATAAGGTCCACATCTTACGCTTACTCGCCGATCAAAAGCACAATCTGCAGCTCGACCCTTCCTATGTCCCGATCCCCGTTCTCAACGAGCGACTTTCTCAATCGTTCCGCGTTCCTGCGGAGACCACTGTCAAGTGCGTAGCTAGTCGATGTTGCTCACTGCACTCCTCAGCTTCGTTTATACAGATATGCCCATCTTCTCGAAGGCGACCGAATTCTATTGTGCCTCGTCGACTCTCAAGGAAACGTCGTGATTCTTCTCGACCGTCTCAATCGCATCGACGTAGCTATACAGTCACGGTCCTATGCCAAGTTTTTCCACCAGGACAAGATAGGTCAAACCTGTCTCTTCGCATATGATGAGTCGAAGCGTATGTTGGCCGTTTACGCTTCTGCAAGAGTATGTCCGCAGCTGTGACGGATTTTCGCGCTTTGAGACCAATTTTTCATAGATGCAACTCCACGTCTTTGTCTTTGATGAAGAACTCAAGTCTTTGCGGGGACTAGGGACACCAATCGACCTAATGGCGTTCTATAATCAGGGGGTATCCATCACACTGGCGTGTTTCGTCCACGGAAGCGAAGAAATTATCTTTATCGACTCGAACGCACAGGCGCGCATCTTCTCACTGATCACGCTTCAGCCAAAGTATTTGCGATCCTTCTTATCCTCCTTCCTATCCCATGCTGATACTTCATATCAGACCCGCTTCACTACGACTACCGCAAATGCCCCGCGCGATATACTCTGCCCCAGACGGGTCATGTGTTCTCGTTGTCCAAGACGAAGACGGCGAACGTACAATAACAGCATATCACTGGTCCACGTTCGCGTCTACCCGAGGAATTTCCGTTACGCTCCCAGACTTCCCTGTCGACCTCGACGCAGCGCTTCTCACGTCTATCGTCAATCGGGGTAACATTCACCTCGTTGGTCTTGACCTAGATAATCGATCTTGTCGCTCTGTTGTTCTTGACATCACCCGGAAAGCCACCGAATTTAGATTCGAAGAAAGGCGATCAAAAGGGACATCGGGACACGGCAAACAGACAGTTCACAACAGTCTGATCTATTGCCATAGTGATGTCTGGACGCGCTTCCCCGTTGTCCCAGCTGTGAAACGCCATACGATAACGTCCTCAAGCCAGCGGCAGCAGAAAGCGTTGGTGTTCGTGACTGACGACCATCGGCGTCCATTTTCCTCTCATTTTTCAGATATCATTTCCGCCTTCGAGAGGACTTCACGGAAGCCAACCGGTGACGAACTCAAGAGCATCCAAGTGTCTGCGCGGCCGTTCCCCTCTTTCTCACAGGAATTTATGTCCAGTCCGGATTGGCCTGTCTCGCGCTTCAGGGCTGGCGAATGGCTTGCAGACCTCCTCTGTCTCATCCCTATCCATATCGCGATCACTCATGAGAACAGATTCGTTCCGCTCAAGGACGGCGTTGTGTCACCTGACCTAGAGAAGTCATTACTTGGTGCCGAAGTGAACAGGATCGTCGACAGTTTAACTCTCGGCTGGTATGAGTCCATTTTCCAGTCATATTGGGCCTCGAAGGTAAGGCGTTCAATTCATGTCATCGAGACCGACCCTGACGGCATGATTTTCTTCGATTTTAGCCTGTAAAAGTCGTATCTTCGATGGGAGAGCAGTCCGTCGGGAAAAGCTTCACGTTGAATCATCTGGTGGATACGTCTTTTGCGGGGAGCGCGATGCGTACAACAGGTTTGTTTCAAGCCGCTTACGATCCAGGAAAAGAAATTCTGACTTGGTGAACGTTCTTAGAGGGTGTCTGGATGTCGGTTTCACCCACGGAAGATGCTCTCATAGTGGCGCTCGATTTCGAAGGTGCGCTCGAAGGTAACATACCCTTAAACGTGATCTGAAATCCCATGTGCAACAGGCGTCCACAGTCTCGAGCGTTCAGCACAGGAGGACACGCTTCTCGTACTTTTCAATACTGCCATTTCTAATCTCGTAAGAGACCAGATGCCCGTCGTTATACATTATCGATCTCACCGTAATCATAGGTCCTATTTCGTAACAACTTTGCTCTTAGTCGAGATATCAGCGGCCTCTTTCAGTCCTTCCAGTCCAGCTCATCTGTGTTAGATCCGGCATCAAACCCTTCACTCTTCCAATCAACGCTTGTGGTCATCATCAAGGTACGAGCACTTTATTTGGGCGAGTTGGCGCCTATGTAATCTATTGTGACAAATATAGGATGTCATCGACTCGGACAAAGCCGAAGTGACGAAGGAGTAAGTGAACAATCCCTTCCTGCACGTTCCCCTCTCATCCATTCAATACACACAGGTTCGCTCTCAAATTCCAGAAGATCGTTCAAGATGAGCAAGACGCGAACTTCATCACACGTCTTCATGCGGGAAAGTTGCAAATAATTCCATGGCCGGTGATAGAGTCGAGAGAGTTCTACAAACTCTTTTCGTCTGTCAAAAAGAAGCTCAGCCAACAGAAAACGTCTCATCGTTCCGCCGGCGAGTTCTTGCACACACTCAAGACTTTGATGGCGAAGTTGAAGGTCCGTTCCTTGTCAACTTGCTGAATCCTTACCGATGAGCGCCGCATGCATAGGCAAACGATTGGGGAGCTATGTCACGTATGTTCCCGTGTTCTCGACGTCGTTCTCTGCTGAACGCCCGCTTTAGAAACTATGGCCGCACATCGCGCAAATTCTCTCCTCGCGATCTTGCCCGTTGCCCTGGAGACCGGATACTCCGAAGTAGTTCCTGAGCTCGAGCCACTAAAGGTACGGTTCACGTAAACCCGGAAGCGAGCAGCGGCGAACTGAAGAGGACAGGGCTTTGACACGGACCTCGTAATCGAAGCGGAGGACACAGAAACACGATTCCTACTCGCAGGACCGGACATCCCAGTTGCTGATCGCGAGCACCATCTGTCCATCTTGCGTGACTCCTGGGATCAAGTCGGATCTCGGCAACATGTCGACGACTCGGAATGGACTTCCGATTTTGTTCAACACTTGACTCGTCTCGTCGACCTACGTGTTGCCCATGTCGACAAATGGCTCAAGTCGAACACACAACGTTTCCAGGCCGAGCACGCAAGTATCGAAGATCTCCGCCGAACGTTCAACAGTGCGGTGATCGATCTCCGGGCAGGCGTCCAGCTGTGCAGGTCGCAATGCGCCACCTGTAACTTGTTTTGCATACAGAGTCGTTTTCATGAAGGCGACCACGATTGTTTGACGAGTCACGAGTGCATCCACGATTGTACCTTTTGCGTCCAGGAGCTGCTTGCTGCCAGAGAGTGTGGTCAGACGTAGGTCCAGTCCATTTATTCGACGCTAGTTCATGCTAACTTGATGCTGTGTAGTGCAGGCCATTCGGGAGATCATGTGTAAGTCCCCGGAAGCCCGTCGTTGCTCGATTGACCCCATCTATCGCTTTCTAGGTGCCGCGTGGACGCTCATCTGTGCGGCCAGCCCTGCGGACTCTCTGGAAAACAAGGTTGCGTTGACAAATGTGTCAAGGTAAGACCTCTGATTCCTCCTGCATTTGCATAATTTAATTTTTAATATCTCATTAGCCGGTCTCACATGAAGGTGACCATGTTTGTTCGGCACCAGTCCATACATGTGGTCAGGTATGTTTCAGTATTGAGTCGCTTTCTGGACCTTGGCTTACGTATGTCCTTAGCCGTGCGATTTAATCAACTTGAAGTTGCCGAACGGGAAATCATTCACGTGTTCCGGGATATGTCGCGTGCCAATGTGAGTTATCTCGTGCCATGCCGACAATTCTGACAGAATTCTGTTTAGATACGAGGAGCACACAGTTCACGCGTGCGAGCATAGACTCTGTCCTATAACTTGCCAGCTGTGTAAACGGTTGTGCAGCGGAGACCATTTGCATGGCCTTTCTCGTGGCGAAAATCACATTTGCGGGTGCGCTCTCCTCTATGTCCCCATTACTCAGCTCTTAGCATAGACCTCTAGCCAAGATCACTCGTGTAGCGCCCTGTGTTCCGCGGCGGGGATATGTCAAATCGATACAACTCCGCAGTCTATCGAAGCTACGTTCACCGGGAGGCACGAAACGTTTCAGTATACCAAGGTAAGCGCATGTCGATCGCAACTGTCGCTTTGATATTTAATGAGGCGCCTAGTATACTCAAGGTGCGTCGACCCGTAGTTTATGTTGTCTTTCTAATGACACACTACTTCAGCTGCCAAGCGCCTCCGATGCGTCAAAATGATTGAACCGGGGGAGGTCGAACACGAAGGATCTCATATTCATAGCAACGAGGATCAGCCATTCCACTTTTGCGAGAGCCGGTGAGCCAGTAATATAGCTCTATTTTCTAGAAGTGCTCATCGGCTTTAGATGCGAGACCTGTGGTTATCTCTGTACACTTCCTTTGGGTTCGGCGCCGACCACTTCCCATGTTCGCCCAAGCTGACTTTAGTACAGGACACGCTCAACAAGAACACGAAACCCGCCATGGGTCTATGTCACGAACGCGATGGGCCATTGATGGTGCAGAGGGCAATAGCATTGAGTTGGACGGACGCAAATTCTCATCGAACGACGACGGCGCTCCGATGTTGTGCAATTTGGTATGCACATCCATGGGGAGACACGTGCACATCGACTACTGTCGTGGTGAACCGCATGACAACCCCGAAGTCCTACATGTCAACGAGAGAATGGTCCCGAACCCCGACCAAGACAAGGACTGGATCACACACGGCCTTCACTGGCGTCGTTCGGGTAAGCTCGTCTCGCGATATTTCTAGCTGTTTTTTCTCAGATTTTTCTCAGGTTTTAAAGGTACTACCAGAAAAAACGATTGCACGGTGTATATTTAATGTTTAGCTGGTTCCCTAGATCCATATTCTCGCGAAGATCAAGCGAACTTTGCGAAGTGGTGCGTGGATCAGTGTCGTGCTCGCACGGTGACTCGCTGAATGCGTTTCGATAGCGATGCGATGTGCCCAGGTAATAATAACTTCCCATGCATTTACTAGTGCTGAGTCTAAACTTCCCAGGGCCCGAGCATACTGTTGATGTTGGTGGGGCCAACGCACAGCCATCACGCTGCACGTTGTCAATGTTCCATCCTCCTGTCGACGTTGCAAACGCGCCTGTTGGCCTTGGATATGCATCGAACGATGGCCATCACTTCGGATGCAGGAATCCCATAGTCATGCAGCAAGCATTCCACGTGTGAGTAGTTCACCTTTCTTACGCCATCCACTCTCCTGATCTCCACACCCCGCAGTATTTTCGTGATTGACAGGTTGGCTTTACTGCACCTTTCTTAATGTCATCTTTTCTGACACGGGACGATTCAGATCCGGATCGATGTGCCAACAGGACCGACAGCCACTGCCCAACTCGGCGGGAATTGATCGCATCACACCCACGGCAAATGATCGACTTGGTGTCGTTTTTGCGGCTCTCTACAGCTTCTGGATCGCCCGCCAAGCCGCAGTGGATCGAAACACCGCTGTTGGCGGAGGTAGGAGGGATTCATACAGCCTCATTTTTTTCAACCACGAACCATCGACCTCTGTCGAAAACGATTTCACGAGCTCTCCTGACGAGTTACTCACCGCCGCCTTAAACTTTGAGGCCGATGGCGGCACGGATTTCACGAGCGCACTGGAGAGGGCCGAGAACGTCATGACTACCCACTGGAGCCCGGAAAGGTGCGGATCGTTCCCCACGCAAAAGCCTGGTGCAATTGTCGAGACAATAGCTGATCGCATCGTAGAACGCCTGTCATGATTTTCTTGTCGGACGGCGAGGACCACGTCAGTGATGAAGCGATGTATGATGTCTGTCGCGGTGCCGTGCGCCAAGGGTTTGTTGATCTCCACCCTTTGCGCTATTTTCCAGAGTTACTAAGAGCTCAACCGTTAGGAGGGCGCTTTCTTTCCACGCGGTCTCTTTCGGACAAGAGGCTACGTCATCTTCGCTGCGCAGGATGGCGCAAATTGCTTTGGATGTACAGACCAATGCGCCGCACGATCCTCTGCTCCCTGCCGCGGCTAACGTTCCATCATCGTATTCGGTGGCTCTCGATACAGTAAGCTCCCAAAAAAACGCTGTTCGTTGCTCGGAGACTGATTTACGATTTTAATCAGGTCCGTCTGGCGGAGACATTCTTAGGGATTGCTGAGTCTTTGAGAAAGCCCCGCGGCTTCTTGTTCTCGTCTCCCTGAAGTCGTCAGTATCATTTTGTAATTGTCGTGATCACTTGTCCTAGGCCCGTTGCGTAGCCTCCTCGTGTACGTCTTCCCTGCATCTTGAGACATTTGTGTAGCTACTAGACTGTAATTTTATGAACGAAAATCTAGTCATTTTTTGCCAATTCATTGTAGCAGTTTGCCTCGTGTCCCGTACATGAATGATATTGGGACGACATGAAGCAGCGTTACTAACAAAATCCAAACTAAATGCCGTCCACCCCGAGATAAAACATCCTCTTTCCAGAATTAGTAAGCGTGTGTCAGCGCGGGCATAACGCGTGACTTTCCCGACATACTTGTGCCGCCATCCCTCTCTTTTACCATCAGTTTCTGCATCTCATCCTCAGCTCACCGCATACCACTCATAGTACGGCACACCTGCATCTCCAGAAGAACAGCAACTTTCAGAAGCTCTTGGCCGGGTCTCGTCTGTTCGACGCCACCATTCCCACATGAGTCCAACCTCCAACGAGGCTTCGAAATCCGTGGTACTGCATCGCCTCGGAAAGATGAACAACCAAATTAGCGACACTCTATTCCGGGACTTCCGTAGCGTGATAACAAAAAGGAAGAAATACTAATTCGGCATCTAGAAGTGGAGAGCCCGTCGGGCAAGTGTGAAGAGCGATGGTGTATGAAGGAATGCAGTTGTGTCGCTCGGAGGGTATCGCTCGATGGGGATGGACACGCCGCGAGAAGAGGGAGCGAACAAAACACTCACAGTTGCCATCACCTGATTCGAGACTACTCTGGGTACGCCCAATATTTGAAGCCTTCCGACGACAGGTTCTCCAAAGAGCTCGTGAAGTGAGGGGCTCGGAAAAGGTGGGGCCTGAAGAAGGGTGCACGTATTTACAGGTGGGTAGAAACCGAACCGCCCTGACTGATTCGTTCTCCGAGGCGAATCCAAGTGGCTTTCATGTGTTACAAAACGTGGCTGTGTCTCCTTGTATGTATAGGCACTAGTACGACTTACGGATTCAAGTGCGTTCGCCTCGGAATTTTTACGGTGAAAAAAGAACACTGTGCATATGCGGTCATTCAGAAAAAGCGTTTCATTCGCATAGTGCGGGTCGTGAATAAGGTTCTCCTAACTTGATTGCTTTGCCTTTCGAGCGGGTAGAATAGACGTCAGCGTAGTCGACAACGATGGGCATGTGGTAGGAGTAGGGAGAGAAGATCGGGTGTGGCCGAAAGGTCCGCTGGCAACGTCCGCGCCTGAGCCCTTCCTCACTTTGACTCTGCTTGTCCTCGCCACAGTGGAAGGGCAACTCCGAGTCATGGATTAAGTCAAGCTCCAAGTCGTACGAACTTGCGATTCTCGGAAGCTAAAACACATCAAGAGTAAACTCCTACAGTGGGGCGCAGCTGTAGGCAAGGTCTATCGATAAGTTCAAAGATATGTAGTTGCTCGTGCAGAAACCCCGCGTCGTGCCACTGAGCCGAAAAAATTGCTAACTCTGACCGTCTGACACGACGCCAAGCTTCAACCCTGCTACAAGTTTGAAGTCACCTTGCTTGCCAAGGTCTTATGGTAGGTCTATATTTTCTGCAGATCGCAAACACATCCAAATATCAGCTGCAGTACCCCACAGATTAATGTAAACATGTGTAAATAGCGCTCTTGTCCCATCAAACGTCTTTGGTTCAAATATCGATTCAAGGGGTTTTTGACCGAGTTCAACATACATATTGTCCAACTAACTCAAACTTCACTAGCTTCACTGTTTGAAAAGCGTGAAAGTCATCTTATGGTTGTATATCGGCCATATTGTACTGTCAGTACTATTAGTTGACCTGGTAAACCACCGACTGGCGCCCTCAAGTTCTCAACGGATTCAACTTATCCAGAAGTTGTACATTCCCTCCTTTCATCGACACCAATACTTGTCATTGCGACAATCCGTGCGACTCGCCACTAACTTTCCAGTCCCCACATACGGCAAGTCCTGTTTCACTTGCACGTGCTGGCCCACTCGTTCATTCAAAAAGCCCGTGCAGTCGGTATGTGTGTCCTCTTCTGCAGGTGCGGATGCGAGTGTCCAGGATGAGCAGTGGGCGGCCCTCACACACAATCTTACTCTCCTTCCTGCTCAGTACCACGCTGAGCACAAGACCGCCTGGAGTAACAACGAGGAAAATACGATGGTGCGGATCTTGAACCCCCCCCTCTGCACTTGATTTCAACTATCACTCTCTATTCTGACAGAACCTCGACGAACCGCATCGGCCTTCAGTCCAATTATACCAGCACGCGCCCCATTTTTAATGCGAGACAGGTGAAGAAATGAAGATCCACATCACCAACAACGCATCACTGTCACTGGTGCATCCCAACCCTTGTCCGTCTCCGCGGCTCGTCCTTCCACCAGCAACAGCAACAGGATACTTGCAGACTTCTGACCATGTCGCGATCCCCACACCTATTGGTACTGCTACGCTCCCCCCGCATTCTCCCTTCACTGGTGGATTTGCAGATACCACACCACTGGATTTACGAGAGTCACTAGCGACACAGCAGCAGCAGGCACCTTTACATCGCTCATAGTTCACTATGGGTCCACGGCCGGACTGTGAGAAATGTCGCCTGGGCGTGCCGGGACATCACACACATTTTGACTGATTCACTCAAGGGCAGTGACATTGCCGCAAGGACTTTGCATGACCGTCTGGAAGGAATCAATTGAATGGACAGTGGTTAGCATGAAGTACCCACTTACGCTTACATTGCGAATGTGTCCCTTTGTTTATGAAACAATTTCATGTGTTTTTGAAAAGAGACCTGTCTCCCTGAATTTATACTGAGCTCAATTTTTGATCTTGAATCTATGAAGGTGTTACGAGAATCGAGGAGGGCCCTCCTCGATTCTCGTAACACCTGATTCATGTATCTCTGTTCTCGATTCTTTTGCTTGTCATCCAATGCTCCGGCGTTTCCATCCGATAACAAGTCCGATAAAGTTACCCATAAGCAAGGTTTCAAGGCGACGAAGTCGACATCTAGTTCAATATGAGGATCTTATAATTTGTTTGGCGCAGAGTTCCTTCTAGTTCCAGCATACTATCGGCAAGTCTATCGATGGGATGTTGTCGATTTAGTTCATACTATGCTGCTTACGGGCGACCTAGTGACCTCCACGTGTTCGTTTGGTTCAAGTTCGGAATACCCTTTCCGAGTCCGCGTAGGAGATCGTTATGCTCCGAGTCCTCTCTGCGCAACATACCTTCCATGTGGCATTGGCCACGTCCCGCTAAGGCTTAATATATGCCTGCAAATGTCTCCAGATCGGATCAGTCTACCGCCGTATGCTCATATGATTGTCGATCCCTTATCCATCAGGACTATGCTTGATACTATCCGATAGCAGTTCTCGGCGTACTGCGGTCTTTCAATTTTATCAAATTGGCACTTCTCCATGTATGACGGTGTCTTTACGGGCGGTGTAGTGACATGGCATGTGAAGCGCATAGGCGCATACAGGACGATTCATCACCTCCACTTTGCTCTGGACGTCCATCTTCAAAATTTCAGGGTTCCTTTTGAGATATCTTCCATTCTCAGCGGTCATTAGTGGTAGGCTCTTGCTGCTGCGTCGTGGAGATGATCGACGAGCGTTCTTATATCTCTTGCGTCTTCAGGCAAAGCAATTACTCTCAATACTACGTACGGAACATCTGGTGTGCGTGATATCTTATCTATAGGATTGAGGCAGTGCCTGACCTTCGCATGCGGACTTAACTTCAACTTCAGATTCTAATCCTCGGGATCGCAGACGTTACCGGTCTGTAAGGTGTTCAACCTTTCGGCTTTGAGTTGTTGAATCCTCACGAATGGTCCTAGCAAAGAAATAGGGATATGTCGGAGTCGACTCTCGATGGTGTGGCTGAATCCGATCGATCTAACTCGCGTTCTGAGTCTCCGGACGGTGAAGCGGAGCCTTTCTCCTGGGGACTGGAAGGTACGTTGTGAGATCGTTCTCTCATTGTCGCGATAATTTATTTGCTCTGTGGCTCTCAGATCCCAACCCTCTCCCCGTAAAAGTCCTGGACCCGGAACCAGTTCCTCCACCTCGGTCTTCCACTCGGCCTTCATCTACGCCTTTCTCCACTTCCCTCCCCTCGCGCACTTCAGATGGTGAAGAGCCACTGCAGTAACTACCCCCATCGGAGACTCATCTTTTCCCCTTAGTGTTGGCCGCTGCCTCTCGTTCGTTCACAATCGAGAAGAATGGTGCAGTGATCGCCCAACCGGCCCCTCCGCCTGAGGATCCGTCTTGTCCTATAAGAGGGATGTACCGCCTTCTCGATTTGATCATGGAACAAGGGAACAATGGCCTTGGTAATAACATCTTTGTGGCAATTCACAATACGCTCACGGCAACCCCACAGTTGATAAGATTGTAGTCGCTCAGGAGTCTCTCCAAGCATTTATCAACGCGCTCTCCCCAGGCTCGTATTCTTCTATCACGAAGGTCAACTTCAAGAAATTGGACGACTTTTTACTGAAGCCCATTGGTGTCTATGGTTCAAAAGAAGAAATCGTGAGGCTCCTTTGTGAAATGGAAATGGTTGATCTTAAAATGTGTGTCTATCCTTTAATGTATCGGAAAGCTTACGTTAAATGCATAGGGCGCGGGAATTGCGCGTACCACAACGCGACTACACTGCTAGGGGTGCTGACCCCATACTCAGATCGGGATTGTACATTATCCGCACGACAAGATCTACTTCAGAAGAGCAGACATATGTCGTGTACTGGCCTGAAGATGAGACTTGGGACGACAATGCGGGCTTAACCGTCCAGCGTAATAGGATTACCTTCATGAGGTATGGATCAGCTCCGCGTTATCTTTTGTTCAAGAAAAGCGTGACATGACTAGATACCTCACCAAAATATGCGATCAACTCGTTTGCTTACTATCATCTGAGCATTCGCAAGCGATCGTGTGGGGAGACGAAGTCGACGACCTTGCAAACACATCACTTGAGTCGAAGAATGACTACCAGGCCAGGCTTTTCAGCTTTGAGGTTGCAAAAACACATGAGCAAGAAGAGAATGTCATCGTTCGCCAAGGATTTACGGTACGGTATCTCATAATCCTTGTTTCTCCCGTGTTGACTTCGATCGTCGTTCGTTGCAAGCTGAGTTCTTCAATGCTTGTCAGCCAACCCTTGCCACCCAAAGTCCACATAGATCCAGACATGTTGTCTCCTAGGCTACTTTATGGAGAAAAAACGCAGGGCTTCATGACTGCCCATTTTCGGCCGGTGAGGACGACGGGAGAGCATTTTTCGCGCGACCGTCAGAGCGCTTCCCAGATTCGTCTCCTCCTGTAAGTGTCTTCCGGTTATCATTCTCTAAGCATTTCCCTAACGGAACTACACTCTAGGAATGAAGATGTTGCGCTGTGCCTCTCTGAGGCTCTCGACGATGAAGCTTTGAAAGCCCTGATGCGCTTGGGCCTCGGTACTCGATTCCCGGAAGAGTCTAAAGCTTGGGAAGAGAGGGTTACCGAGACCGAGAAACGCTTCCAGACAACCTTCGCCGAGCGGCAAGCAGAGATCCACGCGACTCTTGAGAAAAATTCCGGAAGAATACAGACAGCAGTAAGAGAAGCCGTCTTCGGTGAAATTTTGAAAGCTTTTCCGTGAGCATGGCCATCTATTTACGTCTTTCATTACGTGAGCTAACATTCATTTATGACATAACCATCTTTTAGAATGCTGAGGCGTGCTGGCTTCTTCGATGAATCGAATCCCGCGGACTCGACCAACCCTAGCGAAGCGGCAGGTAAGCCCGACTGCTTCACATCGTGCGTCATCCTCACTCAGAGGATAGGCACCCTCCGAAACCTATTTTCCATATACCCGAAAACTGCATCTATATTTCAGGGTTCCATCCGTGCCGCAAATCTTGACAAGGGCATTCAGTCACCAGAATTTCAGATGAAAAAGGACCGGACGCTTATCTTGTATTTTCTTCTTGAGAATTACCAGGATCTGGACGAGGGGCAGACTCACGCTTTGGGAGATGCTGTCCTTGTCGCCGGGGATAGGCAGAAAACGGTCGGATTTCTCAAAAGTTTCTCGAAGGGGGGCAAAAGGACGTCGCTGTCGGAAGAAGAAGATATGTGGAAAAGCGCCTATAATTATGCAACGTCCGTTTCTGACTTGAACTTCCTCTCATTCATCAAGACGATTCCAGATGACGACTTTTTACACGTTGCCGCCGTTGAGTGCGAGGAGACCGCTTATTATTGCCTTGAAATGCAGGTCGATTCCCTCGTGACTGGAATTTGTCAGCAAATCCTTTCAACCCAAAAAGAAGAATGTGACAAGCAAGTGCAACGCAAAGTCAAGAATGCGGAGGAAAGCGAACTCAAGATCTTCCGGATTGAGTTTGTCAAGCGTATAGAAGATTTATCTAGAGAGCGGTCCAGATCGTACGTCACCCACCCCTCGTGCGATGAGAAGGTGCCTAACATAGCGTAGGCGTAGCAGTATCTATATCGACGACTTCAGGATGAAGAAAGACCACAAGTACGCCGCAGGTTTGTCGGATCTCTTCATCAAACGGAGAGCCTATTCACATAATCGACTAGATTCATACTTTATCAGTGGTCGAAAAGAAATCATGAAAAACCAAGAGATCGAATATAAGGTTCACGTTTTGCGCTTACTCGCCGACCAAAGACACAACCTGCAGCTCGACCCTTCTTATGTCCCTAATCCTGTCCTCAATGAGCGACTTTCCCAGTCTTTTTACGTCTCCTCAGAGGATGTCGTGAAGTACGCGTCTAGTTGATCTGTGAATTGCATCCCTCACCTTAACTATTAGATATGCCCACCTCCTCGAAGGTGATCGGATTCTCTTGTGCCTCGTCGATTCTCAGGGAAACGTCATGATTCTTCTTGACCGTCTTAGTCGCATCGATGACGCCATACACTCCCGGTCGTATGCTAAGTTTTTCCATCAGGACAAGATTGGTCAAACATGCCTCTTCGCATATGATGAGTCGAAACGAATGTTGGCGGTTTACGCTTCTGCAAGAGTATGTCCGCATTTGTGACAGATTCTTACGTTTTGAGACCTATTTTTCATAGATGCAACTCCATATCTTCGTGTTCGATGAGGAGCTCAAGTCATTGCGGGGACTCGGGACACCGATTGACATGTTACCGTTCTACAGCCCGGGAGTGTCCATTACAAATGCGTGTTTCGTCCACGGGAGCGAAGAAATACTCTTCATAGACTCGAGCGCACAGGCGAGGATTTTTTCTCTGATTACCCGGCAACCCAGGTATACGCCAACCTTCCTATCCACGTTCTTATTCCATGCTGATGCTTCACTATAGACCCGCTTCTCTGCAACTACCCCAGGTACCATGCGTAATCTACTCTTCCCCTGATGGATCATGTGTTCTCGTCGTCCAAGACGAAGACGGTGAGCGTAAAATAACAGCCTATCACTGGTCCACATTTGCGTCCACCCGCGGAATCTCCGTCACGCTCCCAGACTTCCCTGTCGACCTCGACGCGGCGATTCTCACGTCGATCGTCAATCGGAACAACATCCACCTCATCGGTCTGGACTTAAATACTCGATCTTGTCAATCCATCGTTCTCGACATCACCCAGAAGGCTACCGAGTTCAAGTTCCAAGAACGGCGGTCAATGGCATCACAACGGCACCTAAAACAAACGGTTCACAACTGTCTTATCGATTGCCATAGAGATGTCTGGACGCGGTTTCCTGTTGTCGCCGCAGTGAAACGCCATACGATAACGTCTTCCAGCCAGCGGCATCAGAGAACGCTGATCTTCGTTACCGACGACTACTTGCGCCCGTTTTCTTCCCACTTTTCCGATATGATTTCCGCCTTCGAAAGGACCTCTCACAAGCCAACAGATGGCGAGCTCAGAAGTATCGCGGTATCCGCACGGCCTTTCCCCTCTTTCACACAGGATTTCCTATCCAGTCCGGATTGGCCTGTTTCGCGTTTCAGAGCTGGCGAGTGGCTTGCGGATCTGCTGTGTCTCATACCCATCCATATCGCGATCACTCATGAGAACAGATTCATTCCGCTCAAGGATGGCGTTGTATCCCCTCAATTTGAGAAATCGCTACTCGGGGCTGAAGTTAACAGAATTGTAGACAGCTTATCGCTTGGATGGTACGAGTCGATTTTCCAGTCTTATTGGGCCTTAAAGGTTAGACGTGTCATTTCTGTCATCGAGAACGGTGCTGACTAGATGGTGAACCTCCACGCTAGCCGGTGAAGGTCGTATCGTCGATGGGCGAGCAGTCCGTCGGGAAAAGCTTCACCCTGAATCACCTCGTAGACACGTCTTTTGCGGGGAGCGCAATGCGTACAACAGGTTTGTTTCGAGTCGTTCATGGATTAATATTGACAAATCTTGGCGTACTCAGAGGGTGTCTGGATGTCCGTTTCACCTACGGAGGACGCCCTTATAGTAGCACTGGATTTCGAAGGTAAGTTGGAATGTATTACCCAAGGTATTACCGCCAACGGGTTTTCAATAATTTAAACTTTGATGTGCACCAGGTGTCCAGAGTCTCGAGCGTTCAGCCCAGGAGGACATGCTTCTCGTTCTTTTCAACACCGCTATTTCAAATCTCGTACGTAATTTTATTTTGTCACTTTCGTCAATGTTTCTGGACCTCACCTTTATCATAGGTTCTATTTCGTAACAACTTCGCTCTTAGTCGAGATATCACCGGTCTCTTCCGTTCTTTCCAATCTAGCTCGTCTGTGTTAGACCCAGCCTCTAACCCATCTCTCTTCAAATCAACGCTTGCTGTCATAATCAAGGTGGCATCTCTTAGTGCAGTGTTGTGTGATATGGTCGTTCATGCCCATTATATAGGATGTCATCGACACGGACAAAGATGAAGTGATGAAGGAGTAAGTATATCTTCCTGCGTGCTCCGACTCTTCTCCACTGAATACGGGCAGGTTCGCTCTCAAGTTCCAGAAGATAGTTCAAGACGAGCAAGACGCTAACTTCATCACTCGCCTCCACGCGGGGCAGTTGCAAATCATTCCGTGGCCCGTGATAGAGACCAGGGAATTTTACAGACTTTTCTATGCTCTCAAAAAGAAGCTCGATCAACAGAGAGCGTCACACAAAACTGCTGGCGAGTTCTTGTTTACGATCAAGACTTTGATGGCGAAGTTGAAGGTCATCTACATATTAATTCACTGAATCGCCACTGACTAGCGCCGCGTGCATACGATAGGCGAACGACTGGGGAGCTATGTCACGTGCGTATCTCGTCACATTCTAGCGGTTGGGTTGCTCTCCCCTTAACGTTCATTTTAGAAACCATGGCTGCACACCGCGCAAATTCTCTGCTAGCGATATTGCCCCTGGCCTTACAGACCGGATACTCCGAAATAGTTCCCGAGATTGAGCCACTCAAGGTACAGTGTGCGGAAATGGAAGGGGGAAAAGTCGAACTGAATACTCTCTAGGGTTTCGACACGGATCTTGTAATCGAAGCGGAGGACACGGAAGCACGATTCCTACTCGTGGGCTCGGAAACCTCAGGCGCTGATCGCGAAAATCATCTTTCGATTCTGCGAGACTCCTGGGATCGGTCTGGGTCCCGGCAACTTGAACGTGTCAATGACGCTGAGTGGATCTCTGACCTTGGGCAATACCTGACTCATCTCGTCGACCTACGTGTTGCCCACGTCGAAATGTGGCTGAAGTCGAACTTACAGCGTTTCCAGGCCGAAAGCGCAAGCATCGATACGCTGCGACGAACGTTCAACAGGGCAGTGATAGATCTACGGGCCGGCGTTCAACTATGTAAATCACAATGTGCCAGCTGTAAATTATTTTGTCTACAGAGTCGTTTTCATGAAGGCGGCCATGATTGCTTGACGACTCACGAATGTATTCATCGATGTACCTTCTGCGACGCGGAGCTGCTTGCTGAAAGAATTTGTGGCCAAGAGTAGGTCCAGTTGACGTTTTAAATAATAGACATTACTAACTTGTCACCGTATTTCAGTGCAGGTCACTCGGGAGATCATTTGTGAGTTTCTGCACGTCCGCTATCGTGGCTTCATCTCTCATTTCATCTATCTCCTGCCAGGTGCCGCGTGGACGTGCATCTGTGTGGAAAACCTTGCATTCTCTCGGGAAAGCAAGGTTGTGTTTACAGCTGTGTTAAGGTGACCCGCCCCCATTCTGCCAGGCTGCTTAAGCCTAACACTTACTCTGTCATCAGCCGGTCTCACATGAAGGGGACCATGTCTGTTCCGCACCTCTTCATATGTGCGGCCAAGTGTGTCCCGTATCTTCCTTTCTGGACCATGATTTAAGTATGTCCCCAGCCATGCGATTTGATTAACCTGAGACTGCCGAACGGGAAATCATTTACCTGTTCTGGGATATGTCACGTGCCGACGTAAGTTATCTCATCCCCAACTGACAATTTTGACAAAATACCGTACAGAAATGAGGAGCACACAGTTCATGCTTGCGATCATAGACTCTGTCCTATTTCTTGCCAACTATGCAAGCGGCTGTGCGGCGGAGAACACTTGCACGGCCTATATCGTGGTGAAAACCACCTTTGCGGGTATGGTGACGCTTCAGTCCTTCTATCAGGCTCTTGACTTGCACTTCTAGCCAAGAACACTCGTGTAGCGCCTTATGTTCCGCTGATGGAATTTGCCAAATCGACACGACCCCACAGTCCATCGAGGCTACGTTTGCCGGAAGACACGAAACTTTTCAGTACACGAAGGTAGGCGTAGGTCTATGAACTGATTGTATAGACATTTTACAACGCCATCTAGTTTACACAAAGTGCGTCATCTAACATTTTACGTGACCTTTCTAAGGTATTTTTAAATCATTTCAGCTGCCAAGCGCCTCTGTTGCATCAAAATAATTAAGCCCGGGGATATCGAACACGCCGGCCGGCACATCCACACGAACGAAAAGCAGCCGTTCCACTTCTGTCAAAGCCGGTGAGTCAGAGATCTCACTCTATCTCTTTCGAAGACGCTCATTTGGGTTTAGATGCGAGACTTGTGGTTATCTCTGCACGCTTCCCTTGGGTCTGATATTGTCTACCTATCTTCTTCGTTCCAAGCTGACTCGAGTTCAGGACATACCCAACAAGAGCATGAAACCAGCCATGGGTCCATGTCGCGTACACGATGGGCGGTTGATGGCCCCGAGGGGAGTTGCATCGAATTGGGTGGACGTAAATTCTCATCGAACGATGACGGTGCACCGATGTTGTGCAATTTGGTATGCACGTCGATGGGGAGGCACGTGCATATTGACTACTGTCGTGGCGATCTTCACGATAATTCGGAAGTCCTTCATATCGATGAGAGGATCGTTCCAAACCCCGACCAAACGAAGGACTGGATCACACATCGCCTTCACTGGCGTCGGATGGGTGAGTTCATCAGGAGAATTTATATGGAGTCTTGCTTATCAGATCATCAGGTTTCAAAGGTGATAGGCGAAAAGATTTTATGAGATATTTAGACTCTGATCTTTTCCGGTAGATCCCTATCCTCGTGAGGATCAAGCAAACTTTGCGAGGTGGTATGTACCCCAGCTCTGTGCCCACTGCTTGCCTTGCTGACCCTTCTCCGACAGCGATGCGATGTGTCCAGGTAAGGGCTCCTCTTATGCATTTTACAGCGATTAATATGAACTCCCAAGGGCCTGAGCACACTGTCGAAGGGGGTGGGGCCAACGCACAACCTTCGAACTGCACGCTAGCGATGTTCCACCCATATATGGATGCTGCACGCGCACCTGCAAGTCCTGGATACGTTTCCACTGACGGTCATCACTTCGATTGCAGGAATCCCATAGTAATGCAGCAAGCATTCCACGTGTGAGTTACTTATCTTCTTTGCATCACCCATCCACCTATTAGTCCCTGATCACTACACTCCGCAGCATCTTTGTCATTGACAGGTTGGCCACGCAGCATTTCTTCCCACGAAACTATGACTTATAACCGAGATTAAGATCCTCATCTATGTCCCAGCGAGACCGGCGGCCACTCCCCAACTCTGCGGGGATAGACCACATCGTGCGCACGGCAAATAATCGACTTGGTGCCGTTTTTTCGGCTCTCTTCAGTTTCTGGATCGCGCGGCAGGCTGCTGTGGATCGTAACTCGACAATGGGCGGAGGTAGGAGGGATGCATACAGCCTGATCTTCTTCAACCATGAACCATCGACGTCTATTGAAAACGATTTCGCTAGCTCTCCTGACGAGCTACTCACCTCTGCCTTACGCTTCGGTGCCGGTGGCGGCACGGACTTCTCAAGCGCCTTGGCGAGAGCACAGAATGTTATGACTTCACACTGGAGTACGGAAAGGTGTGGATCTTTCCCAAACAGGGTTTAATGCGATTCACGATACACCAACTGATTGACTACTTACTTTAGAGCGCCCGTTGTGATTTTCTTGTCGGATGGCGAAGACCAAGTGACGGATGAAGTGATTTACGATCTCTCTCGTGGTTCCGTAAGACGAGGGTTCGTTGAGTTTTGTCCCGCATTACGTTCAACGCCGACTGCTGACCCAATCGCTAGGAGGCCGCTGTCTTTTCACGCGGTCTCCTTCGGAAAGGATTCTAGGTCATCCTCATTGCGCAGGATGGCGCAGATCGCTTCGGAAGTACAGAACAACGCGCCACCCGATCCTCTACTCCCTGCTGCGTCTAACGTACCCTCATCTTATACGGAGGCTCTCGACACGGTAAGCCGGCCAAAAGCTTTTCTCGCACCTCGGCGACCATCTCAAAACTGTAATAAGGTTCGCCTGGCGGAGACTTTCCTCGGGATTGCTGAGTCATTGAGAAAGCCACGCGGCTTCTTGTTCCCATCTCAATAAAATCAAGGCGTACTTAGGCGTTCAGCTGCTCTCAACTTGCACGAATCGTTATCGTTTGTCCTACCTTGCTGTGTTGGCACCTCATGTACGTTATCATTACGTTCTGGTGGATGTCCGATTGCACTTATTTATGTCACTGCTGTGTAAGCATCTTTACGAAAGCTCAGCTGTACATTTCGCAAGGGGTTTGTTACGTTGCCATCTTTTGTAGGTTGTTACGCTCACAAAGGCAGAGGTTTGAAACTTAGAGCAGCTCCACATCGCTTCATTTTGAACTTTGAGTACTGTCTGAGACCTGAACGTGGCGCGCCCCATTGTTTTTTTACCAATGTGGTATTGACAATCACCTGATTCTTGAATGCCCTCAGACGTTGCTGACAAGTTAACCAACGTAAAGTGAAACCCAGAGGGAGGACCTTGGGCCTGCCTTGGGCAGGTCGTTCTGAGATTAAGTTACTTGACAACCGCATTTCAATGGAACAGTATCAGCATCTTGAGTAAGCAAGTGAGTAAGTCTTAGTAATGACGATTAGTGCTTAGTCCGCCCCGCATTGCCTGCCACCAACTCTTTTGTGAAGTGTCGTCTAACGTGAATCACTGAATCCTGTAACCTTTTCGTAAGGCCACAGGAACATTACGGCTAGCGACTATACATGTTTTCTTGGTTTGTCTTGCATTTGTAGTGGACAGTTTGATTTCTCCGGAGTCCGGACAGCATCGACGCATCGTAAAATATCCAGGCTTAATTCTACTAGCTACGGAGTGCCCATACGGCGCGTTCACTCTCTATCAACAACCATCGCGCTACGTAACCACAAGATTGCTAGCCCGATGTTGATTTGATCAGGAATCACGTAGGCTCATGAGGTATTGCGGGACTCCCTTGGCTTCGAGCGCGCGCGTGTCTGTTGCGCACTCTCCGAGTCCAAGACCGGCTCGGCGACAAACTTTAGAGTGCCACTGAGTTCTCCGTCACACGGCCCTCAGCTTTACGACCTACGCCACCATCTTCCAGTAGCCGTGCCGTTCTACGAATCTAACGAGGATAAGTAATAACATTGCGCAAGTTATTAGACAACATGTGGTTTTATTGATCAGGGGTCGACGCCTGGATCCGAGTCAGCTGCTCCGATGAGACCGTCTAGCATACTAGTACCATATGTGATAGACCTGCGGAAGGGCGGTGAGACCATTGGCGCTATTGCATTGCACAGACATGCTGTATCAACATACTAGAATCTTCCTCAAGCCTTTGAAGTGACAGCGCCGAAATGCCTTCACATCGTGTTCGCGGCGTGTTGCAGGAACAAACTTAACTTCTGATCTCAGGGGTGACTGACCTCAATTAGTCCCAGATAGTAAGTAGTGTATAGATTCAGCGTCTTACAAGTTGCATACAACACGTTTTCGAAATCAATATCATGGCATCTCCGAGTCAATGGCAGGTTTGACCGTCCTCTTTGACTCTCATCCGGAGGCATGACACATGACTACATGGCGTCTCATATCGCATTGTAAAGAATAACATTCCTCTCCGAGTTGAACAGGTGAAGCAACACAGGCATTAGGGCCATCAGTAGCATCAGTATCCCCGGACGGTATTGCGGGGGACATGGCGGCGATATGATCGAGATAACCATAACACAAACAAATAAGTTCAGTGTAACACGTTGGTTCGATCTCGATCCAACTTTACTAATACGACCGTGACACACCCGGCGGGCCATAAGAGCTTGAGACCTTGATCCTTGAGTCTGAGAACAAGTAAGCACCAATGTGTACATTGAAAATTTGATCAGCAGTACGCGCCTTGATACACGCACGCACCCTGCAGTGAACTAATCTTGAGACCTTCATCGTAGCAGAGGTCAAAGCCACATCCTTGCTAGTCTTATATCTCTGTTGTTCGGAATCACATTTCCGTGAATTACTGAAAGTTAGCGATCCTCCAAATCATCCTCTGTGCGTAACTTGGCTTCCATATGGCATTTGCCTCGGCGTCTTTTCTCAATCTGCAGCCTACTATGGTTTAATATATACCTGTCTCCAGATGGGATTAGTCTACCGCCGTATTCTCATATGATCCGTCGGCCCTTAAACCCTTACCAATTGGGACAAAATGGCAAAGGACGATCCTGCAGGCTGTCCACCCCGATCGTAATTCTCGGCGTACGCGGTCTTTCAATTTTGTCGAAGTAGAACCTCCGAATGCGTGATGGTGGCTCTATGGGCGGTGTAGTGACTTGTGCAGCGCATACACCGCACACAAACGATTTACCACCCTTCCTTCCCTCTGGACGTCCACCTTCACGCAAGTTTGCAGGAAGGTGCCCTCTTGGATATCCATCCTTTGACCAAGCCTTTGACGAACATTGTCAACTGCCGACAGTAGTAGGGCCTCGTTACTGCGTCTTGGAGATTCATACTCTCAATGTTGTCCCGTCTTTAGGCAAAGCTATCCTTCCTAATACTAAGCACGGAACATTCAGTATGGCATCATATTATCCAGAGTGATGGAGCATAACTCCTGACTTACGCATTGTAGACTCCGAATTGTCTTCAGCTTCAGATTCCAAATTACGGGTCGGCCTCAACGAGCTTATCTAGGCTGTACGGCATTCAAACCTCGAATATGAAGTGTTATATCCTCACGGATGCTCCTAGACCGGGTATAGGGATATGTCCGAATCAACTGTCGATGGCGTCGCTGAACCCAGTCGATCTGACTCATTTATGAATGACGATGTAGCCAAATTCTGGGGACTGAAAGGCAAGTCGGTGGATAATTCTCCAGTTTCGCGATGATTTATCTTCTTCCGATCTTAGACATCGGCCCTCTCCCTGGAAAAGACGATCCACCGAAACAATCTCCGAAGAAAATTCGGCCATCTCGTTCCTTTCAAGGTCCCCCTCCTCCGCCCCTCTCCCTTTCCGTTTCCTCTAAATCTTCAGCTGGTGAGAAGCTAGCGATGCAGTATTTCCGATAGGATACTCATGGACTCTCCGTTGGTGTTAGCCACTGCGTCCACTCCACTGTCACCCACAGCCGAGGAGAGCGTTAAGGTAACAAAGGAACGAGGCCCTCCACCTGAAGATCCGTCTTGTCCCATCAAAGGCATGTACCGTCTTCTCGATTTGATCATGGAACAAGGGAACAGCGGCCTTGGTAATTAGACACTTCGTTCTGGTTTACGTTTAATTGACGACATCCCCACAGTTGATAAAATCGTGATCGCCCAGGAGTCTCTCCAGGCATTCATCAATGCGCTCTCCCCAGGAGCTTATTCTTCTATTACGAAGGTCAACTTCAAGATATTGGACGACTTGTTACTCAAACCTATCGGTGTCTATGGCTCGAGAGAAGAAATAGTGAGGTTCCTTCGTGAGATGGGTTCCGTAGATGTCGAAATGTGTGTCTATCCTCCGGTGCATCGCAGAAAGCTTACCTCGAATGTATAGGGAGCGGAAATTGCTCGTATCGCAACGTGACTACACATCTAAGGGAGCAGCACCCATCCTGAGATCGGGATTGTACATCATTCGAACATCCACAGCTGCTACAGAGGAACAAACATACGTCGTGTACTGGCCTGAGGATGCGAGTTGGGACGACAATGCGGTCTCAATGGTCCAACGCAACAGGGTTACGTTCATGAGGTACGAATCACTCCCGGGTCACCTGTGTTCTGGAATGACACGTCGTGGGCAGATACCTGACCAAAATATGTGATCAACTCGTTTGCTTACTTTCGTCTAAGCATTCACAAGCAATTGTGTGGGGAGATAGTAAGGTTGAAAAGCCGGATGACACCTCAGTCGACTTAGATATTTTTGACTCGGACCGGCTTTTCGACTTCACGGTTGAACAAAAGAGCGAGCAAGCAGAGAATGTCACCGCCCGCCAAGGATTCACGGTATGTTGTTTCAGATCCCAACCTTTCCCTTACTAGGCACCGTATTGACGTCACTCATCGCCTATAAGATGAACTCCTCGCGTCTCGTTAGCGGACTCTCGACACCCAAAATGCATAGCGACCAAAGTGTCTTATCCCCAAGGTTACTTCATGGAGAAACGACGCAGGGTTTCATGACTGCCGATTTTAAGCCAGCGAGGGCGGCATCGGAACCATTTTCCCACGACTATCAAAGCGCTCGCCAGATTCGTCTCCTTTTGTAAGTGTCTTCCGGATACCATCCTCTAAGACTTATCTTGAAGAAATTACCTCCAGCGAACATGACGTAGTGCTGTGTCTCTCAGAGACCCTCGACGATAAGGCTTTGAGGACCTTGATGCGTACTATGGAGCTTGGTACTCGATTCCCGAAAGAGTATGAAGCTTGGGAAAAACGGCGTATCGAGATAGAAAAACGTTTCCAGAATACCATCACACAGCGAGAAGAAGAGTCCCACGAAACACTTCAGAAAGAGTCCGGAGGCTTGGAGTCGAAAGTACGAGAAGCTGTGATTGACGAAATCTTGAGAGCCTTTCCGTAAGCATTGACAGTCCGCTTGCGTCTATCATTAAGTGTACTAACATTCTGTTTTACTTCAATTTCTTTAGAGTCCTGTGTCGTGACGGCTTCCCTCCTAGCTCAACCTCTGCCGCGCCAGCGAACTCAATACGAGTCGTCTCCGGCGGCATGGCTGGTAAGCTCGACAATCAGGCTTCCTTCCATCAAGCACGATTCTCACACGGAGCATACTAGGCACACTATATGACATGTTTTCTATTTACCCGAAGGCGGAATCGACGTTTATGGATGCCATAAGTGCCGAAAATATTGACAATGGCATCAAGGGGACGGACTTTCATTTCAAAAAGGAGCGCTTGCTCATATTGCTTCATCTTCTCAAGAATTACCCGAATTTGACCAAGCGACAGACACACTCCCTGCGCGATGCCGTCCTGGACCACAAGGATAACCAGAATGCGCTGAAGCTTCTCAAGAGTTTCTCCAAAGGGGAGAAGACTAAGTGGTACTCGGTGTTCTGGAAAGGCAGAGATGTTGTGCTTACTAAAGAAGAAGCAATGTGGAGAAACGCCAACGATTATGCATCATCTCTTTCGTACTCGCGCTTCCTCTCATACGTGATGACGTTTCCTGCAACTAACTATTTACACGATGCTGCCGTCAAGTGCGAGGAAGCCGCATATGCTTGCCTTAGAACGCAGCTCGATTCCCAGGTAGCGGCAATTGGTCAGAAGATCCTTTTAATCCAGAAGGAAGAGTGTAACAAGCAAGTACGCTGCGAAGTTGAGAACGAAGAGCAAGAGGAACTCAAAGACTCCCGGATCGAGTTTGTCCGGAAAGTAGAGGATTTGTGCAGAGAGCGCTCCAGATCGTGAGTTGCATAGCTTCTTTGGGTCAAGTAGTCGTCTCACATATCGCAGGCGTAGCAGCATCCACGTTGACGAGTTTAGGACAAAGACGAAGAAGCACCAGAAGTCCCCAGGTTTGTCCGTCTCCTACATAGAGAAAGAGCACTTCCCCATGGTCGGCTAGATTCATACATCATAAGCGGCAAAAAAGAAATCATGCAAGACCAAGAGATCGAATACACCGTGCACATTTTACGCTTACAAGCCGACGAAATGCACAACCTGCAACTCGACCCTTCTTACGTCCCCACTCCTATCCTTAACGAACGACTTTCTCAATCTTTTCATCTCCCATCCGAAACAGTCGTAAAGTTCGTGAGCGTGTGACCAGTTTGGACGATCTATCACTCCTAACTTTCGCCCATTTAGATACGCGCATCTCCTCGAAGGCGATCGGATTCTATTGTGCCTCGTCGATCCTAAGGAAAAGGTCATGATTCTCCTAGACCGCCTGAGTCACATCGATGGCGCTATCCAGTCCCGGTCGTACGCCAAGTTCTTCCATAAGGACAAAATTGGTGAAATGTGCCTATTTGCCTTTGATGAGTCGAAGCGTCTGTTGGCCGTTTACGCATCTGCGAGGGTATGTCCTTACCTCTATCAACGTCCCTGGTCAGTGATACCGGCGTTCCGTAGATGCAGCTCCATATGTTCCAGTTTGACGAGGAGCTCAAGTCTTTACGAGGATTCGGGGCCCCAATCGACCTACTGCCGTTCTATAATGACGGGGTATCCATTACACATGCATGTTTCGTCCACGGGAACGAAGAGATCCTCTTCATAGACTCGAGCGCGCAGGCGAGGATTTTCTCTCTGATTACCCTTCAACCCAAGTATACGCCATCTTTCTATCGTCGTTCTTATTCCATACTGACGCGTCGTCGTAGACCCGCTGCTCTACAACTATCACAAATGCCACGCGCGATTTACTCTGCCCCAGACGGATCATGTGTTCTCATTTCCCAAGAGGTAGACGGCGCGCGCACAATAACAGCATACCACTGGTCTACATTCGCGTCCCACAAGGGAATTTCCGTCACACTTCCAGACTTCCCTGTCAACCTCGACGCAGCGCTTCTCACGTCGATCGTCAATCGAAACAACATTCATCTCGTCGGTATTGACCTAAACAGTGGATCTTGTCGTTCTATTGTTCTCGACATCACCAGGACAGCCACAGAATTCACATTCGAGGAACGGGGGTCGAAAGGACCATCAAGTCACGGCAAACAGACGGTACACAACTGTCTGATCGATTGTCATAAAGATGTCTGGACACGCTTCCCTGTTGTTGCTGCAGTGAGACGCCAAATAATAACTACTTCCAGCCAGCGGCAGCAGAAAACGCTCGTGTTCGTGACGGACGACCATCGGCGTCCATTTTCTTCCCATTTCACCGATATGATTTCCGCCTTCGAACAGACTTCGCGCAAACCAACTGATAACGAACTCGCCGGTATCAAGGTGTCGGCTCGGCCGTTCCCCTCTTTTACACAGGAATACCTATCCAGTTCCGACTGGCCTGTCTCGAGCTTCAGAGCCGGCGAGTGGCTTGCAGATCTGCTATGTCTCATCCCTATCCACATCGCGATCACTCAAGAGAATAGATTCGTTCCTCTAAAGGATGGCGTATTATCACCTCAGATGGAGAAGTCACTCCTGGGGGCGGAAGTTAACAGGATTGTAGACAGTTTATCTCTCGGATGGTACGAGTCTATTTTCCAGTCTTATTGGGCCACAAAGGTAAGAAGATCAGTTCGTGTCACCCGGAACGACCCTGACCGTATTATTTGTTCTCGACGTTAGCCCGTGAAGGTTGTATCGTCGATGGGGGAGCAATCCGTTGGGAAAAGCTTCACATTAAATCACCTCGTGGACACATCGTTTGCAGGGAGTGCCATGCGTACAACAGGTTTGATTCCAGTTACTTCAACTTCAACAAATACTGAGCGTGCTCAGAGGGAGTCTGGATGTCTGTGTCACCTACAAAGGACGCACTTATCGTGGCGCTGGATTTCGAAGGTGAGATTACCCCTAGCCGGTTCACGGTAAAGCTCAATTTTCGCGAACGACAGGCGTCCATAGTCTCGAGCGTTCAGCTCAGGAAGACACGCTTCTCGTCCTTTTCAACACAGCAATCTCAAATCTCGTGTGTAGAATCTGACACTCTCATCATTTCCTTTTCCATCTCACCGTAATCTCAGGTTCTCTTTCGCAACAACTTCGCTCTTAGCCGCGATATCAGTGGCCTCTTTCAGTCTTTCCAATCTAGCTCATCTGTATTAGACCCGGCATCTAACCCCTCTCTCTTCCAATCGACGCTTGTGGTCATTATTAAGGTGCGAATCCCTTACTTCGATAGATACTATCCTGTATGCGCCTAATATATAGGATGTCATCAACACGGATGCGAAGGAGGTAATGAAGGAGTAAGTGTATACTTCCTTTCTCTACGCTTTCCTCCTCGACTAAATTGATCTAGGTTTGCTCTCAAGTTCCAGAAGATTGTTCAAGATGAGCAAGAGGCCAATTTCATCACACGCCTTCATGCGGGGAAGTTGCAAATCATCCCGTGGCCGGTGATAGGGTCGAGAGAATTTTATACACTTTTCTCTGCTGTAAAACAGAAGCTCGACCAACAAAAAACGTCACTCCGTACGGCGGGAGAATTCTTGCTTACGCTTAAGACATTGATGGCGAAGTTGAAGGTATGTTCCATCTCGTTCTCTGAATCACAACACTGAGTAGTGCCGCTTATGTGCCGATAGGCGAACGACTGGGGAGCCATGTCACGTATGTTGCTGTGTTCTATTGGTCGTTCCCCTTTAATTCCATTTTTAGAAACCCTGGCCGCACATCGTGCGAGTTCCCTCCTTGCGATCCTGCCAGTTGCCCTGCAGACCGGATACTCCGAAATAGTTCCCGAGCTGGAGCCACTTAAGGTAGAGTAAACGTAAAAATTATCGCGGGCGAACTGACCGAAAATACCAGGCTTTTGATACGGACCTTGTAATCGAAGCGGAGGACACGGAAGCAAGGTTCTTGCTCCCAGGTCCGGACACCCCGGCCGCGGATCGCGAACAGCATCTTTCAGTCCTGGTTGAATCCTGGGATCTGTCAGGAACCCGGCAACAGGTTGACGACTCGGAATGGATCTCTGGCCTCGTGGAGCACCTGACCCATCTCGTCGACCTCCGTGTTGCTCATGTTGAAGAGTGGCTCAAGTCGAACACAGAGCGTTTCCAGGCCGATAACGCGAGCATGGAAGAGCTACGCCGAGCGTCCAATAGCGCCGTGATAGATCTCCGGGCCAGCGTCCAGCTCTGCAAGTCGGAATGTGACGATTGCAACTTGCTTTGCATACAGAGTCGTTTCCATGATGGCGCCCACGATTGCCTGACAAGTCACGATTGTATTCACGATTGCACCTTCTGCGACAAGCAACTGCTTGCGGAGAGAACTTGCGGTCAAATGTGAGTCTTGTCAAATCGTTTATTAATATACCGCGCCAACCTGACTCTTTCTCCCAGTGCGGGTCACAAGGGAGATCACGTGTGAGTTTCTAGCTTCTGGACGTCCTCCAATGTGGCCTCAACATTCGCCTCTTGTATACGCTAGTTGCCACGTAGACGTTCATTTATGCGGAAAACCTTGCACACTCTTAGGAAAGCAAGGCTGCGCTGACGACTGCGTCAAGGTGACACCCTCAGTTTCTGTCAAGTTGCGTGGCCTAACTCTTAATCTCTCATCAGCCGATCAAACATGAAGGGGACCACATATGTTCGGCACCGGTCCATATGTGTGGTCAAGTACGTTCCTCCATTAAACTGCTCTTGTGGCCCTTAATTCAAGCCTGGTATCCCAGCCCTGCGATTTATTGAACTTGGAATTGCCGGGTGGGAAGTCTTTTACGTGTTCCGGGACATGTCGCGTGTCGATGTGAGTTATCTCATTACTCACCGACAGCTCTGACAGAGCTTTCAGAAACGAGGACCACACAGTCCACGCGTGCGAAAATAGACTCTGCCCTATCTCGTGCCAGTTGTGCAAGCGGTTGTGCAGCGGAAACCACTTGCACGGACTATCAGCTGGTGAGAATCACCTTTGCGGGTACGCTCACTCCATCATTTCCTTTGCAACGCTATTCACCTCGACCTCTAGTCAAGAACACTCGTGTAGCGCCCCATGTTCCGCTGACGGGATATGCCAAATCGACACAACACCGCTGTCCGTCGAAGCTACGTTTTCTGGAAGGCACGAGACATTTCAGTATACCAAGGTAAGCATATGTCTATCGAAGCGATTACATAGATATTTACGGGGGCCTCTAGTTTACCCAGAGTGCGTCATCCAGCACTTCAGATTAACACACTGTAATGTAACGTTGCGTCAGCTGCGAAGCGCCTCAATTGCGTGAAATTGATTGAGCCTGGGGCGACCGGACACGACGGCCTCCACATCCACACCAACGAAGCGCAGCCTTTCCATTTTTGTGAGACCCGGTGAGTCAGCGATATAACCTATGTTCGAAACGCTTATTTGGTTTTAGATGCGGGACTTGTGGCTATCTCTGCACGCTTCCTTTGGGTCTGGCACATTTCGCCTGTCTTCTCCGATCCAAGCTTATCCGAGTTTAGGACATACACAACAAGAGCATGATACGCGTCATGGGTCAATGTCGCGTACACGATGGGCCGTTGATGGACCGGAGGGGTGTTGCATCGAGTTGGGCGGACGTAAATTCGCAGCGAACGATGATGGAGCTCCGATGTTGTGCAACTTGGTATGTACGTCGATGGGGAGGCACGTACATATCGACGACTGTCGCGGTGACCCGCATGATCCGGAGGCCGTTCACATTAGCGAGAGAATCGTACCAAACCCCGAGCAAGACAAGGACTGGATCACACACGGCCTTCACTGGCGTCGGATGGGTGAGTTCGTCATCGGCGCCTCCTTTGACTTCTTTTTTATGAGGCTGTCAGGTTTCAAAGGTAATGGAAACAACGATTCGATGAGAAGTTTCAAGGCTTACTTTTCTCCGTAGATCCTTACCCTCGTGAAGATCAGGCGAATTTTGCGAAATGGTACGAAGGCTAGCTATGTGCTCAACGGAAGCCTGCTGATGCCCCTTTTTACAGCGATGCGTTGTGCCCAGGTAATAATGATGCCCGTTTTGAAATTTCCAGTGCTGAATATGAATTCCCAAGGGCCTGAGCATACCGTCGAAGGGGGCGGGACTAACGCGCAGCCTTCGCGTTGCACGTTGTCAATGTTCCACCCAGATATGGACCCTGCAAAAGCGCCTCCTGGTCTCGGATACGTATCGACCGATGGCCACCACTTCGAATGCAAGAATCCCATATTAATGCAGCAATCATTCCACGTGTGAGTAATAACGTCCTCTTTGCTTCACTGACATACCCCTGATCTCTACACTCCGCAGTATCTTCGTCATTGACAGGTTAACTACGCACTACCTCTTCCCGCAAAAGTATTACTCACATCCTAGAATCAGGTCCGGATCTATGGGTCTCAGAGATCGACAACCAATCCCCAATTCTGCAGGAATCGATCGCATCGTGCGCAAGGCGAACAATCGACTTGGTTCCGTCTTTTCAGCACTCTACAGTTTCTGGATCGCGCGGCAAGCTGCGATAGATCGTAATGCGTCAGCGGGCGGAGGTAGGAGGGACGCATACAGCTTGATTTTCTTCAACCATGAAGCCTCGACGTCGTCCATCGAAAACGATTTCACCAGCTCTCCTGACGAGCTACTCACCGCTGCGTTAGATTTTGGCATCCATGGTGGCACGGATTTCAACAAGGCTCTGGATAAAACGCAGGAACTGATGACCTCCCACTGGAGCACGGAAAGGTACGGACCGTTCCTTAGAAGGTCCCAGGTGATTCACAAAGCACATCGGCTGATATTCATCTTAGGACGCCGGTCGTAATTTTCTTGTCGGACGGCGAGGATTACGTTGGCGATGATGAGATGTATAAAATGTGTCGCAGTGCCTCTAGTCAAGGGTATGTTTACTCCCATTGTAACGTCATTTACCACTGATTACGCGAGCGTTGTCAGGAGGCCGATTTCGTTCCACGCAGTCTCTTTTGGAGCGGACTCTTCGTCTTCTTCGCTACGTAGGATGGCGCAGATCGCTTTGGAAGTACAGAATGATAGGGTGAACGACCCTCTGCACCCTGCTGCTGCTAACGTGGCTTCGTCTTATACGGAGGCTCTCGACACGGTGAGATGACCGGAAACGCTTCTCGTTTTTCGCTGACTAAGTTTCAAATGTAATCAGGTCCGCTTGGCGGAGACTTTCCTCGGGATTGCTGAGTCGTTGAGAAAGCCCCGCGGCTTCTTGTTCGCGTCTCGCTGAAGGTGTTCGCTTGCTCTCTATCTTCATGAATATTGTTCTAGGCACGCTTGTTCCCTTTTTGTGTACGTTATTCCCGTGTTGTGGAGGATGTTCGAGTATATTTCTGTACCTACGATGTGATTGTTAACAGAAATGGAGTTACCCTGTTTGCTGAGATATTTTGCACCTGACTCTGCGCAGCAGCTTCCAACTCGTGCAACACGGATTCGTTTGCTGTGATTTACCTGATCTAGAATAGGCAATGAACGTTTGTGCTTCTGACAGAATCTGACGGTTCGTTTTTATTTATACTGGTGTTTCCCTTGGCTTGGTAGGCGTCAAGAGCAAGCAGAGGGAAATGATTGGGCCCCGACTAGTTTTAAGCATGACTTTGACCTACGTCCGGTAGGCGCGCGAAGCCCGCAATAGTATGCCCAAGCAGAAATGCCGACAAAGAAGGCGCTCGCTGGCCGAACGACCGTATTTTGGCGATTCGGAGTGGGTAGGACTGCTCAAGGCTGCGTGGGTTCGTCATGCTACCTAAACCCGTGCTAGGGCCTACAGGGATGGATACCGCAGAGGAGGACAGCTGGTGCAGGAGAGTCATCTGCCCACTTGTCCATGCACGATACCTACAATGGAAGGGGGGGAAATGGAGGGACGGGAGACACATTTCAAGTTTAGGGGTGAGCCTTCAAGTTCTGGGCTCGCTGCTGGCGTCGCACCAGTTTGCCACTCTCGTCAGTTACAACTGAAGGGTAAAGATGAAAAGATGGCACGGAACTGTGGGTACAGGCCAGACAGAGATCGGATCACGATGCGTGGGGAGTGTTGTTGGAAAGGTGAATGCAGTAGGTGAATTATAAGAAGAAATATCAGACCGCCAACCGCTCGTCAGGTAAGGCTTACCGATAACGGACCAAAGGACCAAAGGAAACAGAAAAACACATACTCGACCTTTGTGCCAGTGAACGATAATCCAAGTTGCAATTTAAGAGAGAGAGGTGGGACATGGGACTTACGAACTGACTTATGTACCAGGTAGAATTTGTTGCAATGAGCGTTGCAGTTAGTGCGTTGTCGTGACTGGCGACGTTAGGGAACAGTTTAATTGAAACCCACCACCACTTGAGCTGCGGAGCAGTCCACCTCCTAACTCCCCAGCAATGTAGCCTGAGTATGCTATGACTCAGGTTCCGACGGATGTGGTCCTACCCTGCATGAAAGGGCCACAGGAGGGGTGGAAGGAAGATAAATGGAATCCACATACATCCGAGCCATTTCCCTGCCAGTGGCAGTTGCAAAAGTGTAGACAAAAACTAATGACTCTTTCGATGGGGGCGACGTGGTCGGCTGGCCTTAGGGGTGGTCTGCTGTATCGTGGCTATGAATCTTCTGCTACGAACTATCTTCGTTGGTCAGTTTAGCACGCACCAGGTGTAGGTTCTCTACCGTCGTCCCCGCTACGCGCAACGCAAGAGGGTCGGAAGAAGGGGGAGTGTCGCTTCACGGATATCGTGAGAGCGAAGTCCTCACCTGAGTTCGAGACTACGCCTTATTGAAATTACTCAATTACTGCACTAATGCACCTCGTTGTAGATACTGTACCCTCGCTTTAGGAAAACGAACTTGTCATGCCGTTACTCTCGCGTTAACTGTCAGTGTTCCCGTCGATCTTATCGTGTGTGCTGTCTCTATTCTCACTTCGCTTACGCTTTCCCTTGGTCGCCGTCAGTATCAATTGCTCACCGAGACATGATCTTGAGAGTGGTGATGGGTGGGTTTTGAGGTGACAGAATAACAGAGCGAGGACAAGTCGGGACCACACCTCACGCGCAGGGATAGACCCAAGGGAAGAGGCGCGATTCCGCGTGAAGGTCAGAGGGGTAGGCCCGGTGTAAGGTTAGCCGCATAGGCGCTGGGCCCGAAATTATCTGCTTTCGCTCGTTTCGGCAGCGTTCGGCGTTTCCCTGCTCTCGGCCACCCGGTCCGTCATCGCCACCTCATAATTTCATTTTCCGATCTTTCGTGTATCTCTTGCGCCTCGTTCCTCCCTCTTCATACATTACTTTCCGCTAATAACCACCACACCACCCACTTCGCTCTTTGTCTTTGTCCTCCTTTGCCCTGTGGCTCCTTCCTTCCCATGGTCACCGGCCCTCTCTTGACCCCAGCCCTCGGCGCGAAACACTCGAAACATTGTACCTTTCTGCACAGTCCTTTCATCCTTCACATCGCCCAACTCTCGCCGATGGGTTGCCCCCCTCTTTCATTCTGTCAACTATCAGTCTGCTTTGCCACCAGCCGCCTTGCTCCGTTCCTCTACCAGTCAGGTCCAATGCCACCTGCAAGTCGCTGCCCTTGCTAGCGCTGATCGTTGGATCTGTGGAAGGGTTAACATTGTCGTGCGTCATAGATTTTTGTTTCCCTTTATTCTCGTTCTCGATCGACTCCACTACCTTACACCTTGCCTTTCAATTAGATTTTGGTTAGTTCTACTCGTGCCCATGCTCGTCACTTCTGTCTGTGCCTCTGTGGCTTTTTCATAGTCCCTTGTACCTACACATTCTCCTTCTCCCTTCTCCTCCCTCATCTACTATAGATTCGACTTGGTCATGATTTTTTTCGATACGGCTCATATGTATATAAGGTCAACATTTTCTGACTCAAAATGCATCGTTTGTTTTCCCTCTAAATTCGTATGAATCATCTTACTGCAGCCCAAGCCGTTCGCCATCGCCACAGCCCATTCGCTGTTGCCAATGCCTACACCATTACCGCCCCGCCTCCACTTCCACCTCGCTGCTTTAGCTTTGTCATCCTTGTTGTTGTCTCTGTCCGAGCTGCTGCCCTCGGACCACGCTGCGAACCCCTTCTTAGACTGCATCCTTGACAAGCAGGCATGGATGGTAGCGTAGTATTACTTAGCTTACCTGTGAGTACTGTACTTATTATGTGACTACTGTAAATAGCTCCCTTGGAAAACTATATGTATTGTAGGCGTGTCCAGAGGGTTTTTATACCTCTCTGGACTCACCAATTTGATATACTACAGTACCTACGATATGTACATAGGTATCTATACTATTTACCGAGAGTATATGAGCGAGGTCACAAGCCTCGCTCACCTGCATTGTGGAGTGACGATGGCTCGCTTAATATGTGTTACGTGTCGATGGCACGTGTCGCTCGACTTGAGCAGGTTCTTGACTGTGGCTACTTCGTCGGTTCTGCTCTTGTATACGGTGGAGATTGGAGCGAAGCCGATGGGTAAGCTCCTTGGGGTGTGGGACAAGGTATGGAGGTTCCGTGATGTCGAAGGCACAGAGGAATACTCTGTGCAGACTCGGTGATAAGTGAACAGGGAAGCACGCTGGCTTATGCTGTCACTGAGAGGAGTGAGACTGGGAAGTCAAATGACTTATGCAGCTCCTGGTTCTGGATCGGGTTCTGAGGTCTGCAAGTGCAAGAGTCGATGTGATTCAAGAACTCAGACTTAAAGTCCAAGTGTCCTACTGGTACAGATTATATACAACAAGTCGCCAAGCAGATACTAGGAGTACCTGTACTTGTAAAGCCACCGAGACAACTACTACGTGTATCAGTATTGAGTCATAGTCCAAATACTACTAGTATCAGTACTAGTTATGAGTCACGACACGGAATGAAGCTAGTCAGCAAGTATGAGTAAAGTTTGTGCATGGAGAGGGATGATGACGAAGTAAAAGTGACAGTCCCAATGATAGTCTGTCAGGTAAGCACAGTATAGTAAGTAGGAAAGAAACGTAACAATATGTGTGGCCCGGTCCACACACCGCTCGCCTTCCACAACCCATATTGGGTAATGGGTGGCTGATGCACAATGCGTGCTCAACACTCCCCCTCGCTCATTGTGCTGCTACTGCTGCACTTTGAGCATTATCTGAGGAATATATATTAAGCCCTAATGTGGCTCTAAACTGTGTGAACTTCGTGCGACCCAGATTCTTTGTGAACATATCAGCAGGGTTCTCAACGCCATTTATGAAGAACAGCTCGACCTTGCACTGTTGCACAACCTCACGTACATAGTGAAAGCAAATATCAATGTGCTTGATCCTGCGCTCTTGCACAGGGTTTGAAGCCATGAATATAGAACCCTGATTGTCTCTGCACAGGGGGATGGGTCCCAGATTAATGCCAAGCTCACTTAGGAGCGCTTTAATCCACACAAGATGTCGACTTGTGTCTGAGAGGGACATATACTCAGCTTCTGTCGAGGACATTGCGACTGTGCGCTGTGCCCTTGAATTCCAGCTGAAGATTCCATCGGCAAGCTTCACCATGTAGCTGGTAGTAGATCTGCGATCCACTGGGTTAGATGCCCAGTCAGAGTTGGCGCATGCAATCAAGCCCTTGTTAGATTTGCCATTATAAACTAGTGCGTAGTTTGATGTTCCTGCCAAATATCGGCAGATGTGAAGCGCACGGTCTAGATGATCTCGTGAAGGGTTGGCTGCATGTTGCACCATCTTGGTCACTGCATAGGCCACATCTTGTTACGTTCGCACTCCACAGACCGTCGGTGTATCACATGAGTTAGAACTATCATGTGATTATGACATCATTAGTTCTGGACAGTTCTACTACCTTCCATATGACATCTATGTGACGTCAGTCTTACTCATTCCTACTACAGAGACTATTAGTATTAGTGGAGTCATAGCGTCATAGGTGACTCATCCTAGTATTATGACTCAGTAGTAATGACTCATGTACTTAGTATATAAACTGTACCATTAGCGAACTTAGACCTTAGGTCTGAGTTCTTGAATCAATCAGACATCTTACGACGCCTTCTAGGCTAGGAGCTGCATAAGTCCAGTCGACTTCCCCAGCTGTTCCTCTCACAGACTTTGCTCTGTTATCACCGATTCCGCGAGGGTTAGAGTCCCACGCCGTCACCATAGGGTCATACAAACCTTATCAGAGACCTGGTCATCCGCATCCGTCCGAAGTCACACACAAGCTGCGGACCCAGCTAATCCGAATTCAGCAGAACAACTTTCGTCACAGTACCTTAGCTCAAGTTGAGCAGAGCGGTCCGTCTAACCATAACACATCTGGGCATGTGCCCAACATGATGTACATGAGTGATCCAATTATCTGCTGGTACTGGGTTCACAACTTTGGATCCACAGTGCCCTCATTGGGCGAAGGATGATATCCTTCAGGGAGCAGTGTATTGGTGTTACGGTTAGACGGACCGCTCTGCTCAACTTGAGCTATGGTACTGTGACGAAAGTTTCGCTGCTGGATACGGATCAACTGGTTCCGCAACTTGTCGGTAACTTCAGTGGGATGCGGATAACCAGGACGCTGATCAGGTTTGTAAGACCCTATGATGACAGCGTGGGACTATAACCCTCGCAGACTCGGTGGTAACAGAACAAAGTCTGTGATAGGAAAGGCTGGGGAAGTCGACTGGACTTATGCAGCTCCTAGCCTAGAAGGTGTTGTTGAATGTCTGATTGATACAAGAACTCAGACCTAAGGTCTAAGTTCGCTAGTGGTACAGTTTATATACTAAGTACATGAGTCATTACTACTGAGTCATAATGCTAGGATGAGTCATGTATGATGCTATGACTCCACTAATACTAATAGTCTCTGTAGTAGGAATGAGTAAGACTGACGTCACATAAACGTCATATGGAAGGCGGTGGAACTGTCCAGAACTAATGATGTCATAATCACATGGTAGTTCTAACTCATGTGATACGTGTTACGTGTCGACGGCACGTGTTACTCGACTTGAGCAGGTTCTAGACTGTGGCTACTTCGGCGATTCTGTTCCCGTATCCGGAGCAGGTTGGTACGAAGCCGATGAGTGAGCTCCTGGGGATGTGGGACAACGTATGGGGGTTCCGTCGTATCGGGGGCACAGAGGAATACTCTGTGCGGACTCGGTGATAAGTGAACAGGGAAGCGCACTGGCTTATGCTGTCACTGAGAGGAGTGAGACTGGGAAGTCGAACGACTTATGCAGCTCCTAGGGTTATTCTGGTTCCGAGGTCTGACAGTGCAAGAGTCGATATGATTCAAGAACTCAGACTTAAAGTCCAAGTGTCCTAATGGTACAGGTTATATACTACAAGTCGCCAAGCAGATACTAAGAGTACCAGTACTTGTAAAGCCACAAAGACAACTGCTAAGCGTATGAGGATCGAGTCATAGTCCGAATACTACTAGTATCAGTAGTAGTATGAGTCACCTAGGCAATCAGATATGAGTCATGTACGAGGTCAAACCAGTCAGCGAGTATGCGTTAAGTCTGTGCATGGAGGAGATGATGACGAAGTAAAGATGACGGTCCCAATGATAGTCCGTATGGTAAGCACAGTATGGTAATAGTAAAAAGGAAATCGTAACAATATGCTGACAGTCTGTGGAGTGTAAATGTAACAATACTCGCTTTTCAGGTCAATCGCCCACGATTCTGAATGGCTGAAGTAAGGTTCCTCACTGCCTCACTGAAAACTGACCTGAGTGACTCTAAGTCTTCTTCCTCCCATCCCTCCCAGCGATCTAGACGCTGCCACTTAGGTTCTTGGTCGTTAGTCATTCCATAGCCCCAGACCCTCTTGTTCTTCAGGGTCGGCTCTTCAATCAGTGTGGCAGATGTCCAGATATCTGGCTTATCAGATGGGGTAGTGGGGTGGTCATGGTGATGGAGGGTAAAGGCCATGTCCCAACAGTGAGCTGTACATGCACCCTCAGCTGCTGCAGGACGTGATGAGGCTGTCGATGATGTGGATGATGATGATGATGATGATGAGCCCTTAGGCGACGGTGGGGAACTAAGGTCATAGTTGTACTCAGGGGTACCTGGAATAGGAGAACCAGGGTTTGACCCCATAGATGCTACTGGAATCGCGTCTACTCCCTTTTCAGGGGTAGGTCGGGGTCCTCCAGGCCAGAAGGGTGATGGGGAGCGGCTGGGGACTGTGATGGGTGCCCAGGAAGTGGTACCAGGGGATGGGGAGCGACTGGGGACATAGATGGGTGTATGGGTCTCAATACCCATATTGTCAGAAGGGGGCCAGGAAGCTGGTGTCTCAACCCTACTGTTGAACAGCAAGGTTGGGGGAGGTGTCAGAGATGGTGGGGTTCGTGGTAGGACCATGCCAAACTGGTCTATCAAAGGACGAGTAATGACGGTGATGGCGGTTGTGGGGATGGGACTCTCACACTGAGCGTAAGGTGAGGCGGCGCCGAGAGTATTTTGAGACATAGACTTGTTGCTATAGATCCACGAGTGTTACGGTTAGACGGACTGCTCTGCTCGGCTTGAGCTAAGGTACTGTGACAAAAGTTATTCTGCTGTGTCACGATCCGTCGCAGAAGTGGACTGACATCTCGGTTATGACTACGATTGTCAGATTACATTAGTCATGGACAGGGGCCGGAGTAAGGATGTAGCACAGACTCACACGCTGTCAAGCGTTCTATTGTTCGCAAGTATCACATGCTCATGGACATTGCGTCATACTAGGATAGCTGTACTAGGGTTCGTGACTCATAGTATAGTTCAGACTCCGCTTTAAAGCGAGTCTTAAGTGTATATAAGTCGACTAGTCAAGACCAGGGATCTCTATCCTGGTCTTCTTCAATTTGCTATCAACTTCCTTCTTCCTTTCCAGTCTGCCTTCTCTCTTGCGTCTCATTCTCTATTCTCTTCCATTTCTTCATCTATACTTTCGTCTCTACACTTGTCTTTATCTCGTGGAAGTGCTGTCAGGCCTTCTCACGTGCAGGGGACCTATTGTCATTACACATAGTGTCCGAGAACCAAGTTACGCATTGCACCACCACACTTCCAGTCCAAGTCGGACGAACGCTTAGCGAAGCGTTACATTAAGACCAGGATCACATCGTGGCACTGCAATCAACAAGACAGATCTGGGCAGCATCAGGCCCTTTCGAGCAATATCCTATTAACGGACGACCACAGAGGAACATACCATCAGCATTTCTCAAAGAAGCTGTTTGGCAAGTCATCAACGGAGTAGAGCGTTATTACGCCAAGTCACACGCCCCAGAGGAATCAGGGCTCGCAGTTTGGTACCCAGTTGAGTTCAACTTCGAACATATTTGTTGGGTGGAAGTACGCTGGGTAGAACCCATCACAGGAGAAGGATATTGGCAAGCCTTTCGTATCGCAGGAGAAGACCTCCACTTGGATATTACTACAGAAGACGTCACAGAACAAGATCGTATTGAAAACGAGCAACGAGCACGCCTAGCAGCGGCAGCCACAGCGTACAGAGAATCAGCCAACAACACTCCGACATCCAGAGCCAGTACACCATCAAGTAGGGCAAGTGTCATACAAGTTCGTCCATCACCACTAGTACCAGGAAGTCGCGATCAAGAAATCGCAGACCAGTTAGCTGAGTCTCTTCTCATAAACAGACCAATGAGTCGGACAGTCACCATGGAAGTCCCCACAGGAACTATCAACCCTATAACGGGACATATGGAAAACGCAGATGACCTAGCACTACATCGTGCTATAGGACCCGATCAACCAGACCCCCCGAGCAGTGCAGGACGCTCAAGGTCAGAACCACCCAGAATACCATTCGGATGGCCTCGCGGAGGACCACCGTATCAGGGACCGCCAGGAGGAGGTTTCGGAGGACCACCTGGAGGAGGAGGACCGTTCGGAGGGCCGCCTGGAGGAGGAGGACCACCAGGAGGAGCGCCAATGCCAATGCCCGCGGCACCAGCCATTCCAGCAGCACCCCACAATACAAAGTTGGTTGGAAACCCTCCGATCATCTTCAAGGGAGAAAAATCTCAAGCAGAAGAATTCATCACACAATGGGAGTTATATGAAGGGGTCAACATCAATAATACCCTTATGAGGAACGCATACCAACGAGCTATGTTATTCCTCACCTATATCCAAGGACCCCTTGTTAATGAATGGGTCAAAGGCGTCAACGCATGGTTGCGCAACCAAATCACCTCCCATCACTGGGCCACGAACGATGAACGACTATGGGACAGTACGATTGGAGCCTTTAACCGACAGTACGCAGATGTACTGGAACAAGAGAAAGCACAAGCCGAACTAGCTAAGGGACTTCAGTTGAAAAACGGAGACCTTGACGCACTGATTACACAATTCGAAACGTTGGTCAGACACGCAAACTACGACGTTAATCAACCATTGGTGCTGCAAATTTTCACTAATGTGTTACCCCATGCAATGTACGGGTATATAATTAACCACATCAAACCCCGTAACTACGAAGGATGGCGAGAAGCCGCCATTCAACAACAGAAGACGTGGGTACACATGAAAAGCCGGCTAAACTGATTTGCTCCGAAAGCCTCAAAGCCAGCTAACCAATTCAGCAACTGGAAGCCAAGCAATCAATGGGGGCGACCTAACATGGGCCGACAAATAGACCCAAACGCAATGGATACAATGCCAGACCGAATTCGGGGACGACTTGCAGACGCAGAAGATATCCTTCCAGGAGGAAGTCGACACGAAGAACAGAACCGAGGCCGACAAGAAGGGGGATATGTGCAAAATGGACAAAGGAAAGTCATTACCTGTTATAACTGCAGGAAAATCGGACACTTTGCGCGAGATTGTAGACAACCAAGACGCAACAACTACCCTACGACCGCAGGACCGTCGCGTACCAGACAGGGGTACACTAACGAAGATACCTACTATGCTGCCCGAAGCATAGTAGACGATCGAAGCAATATTGGTGAACGAACCCCACAACAAAAAGTGCACGACTGGTTGAGTGGAGTAGCAGAAGAAAATGACGAAGTCAAGGACCTGGTAATGCAGGAACTATGGAAGAAAGAGGATTTTCAAAGCGCCTGAACCCCACGGCCTGGGTAAGGGCATTACGTTGTAACTCTGTGTATATTACCCGCTATCGATCCATGCGTATTCCAGTTTCGATCCGCACAAGTTACTTCATGGCCGACAAACGAGCATTGGTGGACTCTGGAGCCACTGACAACTTCATGCATGCAGCATTCGCTGCACGAATGGGACTGGGGTTAAAAGAACTCCCAACTCCCAAGAAAATATTCAACATAGACAATACCACGAACAAATCAGGAAAGATCATGCATTACCTTGATTTGGATGTTTGTGCTAAAGGAATTCACAAGGAAATGCGTTTTCTTATTACGGACATCGGAAGTGAGGACCTGTTGCTGGGATACCCCTGGCTGGCCACTTTCGAACCAAAATTCAACTGGCGTCATGCTGTCATCGACGAACGAATGTTGCCAGTCATCATTTCATCTGTGAACCCTCGCATTATACGACCACAACCCGTCATTGCCACATTAATGACAAACGAAGAAAAACACTCCATCATACGCATCCTAGAAACACAATCTACGATCCGGGGAGTGTCAACCGAACTTGCAATTCAAGCCGGACAGAACACGAAGGCGGCCATAGTACCACCCGAATACGCACGCTTTCACAAACTGTTTAGTGATGCCGAATTGTCACGATTCCCACCGAGTCGACCATGGGATCACGCAATAGATTTCAAGCCGAACACACCCGACGCGTTACCCTGTAAAGTGTACCCAATGACGCAGGGCGAAGATCAGGCACTTCTCAAATTCCTGAGGGAACAAGAGGCCAAAGGATATATACGCCCTTCCATTTCACCATATGCCTCACCGTTCTTCTTCATTCAGAAAAAGGATGGCAAATTACGTCCTGTGCAAGATTACAGGCATATTAATGACATCACTATCAGTAATCAATACCCACTCCCGCTCATCACGGATTTGCTCACTGATCTAAGCAGAGCGTCAATCTTCACCAAATTGGATGTACGAGATGGGTATAACAACATTCGAATCAAAGAAGGAGATGAACATAAGGCGGCTTTCAAAACCAAATATGGCTTGTTTGAACCCCTCGTCATGTTCTTTGGATTAAAAAACTCCCCAGCTACGTTCCAGAATATGATGAACTACGAGTACAGGGACACTATTGACTATTGGAACGCCAGGGGTACTGCTATTCGCATCTACATGGACGATATAGCAATAGCAACTAGTACCAATTTGGCGGATCACATCCAAGCCGTGTTGGCAGTATTCGAAGTCGCGGAATGACTGGATCTATATTTCAAACCCGAAAAATGCACTTTCCATGCCCCGCGAATGGATTACCTGGGGGTAATCCTTGAAAAGGGGATAACACGCATGGACCCTGTAAAAATTGCAGGCATCAAAAACTGGCCCACACCCACCAAAGTTAAGGACATCAGATCTTTTTTGGGTTTTTGCAACTTTTACTGACCTTTTATTCGGGGTTTCGCACACATAGCACGACCTCTTAACGAACTCACAAGGAAGGACGTCGAATGGACATGGACGGAGCGACATCAGAAAGCATTTGAAGAACTATGCAACAGAGTTACTAGCGAACCAGTGTTGGCACACCCAGAGCTAGACAAGCCATTTGAACTCGAAGTCGACGCATCCGGGTTCGCCATAGGTGCAGTACTACTGCAAAAGAAAAACGATGGCAAGAAACATCCGATTGCATACTTTTCAAAAACTCTCAATGAAGTTCAGAGGAACTACGATGTGGCAGACTTGGAGCTACTGGTGGTAGTTATGTCGCTGGACAACTGGAGGTCATTCCTTGCAGGATCGCCACACAAGGTCATAGTATACTCGGACCATCAGAACTTATTATACTGGAAGGAACCACACAAGATTAGCAGGCGGGTAGCAAGGGAAGTACTTCGCCTATCAGAATATAACATTGAAATCCGTCACATTCAAGGAAAGTCAAATGGACGTGCAGACGCACTGTCAAGAAGACCAGACTATGATCAAGGAACGGAAGATAACACCAATGTTATTGTATTACCAGAGCACGTTTTTGCCAAGACAGTTATGACCACTACGCACCAACACCAGCAGAACGAAGAATGCCTTAAACCATGGATCGACTCTCATCAGCTCAAATGCATTGAGGGGACGTGGTATAAAGGGGATCGAGTAGTCGTAACAGCTGGTCTAGCTGACAAAAGAGAACTCATCAAGGTTCATCACGATCTGCCCGTACATGGCCATCCAGGTATTAGCAAGACAATACAGATAGTGGGACGAAACTACTGGTGGCCGCAGATGCGCAAGGATATCACTGATTACGTCCAAGGCTGCGCAGACTGTCAACGTCACAAGGTCAACAATCGCCCCACAAAGGCGCCGTTAAGACCCATATATCCAAAGCCAGAAGCTATGCCATTTGAAACTATTGCCCTAGATTTTATCACTAAACTCCCCGTATCGCAGGGATATGACTCCATTCTCACAGTCACAGACCATGACTGCACCAAGGCGTCGATATTCATACCATGCAATGAGGAGATCAACGCAGAAGGCACCGCGGCATTATACATCCAACATGTATTCGCACACTTTGGATTACCTAGGAAGGTCATAAGTTGTAACGGTTCGCTAACCGTTTGTCTGACTTGGACGATTTTGGGTGGCTGGCAACACGTGACTAGGCTTCTCGGACACTAGGCTGGCTAACACTAGGTCCCCTTAGAGTGAAAAGGGCGTGACAGCACCTCCACTAAGTCGATGATGAACGAGTAGAGAGGAAGAAAGAGAAAGAAGAGATAGATGACAACGATGAAAAGCAGACTGGAAAGGAAAGGAACAGGAGACTATGATAGCGAATTGAAGAAGACCAGGATAGAGATCCCTGGTCTTTACTAGGCGACTTATATACACGTAAGACTCGCTTTAAAGCGGAGTCTGAACTAAGTAATGAGTCACGAACCCTAGTACAACTATCCTAGTATGAGGTCATAGTCCGAGGCATGTGATACATAAGAACAATAGAACGCTTGACAGCGTGTGAGTCGGGTGAGCAATACTAATACACCTGTCCTAGGATTGGAACGTCATGGAAGGCTATGGAATCAAGCCCATCACATGTCCTAGAGTCATCTGATACACATAAGGCGCGCAATGATGGGGAGTGATGATGAGATAAGAACGACTGCAGTCCCAATGATAATCTGCAAGAACGGTCAGCGCTAGTCAGTCCGTGACATAAGTGATCGAGACCCGAGGTTTATATCAAAGTTTATGCAAGAAGTCTGCAGAATCACGGGGATAGAACGCAACCCCTCAACGGCATACCACCCCAGAACCGATGGGCAATCAGAACGATCAAATCAATGGGTCGAGACCGCCATCCGATTCATTTCCGACTACCATCAGACAAATTGGGCCCCTTATCTTCCAATCGCCCAATTCGCTCATAACAATTGGCCCAGTGATACCACACGGAAGTCCCCATTCTTCCTTTTGATGGGATATCACCCACGTGCTGATTGGATTTCGGCACCGTCCCCACTCCCACAGGTCACGATGCGCCTTGAACAATTGAAACAGGCACGGGAGACGGTGCAGCAACTAATGATTAAGGCACAACAATCATGGGTCAAACATCGTGATACGCCCAAGTACAAGGAAGGTGACCAAGTATGGTTAGAAGGCAAGAACCTCCGTATCAATCAGCCGACCACCAAGCTTGCGCCCAGGAGACATGGACCTTTTAAGGTCATCCAGGTGATGTCACCAGTTAATTACCGCCTGGAACTTCCCACGCAGTGGAGTATCCACCCTGTGTTTCACATAGATCTTCTCACCCCTTACAAAGAAACAATAACATACGGGCCTAACTATCAACGCCCACTACCCGATCTGGTCAATGGGGAAGAAGAATACTCCGTAGAGAAAATTCTAGACTCTCGGCTGTTTGGCAGAAGACGGCATCTCCAATATTTGGTCAAATGGGACGGATACCCGGACTCGGACAATATGTGGGTCGATAAGGATGATGTCTTTGCCGATGACAAAGTGCGGGAGTTCAAACAATTAAACCCCGACAAGAGAACACATATAAGTACTCTTCGCTATGTTGAACCCCCTTATCCTTCACTCTCCCAACTCCTCACTCAGCACGCCCACAGACACATGTCCTCGGATGGAGACAACAACCTTGCCCAGGAATATACTGCTGGAGCGTATGACGACACCGCCGCTAGGGATGAACATCTCGACGACATCCACCGGGCCATTGTTGATGCGGCCACCAACTACACTGCCGACCAGATCAGGCGTCTCAGACACCCAGTACTCCTCAATGAGTTATTCGCCCCCCTCAATGCCGACGCAGTCCCCTTTGAACCTAGATCACCATCCCCCTCAGCCCAATCCATTGCTAACGCCTTCAGGCAGCTGTCTATCCACACCCCTGCTAGACTCACTCCCGACGGAGCCGCTGCTGCTGAAGCTGTCAGAACGCATCCATATGAAGTTTCTGTCCCCGCTACCGCAGTTGTTGGGGATGCAGACAGCGAGAGCTTGGCATCGGGAGCACCTCGCGCTAGCTCGGCAACGGTTCGACAAGAAGAACAGACAACGCATAGCAGCGGGACACATTCCCGTTCGCAATCAATACCTGACAACACGTACTGCCCCTGCTGTGTCGGACCTCGAGAATACTGTCACGGTCACTCCCCAGACGGAACCACCGCACTCCCCATCCCAGCGCCGCCAACACCCATACCTGTCCCCGCTCCAGCCCTTCCGACCCACAGAGTGGTGACATTTAACCTCAATCGTGACCAAGCCGAGGCGCTGGCAGCTCGACTCGCCGTCGCACTCCAACAAGGTGGTCAAAATTCCGCTGAAGTACCGCCACCGTACCCAGTCCAAGCCGAGGCTACCCAAAGGATGGGTGTACGTGGACGAAGAGGTAGAGGCAGAGGTCAAGGAAGAGGTAACCAACCCGTGCAGGTACACGGTCCTCCCCCGTCCATCCCTCGACCAGTCAACACCAGACGCGCCGTGGAGCGTGTCAACATCAGCGCAAGCGACCTGCACCTTGCCCGCCAAGCTAGAGCGCAAGGTTTTGAAGAGAACATTGGGAGACGATACGTCCCCTTCCGAATTCCCGGAGTCAGTGGCGAAGAAACCCCGGTGCGGTTCATCAAAGTCCACATGACAGACAACCCATATGTGGAAGCCCGCATGTCCCCATTCACCGCGGTATATCGTGGTGAGATTCACGCAATTTCAGAAGTGGACAATGATGACAAGGCCGAGGAACTGTCGTACGAAATCCTCAAAATGCTTGAGGACGACTTCCAAGACACGCAACACGTAGATGCAGCGTTGGACCGCATCCCCGATCTATCATTGGAGGCCGAGGTGCGACGATGGAGGGGGTTGAAGAAGCGCATCAAGGGAGTTAGCGAACAGATACGACTCTTGGAAGATCGTCTCTACTCGCTGGGGGTTGACCAGCGGTCGTGTCGCCAGAGGCTGCAGAAGGCGAAGGTAATTAATAGGGTGTTGGAGGAGATGAGCCACGACCAGCGCATTCAGCCGCTGACACCGTGGTCGGTAGAACGTGGGTGTTTACCCTGAAAAGGGGATAATGTCACGATCCGTCGCAGAAGTGGACTGACATCTCGGTTATGACTACGATTGTCAGATTACATTAGTCATGGACAGGGGCCGGAGTAAGGATGTAGCACAGACTCACACGCTGTCAAGCGTTCTATTGTTCGCAAGTATCACATGCTCATGGACATTGCGTCATACTAGGATAGCTGTACTAGGGTTCGTGACTCATAGTATAGTTCAGACTCCGCTTTAAAGCGAGTCTTAAGTGTATATAAGTCGACTAGTCAAGACCAGGGATCTCTATCCTGGTCTTCTTCAATTTGCTATCAACTTCCTTCTTCCTTTCCAGTCTGCCTTCTCTCTTGCGTCTCATTCTCTATTCTCTTCCATTTCTTCATCTATACTTTCGTCTCTACACTTGTCTTTATCTCGTGGAAGTGCTGTCAGGCCTTCTCACGTGCAGGGGACCTATTGTCATTACACATAGTGTCCGAGAACCAAGTTACGCATTGCACCACCACACTTCCAGTCCAAGTCGGACGAACGCTTAGCGAAGCGTTACATGCTGGATACAGATCAACTGGGTCCACAACTTGTGTGTAACTTCAGATGGATGCGGATAACCAGGACGCTGATAGGGTTTGTAGGACCCTATGATGACGGCGTGGGACTAATACCCTCGTGGACTTGGTGATAACAGAGCAAAGTCTGTGATAGGAAAGACTGGGGAAGTCGACTGGACTTATGCAGTTCCTAGCCTAGTAGGCATCGTAGAGTGTCTGATTGATACAAGAACTCAGACCTAAGGTCTAAGTCCCCTAATAGTACAGTTTATATACTAAGTACATGAGTCACTACTACTGAGTCATAATACTAGGATGAGTCACTTATGATGCTATGACTCCACTAATACTACTAGTCCCTGTAATAGTATGAGTCACTATGACTCGTCATATGGAATGCGATAGAATAGTCCAGAACTAATGACATCATAACCACATGATAGTCCCAACTCATGTGATACATCGATGCTGCGTAATCAGAACGTAACAACGAGTGTAGTGTGGGGGTTGGTTCCACTACTGTACTTTGAATCCGCCTTATATGTGTGATTGCTCTGGGATTTTGTTTCCTAAAGTCCTCCAGAGCTTTGTCAGCATTCATGTCATCCCAATTTACCCATTCGTTGTCCGAGTCCAGGTATCCTTTCCACTTGACTAAGTATTGTACCTTATGCCCTCTTCCATGACGTCTTGATGACAGTACTTGCTCCACTTCATATTCCTCTTCTTCGTTGATAAGATCAGGTGGTGGCCTCGTGTAGTTAGGGCCGTGGAAGTCCGTTTCGATATATGGGGTTAGAAGGTCAACATGAAACACATCATGGATCTTCCAAGTCGGAGGTAACATCAGCTGATACATGATAGGGGATAGAACTTTCTTTATGAGGAAAGGTCCGTGGTGTTGATACCCTAAACCCCCTACAAGCCGTGTAAGAAGGCTGAGAGTGCTCAAGTTCAGGAAGGATGAGGGATATAGACGCGAGCCGACACGCTAGTTTGTTGGCGAAGACGCAAGACTAATAGAAACCGCGAGCCAAGGCAAGTCCGACACGAGATGCGGTGGCGAATACCTATACTAATAGCGAGAGTGAGTACGACCGATGATGGCCTACGCACACTGCACGCGAGACGCGAGTACGATGACGATGGCTTCGCACACAAGGGCAAAGCTTAGTTACGATAGCGAGAATGATGAGGACGAGTAGTGAACTTGATATCACAATGGGAATGCAGGGATGTAAGGTGAACTCTGGTCTTAAGATGAGATATTGCCTAATAAGGAAGGTACAAATGTGAAGTAAAGCTGCTAAAGGTCGCTGCTGAACTGCCGAACTACAAGTGACAGCGGTCCTTATATATGCGGGGCTGAGGGCGAGTAGAAAGCTCTCGAAGGCTCGCATTCACCCTGCCTCAGCCAATCCGCATCCTACCCTAGCAAGGCTGCGCGTTGCCTGTAGTCGCACTCGAGTCACAATCCTTTAGTCGAACCTCGCAGTCACGCCTCGAAGCTTCGGTAGCTGTCGGCCTTACTCTAGAAGGTTCAATGTGCTTTGCGCTCGCGCCAGTCGAATGCGACCGCTATCCTAGCTGCCGGGCCGCGTGCGCCCATGCGTGTGGTCGTCACATGGCTTATCGCCAGCCGAGAACACCAACTCAGGGAATGTGCAGGTACTGTCGCTATAGTGCCTTGCCTTCACAAGCAGTCTGGTTGCTCTCGGTCTCGCCTCGATGCCACATGACTCGGCTCGCGCTTCGCTGTAGTCTTCTACTCATAACGCCTAGACCTTGCTACTCACTGATGCTGGCACGATATGAGCTCCAAGGGCTGAGGGCACGCGGATGACGTCGCTGTCCTGTAAGCGCTAGAAATGCGAAAAACACTGTATACACCGCCAGCACGGTGCGGGGCGTATCACCGCGATTCAGGCTAGTTGTTCGAATTTGGCTATATAGCCATCTAGATCCCCATCTTTCATGCAGATCTCTTTGATAGCTCGTTTGGCTTTCTCCACACTCATGGTATCGGTGAAGGCATCCTTGAATCGATCAATGATTGTTTGCCAAAGGTATTCGTTGTGGACTTGTGCCCCTCCAGCTAGTTGGTCTCCTAGCCATTCAATTTGTGCTGCTACCCATTCCTGGATATTTGGACCCTTGATGAAGGATAAGAATAGCATGGCGCGGGTAAAAGGGGTGGTGATGATGTCAGCTCCCCAATTGAGTCCATAATAGATGTTCCATTCTTGGAGGAACCCTTCTGTTTTGCTTTGGGTTCCATCGAAGACTTCTGGTTCACGCCCTACAAGCTTGCCTCCTCCAGGATTTCCCCCTCCTCCAGGAGGTCCTGGGGGTCCTGGTGGTCCTCCTCCCATAGGAGGTCCTCGACTTGACCAATGTCTGCCTCCTCCTCCAGGAGGTCCTGATGGAGGTGGTCCACTTCCGAAGGGATTGGAGGGTACTGTAAATCAAGCAGTTCGGCCCAGTATAGTTGCTGGAGGTACAGTGGTAGTTGCTGCGATTGAGGCCATTGTGCTAGCAGGCGTTGATGCTTTGTAGACAGTGGTTGGTGTGAATTTGGTAGAGACGTCGGTGGGAATGTTGCTAGCCAATTGCTCAAGTTGTTCTTCAGCTGCTGCTGCTGCGTTGGTGGCAGGGATGTCAATGTTTTCGTCTGGAGTTTCTTCGTGGTCGCTTCCAAACCTGAATGCACTTCAGGGCTGCTCTTCCTCTTCGTCTGCTTCTCCATCCAATGGTCCCCACCGGCTTTGGTCAACTCTTTCTTCGTCGTAGATGCGGAGGCCCAGTTTGATGGGTGCAGGTCGTTCAATCGCAAAGCCTCCGTTATCAGGAAGTTGTCTAGTAACTCCCCACTGGAGAGATCCGAAGTCGAAATCGATTGCGATAAGTGTATCGTTGTCGTTTGAATCGTTGCTGGTAGTATAGTATCCCCAGCCATAGTCTTTGTCCAGCCACTCAGCCTCTTTGAGGTATCATTTAGGGATGTTTTGTTCCCCCCTACGTGTGATGTAGGTGGTAATCGTGTTCGTTCGTGGAGTCGCCACAGTGGTACTGAGGTCTGAGTTAATGTTACGGTTAGATGGACCGCTCTGCTCAACTTGAGCTATGGTACTGTGACGAAAGTTTCGCTGCTGGATACGGATCAACTGGTTCCGCAACTTGTCGGTAACTTCGGTGGGATGCAGATAACCAGGACGCTGATAAGGTTTGTAAGACCCTATGATGACAGCATGGGACTATAACCCTCGTGGACTCAGTGGTAACAGAACAAAGTCTGTGATAGGAAAGGCTGGGGAAGTCGACTGGACTTATGCAGCTCCTAGCCTAGAAGGTGTCGTTGAATGTCTGATTGATACAAGAACTCAGACCTAAGGTCTAAGTTTGCTAATGGTACAGTTTATATACTAAGTACATGAGTCACTACTACTGAGTCATAATACTAGGATGAGTCACTTATGATGCTATGACTCCACTAATACTAATAGTCCCTGTAATAGTATGAGTCACTATGACTCGTCGTATGGAAGGTGGTAGAATAGTCCGGAACTAATGATGTCATAATCACATGATAGTCCCAACTCATGTGATACACCGACACTGCGTGATAGAAACGTAACATACAGGGTGCCTGTCTTCGCCATAGACATTCCCAGGGCATGATGGTACTTTCTTTTCCTGCCCAGAGCGCCTGAGAGGTGGCGGTGGTGGTGGAGATGGCTCACGCTCTTGCTCAGGCTCTGTCACTGGTGCAGGAGAAGGCGAGGTACGCTCTGGCGGTGGCGCCGGATCCTCGTCGGGATCCTGAGGTACCTCTGATTGTCTAGAAGGTTGTCTAGGAGGTGGAAGTGGATGTGGCGCTGATACCCTAAACCGGCATTAAACGCTAAAATGCCAGCTAAGAGCAAGCAGGTTTGAGGGGCTTTCGGATTCACAGGCATTCGACGCGGCCAGAGCGGCGGGTTGCAGGTGCTATCTGGGAGCAAAAGGTACGAGTTGCGCTGACTTGCTGGGCCAGGAGCAGAGCGAGCACAGACACACACACGGGCGTGTCCTACGGTCGGTACGGTCACGGAAGGGTTTGGAGATGTTCGCTACGTCGCCGCGAGGTAGAGAGATGAGAATGGAAGCTGAAGAGAGGAGCGAGGGAATAACTTGAATTGTTCTTTTCTGGTACAGAGTAGTCTACTTAAATACGCGGGCACGCTCCGCCTACGTGCCAGTAGGGCAGAGCGCAAAATATTCTAAGTCGTGCTCACATTGTACAAGTCGCACGCGTGCCTTTCTCACCGACCGAGGTCGCCGCTGGTCGCGAGGGGTGCCGGAGCGTTTGAATACTCTGTCAACTCGAAACAGGGCCCGCACGCCCTTGGCAGCAGGCGCATGCTAAAATGCGGCGAGGTATGTCGCACTAGTGTCAGTCACCTTGTAGCTAAGGGCGGGGCCCACACACGTCGGGCCTGACCGGTCGATCGGTCATTAGTTCTATGCATTTGATAGTACAATTCCTGTGGTCTCTGCTGACCGGTCCCGCAGACTAAGGGGCGTGTGGACATGCTCGTGATGTCCTGCATCCATGTAGTCTTGGATGTCTTCAGGAGTAGGGCGCCGCGCGCTGCGGCGCCCGCATGGTATTGCTGAATTGCTGTGTTGAATTGTCTTGATTCCGCTAAGTCGGGCGGCACTCCGGGCTGCCGTCCGCTGAGTATCTGATAAGGGTTTGTTTCTTTGGTCCTCAGGTGTGACCGGGCCTGTCGCTCGTGGCGCAGGCCAGGCGTGCCTTCGTAAGGTGCCAGCCACATGCTCAACTCGTGATTTCCGGGGTCAGCGTGCTAGTGGTCGTATTATCTCCGCCCCACTAAAATTCTAACTGTCCTCAGTTAGCCGTCGGTCCGTCGTGCCAGGGATGTAAGAGAACACGCTCTGATTTGGGGTACTTTGCTGCTCCATGGGCGCACATATGTGACTCGGGTTTGTAACACGCACCGCCTTGTGGACGTAAGTGCTCGCGCGTAGTGTAGCGTCAGTTCAGTGGGGGCCCGCCTCGGTGATCACCGAGCGATAACGCGGGGGGATAAAGGTATGCGTCGTCGGGTTGCTCTCCTCTTAAGTTTCGCATCCACCATGGCTCTTATTCCTGGTGCCGTTGAAGCCGACTGGCTGGGTCCACTCGACCTCTTGTATTCTCATATGCTTTTCCTGGGGGATGTTCCGCCTCGTTCGTCCGCGGTTGCGATCTGGATGGATCGCCTTGTCACATTCGAGGTATGCTGTTCCTGTTGCTCTGGTTTTCTGCTCTTGATATCTTCCCAGTCCGAAGTCATTCAGTCCGTGGGGCTTGGTGATCTTTCCGAGGAGCAGCTCGATGATTGGTTCGCCACACGTGGCATCCGCTGTGCTGAGATACGGGCCCGCATTGGCCCTTTTGCGGCTGCCTCTTGGGTCGAGCGTTTCCCGCGCTACGCCGCGGCGCTGGGGCCCGAGCTCAACCTTTACAAATCGGTGGTTGGTGTTGCTCTCTGTTTACAGGGGGGCTCTCATAGTTCGTTGAGTGCAGAGGCTCAGATGCGTGCCTTCAACAGCGCGGGGGAAGTGATCTCTTTGCGGCACGCCAGGGGACTCTTCCCCAGCCACCTCCACAAGCAATTCTGGTACCACCTGTCCTTGGAGCGTCTCGCGGTGTCGGGCCTGCGGTTCGCTTTTGAGCCCTACACCTTGCCGCTTCTTGATAGCCCGGCATATGCGGGATGTGCTCCACGTCCATCGCTTGGTGAGGTTGCGCCTCGTTCGACCGGTGGGTTTGACGATGTCGCCCTCACCTATGTTCACGGTCAGCTCGCTCGGTTCGCTGCTTGCCTCCTCGGCCGTGATCCCTCTCGGTCCCCTTCTCCGTCTTCCGATGAAGCCGGTCCCAGCGTTCTGCGTAGCGGCCGTGTTCTTCCCCGCCTTCCAGTGGTCAATGTATCCGCCGCCGTTCCAGTCGTGGAGGAGGTGGTGCTGGTGGTTCGTGGTTGCGGTCGGGGGCGCCCTCGTGGTCGTCCGCGCGGTAGCGGCCGCATCCTCGGTCGCGGTCATTCTGCGTCCCATAGCACGTGACCGGTGATTTGAGCGGGGCCCGGGACTTTGTATATAACGTTGTGTGTGTCGTAGTCGTCGCCACGTGGCCGGTAGTTGCCGAAATGTGAGATCCTGTTGTCGCATTGTCCTGCGGCTTTGCGTGTTGGAGCGCCGCCCGGCGTCTTGCGTGTGGATCGCCTTCTGCCTCCTGAATGGCTAGTTCTTCGTTCGTGGGAGCCGGCCAGCGATGGCCGCGCGATAAGCAGGTCCCATATGTGCGGAGGGTGGCCTTGCTTTCTTTTCCTCTTCCCTTCGATGTCCTCTCACGCGCAGCGTGCTTTTCTCGACACCTGCAATGTCTTGATTGATCTGTTGCTTGTGTGGGGCAATGTCCCCATGCTTACTGCCAACCTTGGTGACTTCCTAGAACGCCTCTTCCGCGCTGAAGTGCGTCCTCTTGTCGCTCTCTTATTATGCTGCTAATTTTCTCTTTTAGTATCAGTTTGAGACCTTTGCCACGAGTGCCGGCGCTTTGGGCATTGATTCCGGCGTTGCGGACGTGTGGCAGAATGTTGCTGAGGTGAAGGACATCTCGCGGGGCTATGCCGTCGAGGCTTGGCTGGCCCGTTTTCCGGGTTTTGTTGATGACCTCGCTGATCGTTTGCGGGCGTACTCTGCCAGTCTGGCTGGTGCCGCGAGTGTATATGCTGCGGACCGGCTGGAGGATGAGCCCCTCGATCCCTGTGGGCCGTACTACATTCTCTTGTCGCAACTCCAGACCTCTCGCGATGGTGGGCAGGTTTCCAAGGAGGACTATGAGTGGTTCCGTACTCGCGCTTGTACCGCTATGGCTGAGGTCGTGAAAGTGGCTTTGTCTGGCGCTCCTGCGGCTCCTGCTGCGTCTGCTCCTTCCGCTGTACCCGCCGTCATTGCGCCCACTGCTGCGCCGGTTGCGCCTGGTCCAGGACCTTCGCCTGTTGTGCGTTTTTCACCGAGCGCTCCCGCCATCCAGACTTTGCCAGCTGCTGCCGATTCGGGTGGCTCTAGCTCCGATGAGGTTGTTGCAGTTGGTCGTCCTGTGCCGCACCTCCTGGTGTCTGGTGGCGCTCCCGTTGCGTCTGGTTCCGGTTCGCGCAGCCGGAAGCGGCTGCGTCCTACGGCGACTGTTCCAGGTCGGGTTCATAATGTTCGTCTTCCTGCTTGCCTCTGTCGTACCGGCTTATAATTTTTGTAGTGCTTTGAGTGTAAGGCAAGCCATTCGCGATGTGAGGATGGGCCAACTCCCAGGACCTGTCTCCGGTGCTCGACTATGGGTCGTGTGTGCACACGTCCTCCCGGTGTCGCCCGTCTCTCGCCTCTTGGTGCCGCGCTGGTGCCGCTGCCTGCACCTTCGGTGGCGCCCTTGCCGTCCACGTCGTCTGCTCCGTCTCCCACTTCGGCTGCCGGGGCTGCTCCTTCTGTTGCGATCCCGGAGGCCGTTTTTACGGAGGTTGCAACGCTTGGCAGCGCTGCCTATTGGCGCGGTGAGGTTGCGCGGCTTGAGACCACCCTTGGTCATACCCAGTCCCAGCTCGTCCTTGCTAGGGAGCAGTATCGCTTGGCGATGGAGGAGCTTGTGTTGCGCTCTTCTCGTACTGTGCAGCGGGGGTCCGGTGGTAAGGGAAAAGGGAAGGTGGGAGCGGAGAAATAATATATTGTAGCACGGTCGCGGCTTTTAGCGTTTCTTTTTGTCTTTTTAAATGCACGCACGGTGATTTCAAAGCAAAACTTTTTGATTGATCGGAAAATAGAACTGGTTTCGAAATGGTAAATCTAAGATAAAAGCGAAGCGGGGATTGGGGCAATAAACTTGTATGTGAATAAAACAGGGCTAAAAGGGTGGCTCGGCGCCACGCTCAGATCTGCGGAAAACGACCGGAAGGGAGTATTTCGCTGTGCGCATGTGCATGCTACTTTCCACTGTCTGCAGAGGCCGCTTCGCGTGTCATCACCGCATGGCACCGCCCTTCGTTGCCGGAGGGACACGGCAGTCCGCGGTCTACATTCTATGAAAGTTCAGTGAAAACGGTCCGAATGCGAAATGAATCTGGGATCTAAACAGTCCGAAATGGTATAGTACTCGCTGAGTAGTCCGAAGGGGGTACTTCTCCTCCCCACTGAAATTTTGACTGTCCTCAGTCCTTGCGCTCCAAGTCGGCATCGGCATCAGCTTCTTGCCCTGTGCCGGAGTCTTGCAGGCTATGTTCACCGAGGTCTGGGTCGTCTGGGTCAGGATTGTATGCTGCCTCCATTTCGCATAGGTGGGTAACGGTTACGTCGATGTGTTGTTCGATGTCGGGGATGTCGATGTGCTCGCACGCATGGTAGGGGAGCACGCGGAAGGCGGCGAAGGGGCTGTGCGACAGCATCCCATCGAGCTCGCACAAGATGTACGTGCTGCCACGGTTTCTTGACACGACCACTAGTGGGCCTGTGTAGCGCGGGCGCATCTTGCGGTTGAGAGCCTTCTCTACGGCTGTGTTGTGCACGAGGACGAGGTCTCCAGGTTTGAAACTGAAGTCGTGGATGATCACAGTGTGGTCTCGCTCAAAGCGGGCCGCGGCACGGTTGCGTTCTTTGAATACACGGTCGTGGAGTTGCACGAGGTCTTCTGTGCATTTTTGTAGAGCAATGGCTCGCCGTGCGATGAGGTCGGTGGTCGCAAGTAACGAGTCTGGTGGTGGTAGGGGGTAGTTAGCCTCTATGATATCGAATGGAAGGATGGGGTGGGTGCTGGTCGCGGCGTAGTATGGAGAGTACCCCATGTGCTTTCACGGGGTCACGTGCTCGGACCAAAATACTGAGTGGGCGACTTGTGCCCAGCGGCGCTGGTCGCCGTCAGCCGCTTTGAAGAGTGCCTGGTGAACGCCGAAGTGCGAGCGTTTGACGATGCCATTCGCGCGCGAGTTGTAGCCACTGATGCGAATGTGCTTGATGTGGTACTTCTTCTCCAAGTAGCCGAGCGTGGCTACGAAAGGCTTGCTGTTGTCCGAGACAATTTCGACCAAGGTGCCCCAGTGGCACAGGATGTCTTGAAAAATCCAATCGCCGAGTGTTTGCGCGGTTTCTTTTCTGAGCATGCAGAATTCCGGGTAGTTGGTGAGCGAACACTGGCCTTGTATGATGTACGCGTAGCCGGCGGAGCGTGGGAGGTGCATGGTGTCCATATACATTTTTGTGAAGAGTGGTGCAGGTGTGGCGACAACGGGTGGAATTGCGATTTGGCGTGTTTGTCGGGTCTGGCAAATGTGACAGGAGCGGACGTACCAGGCGATGTCGTGACCCAGGAAGGGCCACCAGTACCGCTCCGCGACCAGTGCGTGGGTCGCGTAGTATCCGCGGTGTCCGACGTCGTTGTGCGCGGCGTAGATCGCCTTGATGCATTGATTTCGGTATAGGATGCGCTTGTGGGCGCCGTGGTCGTCGCGCCGCCACATGCCTGTGTTGTCAATGAAGAACCCTGCTGCATAGCAGGTTAGCGAGTCGTAGTCGCGGTCTGAGATGTCGCCCGGCCGGTCGAAGAAGGTGAGCCAGTCGTGCACCATCTCCAGCCATTTGTCGGTGAACGCAGCGTTTGCCGTGCGCGGGATGATGTTGTAGTCGAGCGTGGGCTCTTGTTTTGGCGGTTGTGGGTTGTCGGTGTCATCGATGCACGCGCTCGCGAAGATGTGTAGGAACTGGCTGGTGCGCGGCGCGGTTGTGGTCGGGTTGACGAGGTGGACGAAGCCATATAAGTTGTTGACCCAATCGTCGAAGCTTTCCGGGTCTTCGCCGGTTGTCATTGTCATTGTCTTCTATCTGCAGCGGTCGTTGCGAGAGTCCGTCGGGGCCGTGCTGTTTGCCCGGGACATGTTGGAGTTCGAAGTGGAAGGTGAGTATTGAAACGATCCAGTGGTTGATGCTCGCCAATGGCGCGGTGTCCGGGTTGTTGAGCATCCCCTTGATGTACCACGCGTTGACTTCTATGATTAAGTTGCGGACACCGACTATGAATATTTTGTAGGCGCAAAGTGCACGGAAGAGTCCATAGAGCTCAAGCTTGGGCTGTGAGAAGCAGCGCTCGCGATCGTTGAGTGAGATGGACCCGAAGCGTGCAAAGTAGCGCTTCTGTGGGTTTACCGGGTCTGCTTGGCACAAGTAGAATCCTATGGTGATAGGCGATGTATCGACTGCTAGGATGACCGGCGAGTCGGAGGTGTAGTCGATGGAGCAGAGTGCCGGCGAGTCGAGTAACACTTTCTTGAGGTCATCTTGCGCGGCGGCTTGCACAGCACTGAATTCGAACGGTGTGCCCTTGCACGTTAGTTGGACAAGCGGGTTAGCGCGCTTGGAGAAGTTCTGGATGAAGATGCGGCACATGCCTACTGTGCCAAGGAACGCGCAGACATCGGATAGGTTTTGGCAAGGGCCCCATTTGGCTATCTTGGCTATCCGCATTTGATCCAGCAGGCGTCCCTGCGGCGTGCAGCGGTGGCCGACTGCCATGATTTCTTCAGCGCAAAGTAGGGACTTGTACCTGCTGAATGTGCCACCGCTGTATTTGACGTGCTGGATGACTCGGTTGAACCCTTGGAAATGTTCCCATACGAAGCGGCAGATCCCCATGTTCTCGGCTATCTGTTCTTTGCTGCCGTCGTGCTGTCGGGTAATAGGTATTGGGTGGCAGGTCCACGGATGGGGACGTCGTCGATGTATGGCACTGTTGTCTCAGGTATCTCGGGCTGTAGTATGTAGGTGACATCGTCGTGAAAGATGGGGACTGAATTGGTCCACCCCATTGGGAGGGTGACCAGGCGGAGCGCGCCGAAGGGTGATTGGAAAGTGGTGAGGTCGTGCGATGTTTCCGAGAGGCCGCGCTCGTCGTACCTGACGTACAAGTCGAGCATACCGCTGCATGCACGCCCCACGAAGTGTTCGCCAATTTGGTCGGTGAAGGGCGTGATGCCAGAGTGTTTGATGGTGACTTGGTTGAGCCGTTCGAGGCTGTAGACCAGGCGCAGGGACTTCCCGTCCTTCTTGACTACACAGAACCAGCGCGAGCAGTACGAGGAGTTCGACCACTCGTAAATGCCAGCTTCGATTTTGTTCTTGATAATCCAGCAGATGTCGTTGTAGATGCCGGGCGGTATAGGGATATTGCACTGAGCCCACGGCTTGTGCGGGATGGTCAGGATCTCGATGGGCGGGAAGAAATCCTCGTGGAAGTGTCCACACTCCTGATCAGTCCACGCAAACACACCGTTCTGTAGGTACATGAAATGATGGACGAGCTTACACTCTTCCGGTAATAGGAAGTCGCCGGCGTGTACTTGGTCAAATTGGTCGCGCCACTCTTCTGTGTAGCAGCCGTGTGGCGTGAAGTCGGGTGGTATCAGGCTGAGGGTCGGCAAATCTTGTAGGGGGTCGCCCTTGATGTCGCAGATGATACGGAACCTGCTTGGGAGTTCCGTTTTGATAGGCCTTATCTTACAGGCTACGGGTTTGTACTGCTTCCTGCAAATATGGCAAGCGGGGTACGAGTACCGAGGCTGAATATGTGCGCGGTGTTTTGTCACGGCGTAAAGCCGGTGCGCGGGATATCGTGGTGTGGTTCTGCGAAGTAAGTTGCGAGGGCGGGGGTATCTTCTGTACAAAGTGATAAATAGGCGGCGGCGAGGTCTTTGCATGTTGCGTTGGTCGGTAATTGTGCGCAGGCTTCTATGTGTACTTGCTGATTGCTGGAGTCATATTCAAGGGTTACTGCTAGCTCTCCTTGGTTGTTCGCCAAACCATCAATACTTAAAAACCCTGTTGTTGTTGATGGGTGTGTGTGCGCTGTTCGGCGAAGCGGTGACTGCCGCGCGCGACCGTCGGGATGGTTGCGCTCTTGCCGCTATTGGGGTCCTTGATGGTAATTGTTTGGTTCTCGTTGCGGTAGTTGCAGACGATGGACTGGGTGAGGATGTCAAAGGGTTGCCCTAAGAGGATGTCGTATGCGGGCAAGTGGAGGATGTGGACCTGTAAATAGAGTGTGATGTCGCCGACTAAGAAGGAGATGTTACACGCGAGCCCGAGCGATTGGTCGACGCCCCCGTTTGCCGATACCATGCTGAGGCAGACGTCGGGGTCGTAGGCAATGGCAAGCGCGTTGCAGACCTCCTCTGACATGGCGACGACTTGGCAGCCTGGGTCCAGGATGGCCTCGACTTGGTCTTGCCCGTCGACTATCAGCAAGATTGCACGGAGCACGTTTGACTCCGCCGCTACTTGTATGTCGTCTTGTAAGTCTGCGGGAGCTTGCGCGGTTTTGAGGTACTGTTCGTGGGTGTCGGTAACTATGTCTTCTGCATAACGCGAGCTGGCGGCCGTGGCGAATGAGGCCGGCATGTGTGCGAGTTGTGCACGCTCTTGTTCTTCCTCGCATTCGTTGATTTCTTCGATCATGACTTGTGCCATTTCGCGTGGGATGCGCCGCTTGACGGTTGCATCGGCTACTTGTGTGCGGAGTTCAGGGGCGAGAGAGAGTAGCTCGCGCTGTGTGACGGTGATGGGGAGCTCCATGGCGCAGTTGTAGATGTCGGAGGCAACCTTCTCGTTGTGTATCTTCACCATTGTTGTGTATGCTTGATCACTGCAGCATATCGGTGATGCTGCTGGTCTTGCTTGGTGTGGTGCACTTTGTACTGTTGCATAGGGGTGCGCTTGTCCGCTCAGTTCTTGCTCACTTGTTACTTGACCTGTCTTGACGGAAGATGCACCATCTTGCTGCGGGTGCGGCGGCAGTTCCCTTCTGAATGATGGGGGAGCCGCCTCGCCGCTATTGACTCTGCTGCCGGTCGGCACGGTCGCCATATTGTCGCGCATGGGACGTGGCCTTGCGGCAGCTTCGGGTCGCGGGGCTGGAACTCACCTCAAGGCGTATACCTCCGGTTGACGTACCTCAGGGCACTGGCCTGCAGACTGTGTGGGGTAGCTCATATTAGACTGGCACACTGAATCTCTGGGCGGTGCTGTTACGGTCTGTACCGCCGCCACCTCCAGGATCATTTGCGATGCCGCCTGTCCGGGGTTCTGCCGGTGCCACTCATCCACGCGGTCACGGAGCCAGTTGCCCGGGACATCGCGCGGAACCATCGTGCCTGAGGGGAGTACAACTCTGCTGTCAGCGCCACGTTTGCACTTACTGACTCGGCTGTACTCTGTTACGACTTCACATTCCCTGATAAAGTGGCCGGTGCCACCACAAAAGTTGCAAGCGGTCCCGGTCGCACCTGCGGGTCGCAGTCCCGCGTTTCTGGGCTTTCCGCTGCTTTGCTGCGTTTCAATGGCTGTCTTGAGCATCTCGCCGAGGCTGGCCACTGCGGCCGTGAGTGCTTCTATTTTGATGGTTGTTGGATCCGAGCTTGGCTGTGCTGCGGGCGGTGCATACGGGTTTCGTGGTGGTGGTGGCACTGTGTATGCTTGCGTGGTTCCGTACGTCGGCAGCGGCGGTGCCCAGTATGGTGATGGCTGGTACTGCCCTGCTGGTTGGCTTTGTACCGCTGTTGTGAAGGCGCTGCTCGCGGGTCCGCCGATGATAAAGTTCACGGTGATACCCTAAACCCCCTACAAGCAGTGTAAGAAGGCCGAGAGTGCTCGAGTTCAGGAAGGATGAGGGATATAGACGCGAGCCGACACGCTAGTTTGTCGGCGAAGACGCAAGACTAATAGAAACCGCGAGCCAAGGCAAGTCCGACGCGAGATGTGATGGCGAATACCTATACTAATAGTGAGAGTGAGTACGACCGACGATGGCCTACGCACACTGCACGTGAGACGCAAGTACAATGACGACAGCTTCGCACGCAAGGGCGAAGCTTAGTTACGATAGTGAGAATGATGAGGGCGAGAAGTGAACCGATATCACAATGTGAACGCAGAGATGAAAGGTGAACTCTGGTCTTAAGATGAGATATTGCCTAATAAGGAAGGTACAAATGTGAAGTAAAGCTGCTAAAGGTCGCTGCTGAACTGCCGAACTACGAGCGACAGCGGTCCTTATATATGCGGGGCCGAGGGCGAGTAGAAAGCTCTCGAAGGCTCGCATTCGCCCCGCCTCAGCCAATCTGCATCCTACCCTAGCGAGGCCACACGTTGCCTGTAGTCGTACTCGAGTCACTATCTTTTAGTCAAACCTCGTAGTCGTGCCTCGAAGCTTCGGTAGCGGTCGACCTTACTCTAGAAGGTTCGATGCGCTTCGCGCTCGCTCCAGTCGAATGCGACCGCTATCCTAGCTGCCGGGCCGCATGCGCCCATGCGCGTGGTCGCCACATGGCTTATCGCTAGCCGAGAACACCAACTCAGGGAATGCGCAGGTACTGTCGCTATAGTGCCTCGCCTTCACCAGCAGTCTGGTTGCTCTCGGTCTCGCCTCGATGCCACGTGACTCGGCTCGTGCTTCGCGGTAGTCTTCTACTCATAACGCCTAGACCTTGCCACTCGCTGATGCTGGTGCGATATGAGCTCCAAGGGCCGAGGGCGCGCGGATGACGTCGCTGTCCTGTAAGCGTTAGAAATGCGAAAAACGCTGTATACACCGCCAGCATGGCGCGGGGCGTATCAGCGGCTTCATAAACTTCGCTGATGGTGTACGGGTCTTCTGGCAAGTGAGTTGGCAAGCGCAATTCTAGCCGCTGCATTACGTGCTGTGCGAGTTCGGGGCAGAAGCCGCGCATGAAGTTTCGCAACTGGTCGATACTGGAGAGACGGTTCTTGCTGATTAGGTAACGCGAGATAAGCAGGAAGTGGCGGTAATAGTCCGCGACATCATTGGTGGAGATTATGCCTACCTGCGCTTGCTCGCCGATGAGCATGTTGAGATCTTGTATGGAGAAGGTGCAGTCGGTCCCCGCGCTGGGGTACAGGCTCAGGATTTCGGTTTTGAATTCTTCATATGTTTGTGCTGCGTCGGCGAAGGCAGGTGTTGTCCTCCAGAGCTTTTCGGTTCCAACCGACTTGAGGTATTTGACGGCGGCCTGCTTCATTTCGTCCTCTGCTACTACTGCGTTTGCAGCGAGAAGGTGTTGTAAATCCGCAAAATAGTGTTCTACTTCTTCGGGTCTAGCATCGTCAAAACACGGTGCTGAGCGCTCATGTCTTGCGGGTAGGTCGGCGAACGGCATTCTTGGTCTAGGTGGAGGCGCAGCGACTTGTTGTATTGCTGGATTAGTGGGAGGGGGTGGTGGTGCTGTTGGCGCTGTGTGCGCGCGCGGGACCGGATTTGGGTTGGTCGGCGGTGCCTGTGGCACAGCTTGCGTATTGTTCGGCGGCGTGTTGGTCGCCGGGTTTGTTGCTGTCCTTGTAGCGGCCTGCACTTGTTGTTGTTGCTGCTGCTGTTGGGCTCGCGTTTGAGAGCGGGTTGTTACACCTAGTCGTGCCGTGTTTTGTGGTGTTTGGAGGATGTTCTCGACTTCGCCTTCGCTGCTGGTTTCGCCGCGCGATGGACTCGGGCTTAAGAGAGTGACACTCGATTCGGAACTAGGCAATAAAGAGGTTAGTGGGCTATGGAACGGGTAACTACCTGGGATGGACTCCATTGGGTTGAATCCGGCGGCTAGGAGTTCCTCTAAGAGACTGTGCCAATCGTGCGATTGCTCAATTGTCTAGGCTGCTTTTGTTTTAGCTAAAAGGCGAAAAGAGGACTTGGCGAAAATGAATTCCAAGCCCCCTGCGGTGGTCACCAAGATGATACCCTAAACCGGCATTAAACGCTAAAATGCCGGCTAAGAGCAAGCAGGTTTGAGGGGCTTTCGGATTCACAGGCGTTCGACGTGGCCAGAGCGGCGGGTCGCGGGTGCTATCCGGGAGCGAAAGGTACAAGTTGCGCTGACTTGCCGGGCCGGGAGCGGAGCGAGCACAGACACACACACAGGCGTGTCCTACGGTCGGTACGGTCGTGGAAGGGTTTGGAGACGTTCGCTACGTCGCCGCGAGGTAGAGAGATGAGAATGGAAGCCAAAGAGAGGAGCGAGGGAATAACTTGAATTGTTCTTTTCTGGTACAGAGTAGTCTACTTAAATACGCGGGCACGCTCCGCCTACGTGCCAGTAGGGCAGAGCACGAAATATTCTAAGTCGTGCTTGCATCGTACAAGTCGCGTGCGTGCCTTTCTCACCGACCGAGGTCGCCGCTGGTCGCGAGGGGTGCCGGAGCGTTTGAATACTCTGTCAACTCGAAACAGGGCCTGCGTGCCCTTGGCGGCGGGCACATGCTAAAACGCGGTGAGGTATGTCGCACTAGTGTCAGTCACCTTGTAGCTAAGGGTGGGGCCCGCGCACATCGGGCCTGACCGGTCGATCGGTCGTTAGTTCTACGGAATTTGATAGTACAATTCCTGTGGTCTCCACTGACCGGTCCCGCAGACTAAGGGGCGCGCGGACATGCTCGTGATGTCCCGCGTCCACGTAGTCTTGGACGTCTTCAGGAGTAGGGCGCCGCGCGCTGCGGCGCCCGCACGGTATTGCTGGATCACTGTGTTGAATTGTCTTGATTCCGCTAAGTCGGGTGGCACTCTGGGCCGCCGTCCGCTGAGTATCTGATAAGGGTTTGTTTCTTTGGTCCTCGGGCGTGACCAGGCCTGTCGCTCGTGGCACGGGCCGGGCACGCCTTCGTAAGGTGCCGGCCATGTGCTCAACTTGTGATTTCCAGGGTCAGCGTGCTAGTGGCCATATTAGCGCATCCACATCCTCGTCCACAATAGGAGTGGGCTGTGGGGGTGTCCCATGCTGTTCTGCTGGCTCTTGCAGACGTGTAAAGCCATGTTTCTTAGATGCACTACACTTGGGGAAGAGTGCCTCATCAAACAAAGCTGTGGCACCAGTGTACACAGTGTTCTTACTGAGGTGTATGAAGGTGTATGCCTTCACACCTTCAGTGTGTCCTATGTACACCATCAACTCTGACTTTGGTGCAAGCTTATTCTCGCGGTGGCTCTCTGGGATGTGCACATATGCACCACACCCAAATGCTCGTAGGTGAGACACATTTGGTGCCTCACCATGTAGAGCTTCATATGGTGTGCGCCACTGAAGGCGACGCACAGGGGTTCGGTTATATACATGCACCGCATGTAGCACTGCGAATTCCCGCCAAGATTCTGGGAGGCAAGCCTCCAGTCGCATGGCCTGTGCCTTGTCCATGCAGGTGCGCATGAAGCACTCAGCACGACCATTCTGTTTAGGTGTGTATGGTGCGCTCTGCAGGATTCTTATACCCTGATTCTTTAGTGTATTCAGAAATACATCAGACTTGTACTCTCCGCCAGCGTCTGACATCCATTCTTTGATGGTAGTGTCAAACTGGTTTTTAACCAGTGCAGTGTATTGCTTGAGTGCGCCTATGCTGGCAGATTTGGTGTGTAAACACACCACCCAAGCATACGACATATAGTCGTCCAAGAAACTGATGAAATATCTGTATTTATGGTAGGATTCCACAGGAAAAGTCTTGAGGTCCGAATGGATCTTCTCAAAAGGTGCAGAAGCACGCAAGTCAGATGGCAAGTGTGCCAGAGATGGCATCTTGCCTTGCACGCACCCTGGTCACACTGGAGCTTCGTGAGGGAAGTCCAGTTCTTGTGGAAAGCCCTTCGTTTTGGATTGGGCATGGCGCAGGACATCTTTGGAGGGATGGCCCAAGTGTCTGTGCATCAGAGTGTAGTCTATAGTGTAGACCGTAGCATGTGCTTTCACATCTGTAATTACAGAATCTAGCCAGTAGATAGTGTGGCCTGGCATGGCCGGCACACACTGTATAAATGGAACAGTGGAGTTTTCTCTGCGCAGTATCATGGCTCTCGTGTCCCCATAAATGCGAAGGCCTTGCTGCAGAAATTCTCCAACAGAAAGTAATCTTCCTGTTATTTCAGGTATATAAAATACAGGGTATAAGCATGTAGTACACTTTTTGGTGTGCCCCTTGTGTAATATTTTATGTGTTATGAGGACTGCACCTTTCCCCTTAATGTGAATAGGCTTTGAAGCCGTTTGCACGAAGATTGGTGTCTTAATATCCTCATATTCAATAAAGTCATTAAGACTGTAAGTGAAATGCGACAATGCTCCAGAATCGAGAAGCCATCTCGCACTTCCTGGTGCTCCCTGCTGATCCTTACACTTAGCACACTTGGTCATATCAGAGCCATGTGCGCAGTTGAATGCGCTATCAATTTCAATCCCTACACAACTTTGTACATTGTAGCTACTATCTTTAATAGCTAGTTGTGAGGGTGAACACAGATCAGCGGTGTGTGAGGAAATCAGAGAGAGAGCGACTTACCCATCATCAAAGAGGCCAGCGGCATCTGAGAGCATGGCATCCAAGTCCCAGTCATTCTCTCCGAGGCTAACACAGTCCTCGGCGGACTCGTTTAGCTCAGGAGTGAGTGAGTGGCTGGGGAAAGGACCCTTGACGTCCTCCACATCGGAGGGCTCGGGGGAAGACTTGGTGCGCTTGGAAGTGCGATCTTCATCGTCAGAATCGTCCAAGGTGAGCGGGGCAATTTGCTCCTCCAAGGTCCTAAGGGTGTTGGATGTTCCTTCAACTCCTATGTCGCGCACGATGGCACGCGCCTTGTTGAGAGCGGGGAACTTCCCCCTAGTCGGAGGGGCGAATTTGGTGCGTCCAGGAACCATGCGCATGGTCTTGCCACCAGGGGCGAAGTGTGCGACGGTGGTGGAAGAAGGAGGAGGCATTGCTGCCTTGCTAGCGAGGTGGGAGTGATCATGAACTTGATCCTCCTGTGTTTGCTGCTGGGCTTTCTTGCCAGCGCACTTGCCTCGTTTCTTCTTGCCTTGGGAGTTGCCCTGACCGTTTTGCTGGGTGTTGTTGTGGCCAGCATTGTTGCCGCCACCAGACCCAGCACCGCACTGCTGCTTGTAGTTCAGGTCTCCACGCTTGCGCTTCACAGCAGAGAGCTTGTGTGCATTCTGCTGTGGAGCCTGAGGGGCGTGTTTACCTTTACTCTTCTCAGCCTCCCACTGCACCATCACTGCTTCGCATACATGCTGCAGCTGAAGATTGGTGATCTTGTAATTGGTGCAGAGGATGGAGACAAGCATCTCCCATTTGGGTGGGAGAGCAGAGAGGAGAATCATCACATGGATGATCTCAGGGATGGCCACACCATTGGTGGAGAGACGGTGCACCGACGCCTGCAGCCTGTTAATCTGCGGCAAAGGGTGCTTAGTAGCGTCAATCCTGATGGAGATGGCCTCCTTGAAGTCCTTGAAGACCGTGGTGGGCTGGACCACATCGAAGTAAAGCTTCAAGCGGTTCCAGACCGTGTCCGCAGCGGTCAGGGCGTCCAAGTCAACCCATATGATAGGGTTAACCCTGAGAACGATGTTGGCAAGCGCCTTCTGATTGGCGCTCCTCCAGGCTTTGTGAGCAGCGAGCTCTTCATTGGTCGGGGCATCAGGGAGAGTCGGCTGATCTTCATCCCCATTAGCATACTCCCATAGATCCATAGACATAAGGTAAGCCTGCATAGCCTTAGACCATTTGCGATAGTTGGTGCCATCGAGAATCGGAACGAGAGAGGTGAGAGCATTAGACATATCTGTGAGAATAAGTGTCAGCATCGCGTATGGCAATGTGAACACACTCAGAAAATATTCTGCCACGCTCTGGGGCACAGAATTAGTGGCAGCCACTGTGGCGCTCACTATTTCGACGTGCTGCCATTGAGGCGCACTGTGTTGAGGCATTGCAGCCACTATGGGCGTGCACTCAGGGCAAGCCAAGGAACACTGGTCGCAGCTTTATTCAAGCGTGACGTCACTGCCATTGACAGTGCAGACTAGTGATGGGAAGGTTCAGTTCCGAACCGCGGTCCGAACCTGAACCTAACCAAACCAAACCCTAATTTGTGGTTCGGGTTCGGGTGTTGACCCGAACTGAACCGACGGTTCCGTTTGGGGTTCGGGCAATTCCCAAATCCTTCGAACGCGTTCGAACCGGTGAACCGTTTTGAAATAAAAAGTCTTATTCTATAGCTAGACTACATATTCTGCCACTCAGAATCTGTGAGTGTTTGTTGCCATCGTATAGGGTGTTTTAGCGTGGTGTTGCAGGAATGTAGCCACGTGCCGGTTGACATGTTGACACATTGACTTGACGAGCGCCTACGATACGACACCCTACTTTGTGGTTGCCTCTCACTTCGCTCCTTGCCTCGCACACACCTCGCACACCCTCATGTACCCTCGCCCTGCCCCTCCCTGATCACCCCACCTTCCCAGTCTTCTCGTCTCACCCTCATATCTCATTTTGGTCCTTATCCTCGCCCTTCTCGCATCGCCCGACTCGATCCCTGTGACTGATGTTTGCGGCAATTCTGTAGTCCAGGCTATGCCCAACTGGTTGCACTCTTGCACTCCCTCTCCTTCACCCATGGTTCTGGTCACTTTGCCCTCCCTATCCTCTCGCCCCACTGGGCCCGCCCTCCTCTTGCCTAACTCTTTCCTTTCGCCCCCACCGCTTTCGTCCCCAAGTCGCGTACGTAGCGCATGATTCGCCGTTCCCGGGTTGCACACGGATGACGCGATAACGTGACTGTGTCCACCTCTCCTCGCAGAATCTCAGTCGGTGCATCGAGGCACATCGGCGCTATCACTTACCCTTTCGAGCAGGTGACCTTGGGCGTGGAACGGAAACAGGTGTACCTGTCCCCATCGTCTGCACGGCAATAAGCAGAAGAGCATTGGGGTCTACAGGAGGATGACAACGGAGGCAAGATGTCCATGGAACTCGATGACTATGGTGCGTCGTGCCGTAGGCCCTGCTTTCACGTTTACTCAAAACAAATGCAAGGCGGACTGATTAGTATGAATGCAAGTGCTTGCTCTGTCAGTGGGCGGCTGCCGTCGTCTTCGCCGACAAGCGATGTGCAGGGCATTTCATTCAGACAAGTGTGAGCCGTTCATTTGTACTTCTGTTCCCCTACTCACTGCGTGCTTCCCCCTCTCCTCTCACCCGCCTTCCTGGTTTTCTTGCATCACCCTGATCCTCTCGGTCTCTGCCCGCGTTTCCGGGTCCTCTTACACTGCCTTCTTTCGCCCCGCCCTCTTGCTTACCCTCCCTTCCCGCTATCCTCATGCCCATCATTCCCCATCATGCACCGCTCTCAACTCACCCTGCCTGTCTCGCCCTCCTCTCAACCTAACCTTCCTGGCCCGTTCCTCATCCACCTTCCCTTCACGCGCCTCCCTCTTGCCGTCCATCTTCGCACACACCCCTTATATTTTTTCATGCCCCGACCTTCCCCGTCCCGCCTTGCCTTGCTCTATTTGCCCTGCCTATCTCGCCATCCTCTCGCATCGCCTCGCCCTCCCCTCCTCGGCCCATACCCCTTGACCTTCCCTTCTGTAGCGGATGACTATCGGCTACGTCAAGCAAGCTGAGAATATAAACGGGCTCGTCAAGGACTGCTCAAGCTTGACGCGGAGATAAATCACACGCCGAACTACTCACTGTGGAGCGTGCTGAACTTGCTACCTTTATTCAAGGTAATAACAGCGATGTCACACAAGGGAATAGTCTGAGGTAGAACCAAGAGGACAAGTTAGATTGGTACTATGGAAGACAAGAGAGGAGTGCGAACCTGAGGTAGAACCAAGAGGACAAGTTGGTTCTACTCAGGACGCTACAGGGTGTCTTATATACTACTAGGAATGAGTCACTTACTAATCTACTGAGTAAGTACGAATGACTACAAGCTGACGCGTCATGTATCTATATTTAGCACTTCTATTGTGATTACTGATCACTGTGTCATAAGTGCTTACTTGCGCTGACGCGTCGTCCTAATAATAGAACAATGCTGACTGAAACCTAATACAGCATGTAATCAATATTACCCTATTGTTCCATGTCCTTCTATGATATTCCAACCAATCATAACGTACACATGTCTAACGGGTGATAAGGCAGGTCCTTCCCAGGATCACGTGCCCTAATGACAAATACTAATGCACATGTTGGCATCATGTGACTAACCATCTTATCATATCTAACGATAAGGACTTCAACGCAGAAAAACAGAAAAGATATACGCGTCCGTGACACCTTCCCTTCTCTCGCCTCGCCCACCTGCCCTGCGGCCTCACCCATCCTCAGCTCGGATCAGTCCCAGGTATCGACAGTAATGTTGCAACACTCGCCAGATACGTGCAAGACAGATGACGATGACAACAGCGACGGTGATAACGTGGTCACAATGGCGACCGTAAGGCGACAGAGACGGGCTATGACAACGATGTGATGACGAACAACGTGAACGCTCACAACGATTGCCAGTGGGTAAGCTCTGCTGCCACAGTCCCGAGCCTCGTGCTCTCAACAACGGTGATGGAGACTTATGATCATTGAGGGTTCTGTACCACATCCTTCTAACACCTTGTAATTTCCTTGTACATACTAGCACTAGATACCAAAATTGAATGCTTTTTGGAGTTATACCCCAAAAGCAAATCTTTTGTGGTACCTCACTCAGAAATTATGCACAGATTGATTGATTATGTAATCAGGTACTACTAAGAAAAGGGTTCGGGGTTCGGTTCGGGGTTCGGCCCCTCCCCGAACCTGAACTGGACCGTTTTGAACCTGAACCGAGGGTTCGGTTCGGGGTTCGGGAAAATCCCTGAACTGAACCTATGGTCCGGTTCGGGGTTCGGGCAAAATAGCCTCTGAACCAAACTGAACCAAACTTTACCATCACTAGTGCAGACAGTGCTCCCAGGGCCCATAACCTGACGAGCAGGCATGGATGGTAGTGTAGTATTACTTAGCTTACCTGTGAGTACTGTACTTATTATGCGACTACTGTAAATAGCTCCCTTGGAAAACTATATGTATTGTAGGCGTGTCCAGAGGGTTTTTATACCTCTCTGGACTCACCAATTTGATATACTACAGTACCTATGATATGTACATAGGTATCTATACTATTTACCGAGAGCATATGAGCGAGGTCACAAGCCTCGCTCACCTGTGTTGTGGAGCGACGATGGCTCGCTTAATATGTGTGGCCCGCTAATACGACCACTCCCGTGCTAGCCAGTGAAACAGCTTATATTACAGCTTTTGCGCACTTTCCGCTTAGCAGACCCACTCTGCACTCTCTACACTCTGCAGAGCCTTGCCGACCTCGCCACACTCTCATGCTTTCCCATGCTCTCCGCACACACCTCGCACTGTATTCCGCGCTCACCCTGCACACTGCTGCACCTTCAGTACATGTGCTGCTGCACTTTCTTGACATCAGCACTTTCCTGCGCCTTTTGCTCACGCATCAGACCGCATTCCCGCGCTTCGGACTGCTTTCCTGCACCTTGCCCGGTGTCCCCCTGGCTCCCCCTGTCCATATTGTACCATCCCTACCATACTTTCCTGCCCTCACCCTTGTTCCTGGACTCCTTAGCTACGCTTTTAGTATATAATGCATGTAACTACACCTTAGACCAGAGAGAATTTAGTACCCTTTTCCCCCTCGCATTTCCAATCTCTCAGAGCTCCGTGTAGCTCACCCCTCGCGTTCCCGACAGTGCCGCACACGCGCACGGCCTTAGCGAAGCGAACCCGACGCGTTCCCGACCCCAGCAGCCGCCCTAGTAAAGTCTTGTATTCCGCGGAAGCCCGCACGGATCCAAGTGTCCCTGCTTCCTCAGAGCTCCGTGTAGCTCACCCCTCGCGTTCCCGACAGTGCCACACACGTGTGCGGCCTTAGCGAAGCGAACCCGACGCGGCGCCTGCACCGGCGGTCGCGCCTGCAAAGTATAGCGTCCCGCGGAGGCCTGCGCGGACCCGATTGACCAGCTTCACACCCCACGAACTTGCAATACTTAAGCTGGTATTTCAGTGCTTAGCGCTGGCTTAGGGTATCACCGCGGCACACATATGTGGCCCAGTCCACACACCGCTCGCCTTCCACAACCCATATTTGGTAATGGGTGGCTGATGCACAACGCGTGCTCAACAATCCTCGTCGCCTTTGTACCTCTGTGCCCAACGCCTAGCTTCCATTACTCGACGCCTCGCCTTTCCCTCTACCTAGAGCGTGGACCACTGTCCCCACGTTCTCTCTCTCACTAGTTAGTCTCTCGCTCTCCTCTTTTTTGGATTTTTGGGAAAATAACAAAATGAGAATCGACTGCCTCTCACACCTCCTGTTTCTGTACAATCCCAGTTCGCTTGTCACCCTCGTCACCCTACCGGTGTACGGAGGTGAATCCGTGTGAGTTCGAAGCGGAGAACGGATCTCATGAGGGGACTCGAGAAGAGAAAGGAGTCGGACGCAGAATCCGGCAGAATCCGAGAGTGAGCATCTATGCGCAACTTACCTTCCATATATCACTAGTACTATTCACGTAGACACCTCGTCCTCAACGCCCGGCCCACTTTTGGGTTAATATCCGCTTGCAACCCCCTCTCCATTTCGGATGAGACCGCCGTCACCGCCGTCATATGTTCATGATTCACGATTCATCATCCAGACTATAGCCTCAAAACTTGCCGATGTACGATACAGTATAGTGGAGGAAGATATTAATTGTTCTTATTCTTGCCGTTGAGCGGTCTTTCAATCTTATCATAGTGGCAGATAGTGGCTTTATGAGCGGTCTTTGTGGCATCTGTGAGAGAATACAAGACGATTGATTAATAATCACCCCCTCTTTCCCCCTGGACATCTACCTTCAAGTTTTTGGGTGCTCCCTTTGAGACAACCGCCCTCTGACGAACATAGTCAACAACGACTAATACTGGTAGGGTCTCTCGTTTCTCTGTCTTGGAGATGAGCACTCTCAACTCCTTCTCATCATTAGGCAAGGCAGTCTGCCTCGTATTGAGCACGGTATATCTAGCATCGCCTTATCCACGGAATTGGGGCGCAGGTCTGACCTACTTATACTGGCCTGACCTCAATTTCAGTGTCTGATTATACTATTATTATAGGATCGGGCCGGCTGCACTTCGGTTACCGACTGAAAGGCGTTCAACCTTTCAAATTTGAGTCGTTGGGTCCTCATTGAAGTTCTTTGGAACATAGATATGTCTGCGTCTACTGTCGACGCCGTGACTGATTCAGATCGATCTGACTCAAGTCCCGAGCCTCCGAATATCGAAGAATTTTCTTGGGGGCTAGAAGGCGAGTTGCCAGGCAAGTTGGTAGATAATTTTATATCGCCGTGATTCATTTCTTCTTTGGCTCTTAGAATCCAGCCCTTTACCCGGAGAAGACCTTGACCTGGAACCATCTTGTCCGTCTCTTCCTCCACTTTCTCTCTGTCTTCCCATTAACCCATCCCTCCCCCCATGGCTCATCAGATGATAAATCCACGACTGAGAACACTCTAAGCCGTGCGGAGTTTACCGAACCCGCCCCTACGCTTTGCCCCATAGGAGGGATTTATCGCCTTTTCGATTTGATCACCGAACAAGGAAAGAGCGGCCTTGGTGAGAAGCTCGCCATGGCACTTTACACTACGTTCATGGCACCCCGGCAGTTGATAAGATCGTGGTTGCGCAGGAATCTCTCCAAGCATTTTTTAACATGCTCTCTCCAGGTTCCTATTCTTCTAGCACGAAGGTCAACTTCAAAATATTGGACGACTTATTACTGAAGCCTATCGGTGTATATGGATCTAAAGAAGAAATCGTGAGGTTCCTATGTGAAATGGGTACCGTGGATGTTGAAATGTATGTCTATCCGAGAGGCATCGTAGAAACTGACGTTGTATATGTAGGGCGCGGGAATTGCTCGTTCTGCAACGTGACTACACGGCGAAAGGAGTCGAACCCATTCTGAGACAAGGATTGTACATCGTACGCACATTCACAGCTAGTTCTCAAGAGCAAGTATATATCTTGTACTGGCCTGACGATATGACTTGGGACGACAACGCAACCTCAACGGTTCAGCGCACCAGGGTTATGTTCATGAGGTATGGGTCAATTTTGAGCCACCTATTTTCCAGAATGACGTGTCATGAGCAGATACCTCAGCAAAATTTGCGACCAACTCGTTTGTCTACTCTCAGCTGAGCATTCGGAAGCGATTGTTTGGGGAGACCACTCAGACGAGGATGACGACCTGGACGAGACCCCACATTGGACCCCACCAGAACCTGAAGATATCAACCCAGACTGGATTCGCGGCCCTGGCTTCTTGTTTCTGAGGCGGGGTGGGGAGGGAGAAAAGTACTTTGTCCGCCAGGGATTTATGGTACCGCGTCTCATAATCTGTCTATCCATACGTCTTGGCTGAATCACCAATTGATGAAAGATAAACTCTTCACGTCTTGTCAGCCAACCCTCGCCAGCCGAAACGTACATTGACCCAAGCGCTTTATCTCCCAGACTGCTTTACGGGGAAACAACACTGGGTTTCATGACTGGCGATTTTAGGCCAGCAAGAGCGATATTCGAACCGTTTTCTCACGACCATCTGAACGCTTCCAAGATTCGTCTCCTATTGTAAGTGTCTTCCAATTAGCAGCTGGCCTTCTCTGAGAAGGCCTGCATTTCAGAGAAGACGAAGTTGTGTTGTGTCTCTCCGAGACCCTCGACGACGAGGCTTTGGAGGCATTGATGCGTATAGGCCTTAGCACTCGATTTCCCAAAGAGTCTGAATCTTGGGAAGAACGGAAGATCGAAATAGAGATACGATTTCAGAAAGCGCAGACCAAACGCAATGAAGAGATACCCCCTGTGGCCATACAAGACATGGTGCGGGATGCTGTGCATCGGGAAAACCCCTCCCCGTAAATCCCGTTTTAATTAGCACTAACGCATTAAAAGCGCTAAAAAATTGTAAATAGCTGAGAGCGCCCGTTTAATGGACGGCGCTTCAAGGATCTATTAAGTTTATGCTAAGCTTTCGTCGATCGCATTCAAATTTTGGTACATGTGTCTATCGAGGAATGGATTGATGTAGAAGGTCCGGCATTTCTCTAGCACGGTTGAGCTCCGCCACTCCTGGGGAATGACAGGTCCGAAAGCTGGGAACAGCTGCACGCTCCTGCATACCTCTGCTAGAGGTATGACGCTTGCTACTCGACGATCGTTGCGATAACTCCTGGATATCCGGTACATCCCGTGGCTTTCATCAGTCATAGAGGGGGGTGAAAACCACTCTACGTATGCCAAGTGTACGGGAGGAGCTGGACGCGAGCTGAGAAATATCGAGGAGAGCGCCGAATTCGGAAGTTGGAACACGACCCGGATTTGAACCACACGAATTGTGCTTCCATTCTTCACCAATGCCGTGTCGAATCGTCCTGGATTAGTGTGCCCCCGACGGCTGTGAACCTCTGGTCGGATGTGTATGGCATCAACGATTTTCGCGTCTGGATCTTCGGGATTTGAGAACTTGATCTTATGAAACACAGAAACCTTTCGGAATGGAAGCAGAGTGTTGTTAGCGCGCCGTCGAGCCACACCAGTAGATAATCCAGGGTAGTTGTGTTGAACAATAAAGTCTGCAAGCGCATCTTGAAAGTCGATAGCACCATATCTGTGGAAAAGGTGTTCAAAGCTTACTCCCTTTTCCGATGGGTGGATTGTCAAAATGGGTCGTAGCATCAGATCCGGACGGGGATATGCCAACGGAGATCTCGGTAATACAGAGTGTCCGCTTTCGCACCAGTTGAGAAATTCCGCGTGGTGGTTGATCGTCTCTTGGCGCTCCATCCATGTAGTCATTTGCTTGGTCTCGTCTTTGAAATTGGAGGCACGGAAACCCTTCTTGGCGCACTCGATGTGAAGGCGTTCTGACTGCTCAGTATTGTAGTTGTCTGCAGCACCGAAAAGTGCGATGGATCTGGTGTAATGGATGAGGCTATGGAGTTTGGGAATGATGAAGCCTCGTCGGACTTCAAGCTCGATAAGAATGTCTTTGTTCTCATGAAATCGGCACAGGGCAGCGTCCATTGCTTTGAGACTTTCTGTGGTCTGCACTGGGTACTGGGAAATGTAGATAAAATCGAGGAGTGCCCGCACAACGCGGGCCAAGCGTGCTGAGGACTGACCACCTGGAAGAGTTAGATCCACGACAACCCCAAGTAAGACACGACACATGTGTTTGTGCTCTTGACCCGTGACCCTTGACAGCCATGTGAAACCACTATGGAAGTGCCGGGCGTTGTGATTCGGCGGTAGGCGGCTGCATCGTGTGTCGATCTGGTCAGAATCAATGTCAGCTAGACACTCGACCATGTGCTTCAGGATGCCTTGGTGAAGTTGATGTAAGATATCTGGGGTGATTGAAACGAATATATTGGTGAACGGAAGACGGTCCCAGAAGGGATGGTAAGTAGGCTTGAGACTAGCGTTGCGACATGCCGCGTGAAAGGCTGTTGGATCGCCATCTGACAAAGCAAAGACCTTGACTGCTTCCCCGAAGTCGCGTAAAGGAAATCTTGTATTGTTTCCAAGTTCATCCGTCGGGACCAAGCACTTGGGGCACCTCCAATTTGAAGTGCATGTGACAAGTGATTGTTCTGGGTAGTCGCCGACAAACGTTGCGAAGACAGGATGGCAGCGGTACCAAATCCCATCACCGGTGGCCATCGCGATACCTGTCTCGCCATAAGATTCAATGGGGGAGAGAACTTTTCGCATGCATGAATGAAAAATGTTCGCAAGCGCTCGGCGCCGCGCCGCCTTATTTTTGATCTGCTTGAGCCGTGCAGTTGGAATGTACCCCATCAGCATTTGTGCCTGCTGAGTTGGTTTGTTGCGAATAGCTTTGGGAATGTTGCCTATCGTCATGTAGATAGGATAGGCACTCTTGGATCGAAACAGAGTGAGCTGGGTCTTGTCTGAGGAGATGACGATTGGAATTACTGTCGCGCCCGGCTTGCGAGACTCCAGGGATTGCTGAGGTTAATGTGAGTATCTTGGGAGTGCGCAGGTCGCTATTGTACGTACCTGCACCGACCACCACCATTTTCCGGTGTACATTTCACTGAACACCTGTACCGTATGACCTGCATCGTGATAATGACGTTCCGGCGCAAATATGAGGTCCTTCGAAAATCTTGGATCCCCAAAGAGCGTGCGGAGGCAGGGAACGACTTCTCGAAAGTGGAAGTCATAGGACTCCCCACCGATACAGACCTCCTCGCACTTGAACTTTGGTCGGCCGGGCATCTCTTCATCGATGATGCGGTTGAGCTCCTTGCTGTTGCGGTATGAGAGTCCTAAGCTCTCAACCACCTATCACAACCCACTATTAGCCATCAAATCAGTCCGCGTGGTCAGCTACTTACACCATTGATTCCGAGCAGTTCAGTTACTGCAGTTGAAGATGGCCCCCGGTTCTTTGCCCATCGGGCAAATTCCCAATCGCGCTGCGACTGAAATGGGTACCAAATGTGCCCTTGTCCTAGATTGTCATGCAACGCCTCGTATCCTGGCACGCTCTCACCCATGTTGGGAATGGGGGTTCCAGCCGCTCCTGAGGGAAATCGCTCGACAAAGGGCATCCCGCCTTGTTGGGCGCGATTGGGCGCTTCAGCACACATCGCCGTGCCGGCATCGAATTCCCTGTCATTGGGGTTCGGGTCAATGACCATGTGGTCACCATCACCTCCGTCTATGTCAAATGCATGATCAAATTCACCCCCGTCTAAAAAATAGTGTCAATTTACTAGCATGGCCGAGCTGGCAGAGACACTCACTTGGATTGCCATCCTCTGGGTCAGGGACGCCTGGGCGGTGATATGATACAGAGCGATCCAGACGGCGATCGTAGATCCTGCGACAGAGAGGGCGTTTTGTCATGCTAAGGTGGCGCGCGTATCCGGCATGAGTGAAACGGCGATTGCAGCCAGCACATGTAAGAGAGCTCATAGGAAATGAAAAATAGTGTGATTTGGAATGTTATGGAAAGTGATAATGACAGAGCGGCTACGTCGTGGTTGGGGTACAAGTCAATGACCCTGTAAACAAAACTAAGCGTGCTAATATATATATAAGACGTGGAACACACCTGGATAAATTCCCCATTCAACTCATCGTCCCTCATTTTATCTTCCCACTTCTCTCTTCCCAACATACTCTCTGGTCGTCGTCTTGCCAAACAAGCATGGCACCTCGCACGCGGAGGCAGCGCGCTACAGACACAGGTCCGGTGGCCACGATTCCTGATAGCTCAACACACACAGTGAGGTCAAAAAAGAAGGGAAAGAGTACCAAGACGCACCGTACATTGCCTAAGATAGTGATCAAGAAGCCGCGTACGCCAGTGCTAGCAGACTCAGAGGGTAAGTTTGTTACCATTGCGAACTCAACGTGATATGACCACTTACACATATTTTAGTCTCCGGAAAGCACCCTTTGTCTCCTGAAGAGGGCCCGACCATCAGAACGGAGAGGGGCGCGAAGTCAGGCTTCCCAAAACCTACAAAGCGCATTAAATCAGGTCGTGAGTTTTTTTTTTTCATATGGGTGGAATTACTTACATCTAACAATGTTGAGTTCTAGGTTTTGAAGAAACCCATCCTCCGGGTCTTGAGCTTCTGCCGACGGATGATGAAGCGGAAACCACTAGCCAGGTCGTGAGTGGCTTTGTTGCGCCAGGCAATGTCCCACCAAACCGTGGGAGAAAGCTGAAGCGAAGTGCGTGACATGTTTGGCTCAATCAACTCCGACTCTGATGCAAAGTTCAACTTCGACTTTTTTCGCAGCAGAGACACTTATCCAGGAGGACGACGACGACAACTCTTCCTTAGACAACCACTGTTCTCATTCCAGTGGATCAGATGGCTCAGATGACTCGCATCCCGAGGTTTCCGAAGACGATGAACTGGATGCTATAGCTGAGTTCATACCGACGTCCAAAATGGCTGAGAAGATGGCGCTAGAGGTGAGTATTTCTCGACTTCCCGGTATAAGTCGTGACTTAAGGGTGTCATTTAGAGACCTTCTTGGCCGACAACTACCACAGAAGACAGCGTGCAGCATCAAACCGCTCCCAGCAGCGTGCCACTGCCGTCCACGCTCTCAAGCGGAGAAGATATTGATGTAGAATTCGAGCATGATCAAGAAGCAAACCTGGAGTTCACAGGTAAGTCTGGGTGTAATTTTGTGCATGCTATATACGTGCGTTAATGTGTTCATGTAGGTGCTGCGTTTGAGGGTCGACAAATGACCCACGTGCATGCCAAGCATCCTCAAGACGATATCTCGGATTTCTCAGGTACCACTCAATTACTTATTCTATGCACAATATTTACCATACGGGTTGATGTGTTGATGTAGACACCATTTCCGAGGGTCTACAAGTGGCACGTGTTTGCCCCAAGGGCTATGTCAAGGGTCAACGAGCTGCACATGCCGCGGCACGTTCAGAGCGCCAGCCAGTTTCTACACTGGTCTCTACAGGTACGTTTCCTGTATCTATTGGCTCAATAGTACTCACATTGTACATTGAGATTCAGATACAGGCGACACTCTCGGAAATCAGCAAAGCGCATACCGTGCCTCTTCCCAGGGTTATCGAGGCGCACATGCACCTTCCAGCCGTCAGCAAAGTGCATGCGTCCCTTCCAGCCGTCAGCAAGGTGCACGCATCCCTTCCAGCCGTCAGCAAGGTGCACGCGTCCCTTCCAGCCATCAGCAAGGTGCACGCGTCCCTTCCAAAGGTCAACGAAGCGCAAATATACCTTCCGAGGATTCTCAAGTTTCTGCCTCGGGATTCACGTGTGCGCAGGGTTCTCAAGCCACCTCCTCAGGATTCAAAAGTGAGCCAGCATACTAGTATGCCACCGCGCCTACATTCTATGCTAACATAACAAAACAGCTACTACGCCAGCAATATCTGATGACCGTGTTCGCCCAAGAAACACCAAAGTCCCGCAATTATGGCCCAAGGATACTGACCTATGTCTCAACGCTTCGGGGAACATCAAGCTCACAGACCAGACGTCAATTGTCCGAGCAACGATTACGAAGGCGTTTGGCTTTTTGCATGCCTCAATCGTGTTGGAAAACTCATACCCGGACGCCTTACTCACAAGCAAGTTTATTCAGGATGCACTTAGTACAGCAGCCCTCCATGTTCCTGATGCAGAGGATGTACATGTCCGCATCCTCAAAGACCATCCTTACTTCGTGAAGATGTCCATCCTTGTAAGTTGTCTCTGTTCGCCCTTGAAATCAACTAAGATAAATTTAGCCCCGTGCACGGATCAGTATCTTTCGCTCAGAGGTCAAGGAGCGCTGCGTGGCAGCCATTGCACTCTTACTTGGCGCCCATGAGTCAGCGACAGTGATTTCGGAACTCGTACTGAAGCTACGAACAGATTTTAATTACATTTTTCCGAGGCGTTTGAATAATGCAAACGTGAGTCAACAACATGCCCAAAGCTGGGTTTACTAATGATCCACTTATAGAACAATGTTCTTATCGGTGTACCAAATATCAGTCGGCCATACCGTAGCTCTATCATCATCTCAGTCATCCGAGATCTTTTCTTTTCGGGAAATACTCCCTTTGTTGTACAGCACCAAGCTCTGTTCCCATCTCGTGAGGGAACCAGTGGGGATGTAATTTGGGAGGTTCCAAAGGCAATGGTCGCCTTAGTATCAACGGCGGTAGGTTTTTCCCTCTGCTTGACATTTATTTTCTAATTATATTCGGAATTACCCTAGTTCTATGCTGCCCTCCATGAATGGGAATCGGGCGAGCGAAAGCCACACGACTTCACAGCAAATGCCTTCATGGAGGCCTACGGTACACATATCTCCTCATTGGACAGTATCGAAACCAAGCGCAATACATCCTACCATAGCATGATGGCGGAAATATACCAGCTTGCAGTGTAAGTTCCCATTTTCAGACTCTCACCTAATTTCGCTGATTATTCTCAGCAATGGCAAATTGAGGATGGACCAAACCTCTTCCGTCCCTTCACTTGATCTTAGTGTGCTAGAGGATTGAGTACACACAACAACAACCGTTTGTAATTGCTCTTTTGCTTTTACTTGTCATGATGTGGATATTGATTACTGTGCAGACTGATACCCAAGAAATTGGCTGCCGGTGTCTTATCTACATTCGTTTAGTCACTTCTTACCGCTCGTTTAACATACATTAGCTATGATTTTGGACCAAATGACCAGAAAATTTAATGTTTCTGAATGATCAATTACTCAAAATTTAAGGTGTTTGCGGATTAGCAAGAACTGAAGTGAAATTTATTCTTAATTATCGGGGGGGATAGTTAAAACCGAAAATGGGCGCTTAGGTGATAATTCGAGTTAATTTCTATTCATCTGCGCTAATTTACAGTGGGGGTTTTTCCCGATGTGATCTTCGAAATATTGAAAGCTTTCCCGTAAGCGTTTATCATCGACTGATATCCATCATGTGCATTGGCACCCATTTTCGTCCCACTATTCTTAGAATGCTGCGAGGTGATAGATTCTCTTACAGATCAAGTTCCGCCGCACAAGCGGAAGGTAAGCCAGTCGGTCCTAGATTAGGAGTGGATCTCACAGGGAGCGTAGACGCGCTACTGAATATTTTTTCCATCTATCCGAAAGCAGAATCAATCTTTCGAGAGACCATACGTGCTTCAAATCTCAACAAAGGCATAAATGAAGGGGATTTTCGGACTAAGAAGGAGCGAATGCTTATTCTGCTCTACCTTCTCCGGATTTACAAGGGTTTAAACGCAAACCAGATCCGCTCCTTGTGCAACGATGTCCTCTTTGTCGGCGATGAGCAGGAAACCCTGGTACTTCTCAAAGGTTTCGCGGTAGACGGGAACACAAACGTCTTTCTTTCGGAAGAAGCGATTCATCGAGCTGCCCGCAATTATGCGTCCTCCATTTCTGACTTGCGCTTCCTCTCATACGTGAAGACAATTCCTACCGCTAACTTCCTACACGATGCCGCTGTTGAGTGCGAGGAGACCGCATATGACTGCCTCACAACAAAGCTCGATTCCCTAGTACATGAAATTTATTCGCAGATCCTTTCGATCCAGAAAGCCGAATGTGAGATGCAGGCGCAGCGCAAAATCAAGAACGAAGAGGAAAGGGAAAAGGAACTTAAGGACTCTCGGGCTAAGTTTGTCCGACGAATTGAAGAGTCGTGTAGAGAGCGCTCTAGATCGTACGTCACTTACTTTTCACAAGCAATGTCGTAGCCTAACATACCACAGGCGTAATAGTATCCACATTGACGACTTGGTGATAAAGAAAGCACACCTGTACTACCCAGGTTTGTAGGTCTCTCATGAAACGGAAACCTAGTCCTTATAGTCGAACAGATTATTACTTTATCAGCGGCAGAAAAGAAACGTGGCAAAACGAAGAGATCGAATATACGGTTCACATTTTACGCTTTCTTGCCGACCAAAGACACGACCTGCAACACCCTTCTAATGTCCCTACTCCTGTCCTCGACGAGCAGGTTTCTCAGTTTCACGTCTCCTCAGAGAATGTCGTGAAGTATGTTACAAGTTAATGTTCGTATTGCATTCCTCACCTCATCCACTAGATATGCCCACCTCCTCGAAGGTGATCGAATCCTGTTGGGCCTCGTTGATTCTCTGGGAAACACCATGATTCTTCTCGACTTCCTCAGTCACATCGACGGCGCTATCCGGTCCCGGTCGTATGTCAAGTTCTTCCATAAGGGCAACATTGGTGAGACGTGCCTACTTGCCTTCGATGAGTCCAAGCTTCTGCTGGCTGTTTACGCATCTGCGGGGGTATGTCCTTTCCTTGATTAACGTCCTTGGCTGCGAAACCGATGTTTCGTAGATGAAACTTCATATGTTCCAATTCGACGAGGAGCTCAAGTCTTTGCGGGGATTTGGGTCCACAATCGACTTACTGCCGTTCTATAATGAGGGGGTATCCATTACACATGCATGTTTCGTCCACGGGAACGAAGAGATCCTCTTCTTAGACTCGAGTGCCCAGGTGAGGATATTCTCACTGATTACGCTTCAACCTAAGTAAACGCCATCTTTCTATCGTCGTTCTTATTCCATGCTGACGCGTCATCGTAGATCCGCTTCTCTACAACTACCACAAATGCCACGCGCGATTTACTCTGCCCCAGACGGATCATATCTTCTCGTTTCTCAAGAAGTAGACGGCGAGCGCACAATAACAGCATACCACTGGTCTACATTCGCGTCCCACAGGGGATTTTCCCCTACGCTCCCAGACTTCCCTGTCGACCTCGACTCAGCGCTACTCACGTCAATCGTCAATCGGAACAACATTCATCTCGTCGGTATTGACCTAAACAGTGGATCTTGTCGTTCTATCATCCTCTACATCCCCCGGAAAGATGCAGAGTCCGCGTTCGAGGAACGGGGTTCGAAAGGACCATCAACTCACGGCAAGCAGACGGTTCACAACTGTCTGATCGACTGCCATAGTGATGTCTGGACACAATTCCCTGTTGTCCCACCTGTGAAACACCAAATCATATCGCCTTCCAGCCAGCTGAGGCAGAAGACGATTTTGTTCGTCACAGACGTCCACTGGCGTCCATTTTCTGTCTATTTTTGCGATCTTATTTCCACCTTCGAAAAACATTCTCGCAAGCCCACTGGCGACGAACTCAGGAGTATTGTAGTTTCAGCACAGCCATTCTCTTCTTGGACAGAACAGTGCCTATCCAATCCAGACTGGCAGGTCTCGTGCTTCAGAGCCGGCGAGTGGCTAGCAGCTTTGCTGTGCCTCGTCCCCATCCAGATCGCGATCACTCATGAGAACAGATTTTTTCCGCTAAAGGATGGCGTGTTACCACCTCAGATGGAGAAATCGCTATCAGGAGAGAAAGTGAACAGGATTGTAGACAGTTTATCTCTCGGATGGTACGAGTCGATTTTCCAATATTATTGGGCCACAAAGGTAAGAGGATCAGTTTGTATCACCCGGAACGACCCTGACCGCATTACTTGTTCTCGACGTTAGCCGGTGAAGGTTGTATCGTCGATGGGAGAGCAATCCGTTGGGAAAAGCTTCACCTTGAATCACCTCGTGGACACGTCGTTTGCAGGGAGTGCCTTACGTACAACAGGTTTGTTTCGAGTTACGTCAACGTCAACAAGACTGAGCATGCTCAGAGGGAGTCTGGATGTCCGTGTCACCTACGAAGGACACACTTATCGTTGCGCTGGATTTCGAAGGTGAGCTTGAATGTCTTGGCCCTGGCTGGTTCACGATAGGCTCAATTTTCGCGCACGACAGGCGTCCATAGTCTCGAGCGTTCAGCTCAGGAAGACACGCTTCTCGTCCTTTTCAACACTGCAATATCAAATCTCGTGTGTAGAATGTCACATTGTCGTCATTTCTCTTTTTGTCTCACTGTAATCTCAGGTTCTGTTTCGCAACAACTTCGCTCTTAACCGCGATATCAGTGGCCTCTTTCAGTCTTTCCAGTCCAGCTCATATGTATTAGATCCGGCATCTAACCCCTCTCTCTTCCAATCGACGCTTGTGATCATTGTCAAGGTGCGAATTTCTAGCTTCGGTAGATACGATTCTTTCGTATGCCTAATCGCCAATAGGATGTCATTAACACGGACGCGCGGGATGTGACGACGGAGTCAGTGCATACTTACTTTCTCTACCCTTTTATCCTCCACTGAATGCATCCAGGTTTGCTCTCAAGTTCCAGAGGATCGTTCAAGACGAGAAAGATTCCAATTTCATCACCCGCCTTCACAGGGGGAAGTTGAAAATCATTCCCTGGCCGGTGTTAGGGTCGAGAGAGTTTTATAGACTTTTCTCTGCTGTCAAACAAAAGCTCTACCAACAAAAGACGTCACTCCGTACGGCGGGAGAATTCTTGCTTACGCTTAAGACTTTGATGGCGAAGTTGAAGGTCCGTTCCACCTCGTTCTCTGAATCGCCATGCTGAGTAGCAAGTGCCGCGTACGTGTCGATAGACGAACGACTGGGGAGCTATGTCACGTATGTTACTTAGTTCGACTGACCACTCCCCTTTAATTCCATTTTTAGAAACCCTGGCCGCACATCGTGCGAGTTCCCTCCTCGCGATCCTGCCAGTTGCCCTGCAGACCGGATACTCCGAAGTAGTCCCCGAGCTAGAGCCACTTAAGGTACGGTATGCGTACAATCCGTCACTCGCATGCTAAGCTGAAGATTCCAGGCTTTTGACACGGACCTTGTAATCGAAGCGAAGGACACGGAAGCAAGGTTCTTGCTCCCAGGACCGGACACCCCGGCCGCGGATCGCGAACAACATCTCTCAATCCTGATTTCTTGGGACCGATCGGGGACCCGGCAACAAGTTGACGACTCGGAATGGGTCTCTGGCCTCGTGGAGCACCTCACCCACCTCGTCGACCTCCGTGTTGCTCATGTTGAAGAGTGGCTCAAGTCGAACACACAGCGTTTCCAGGCCGATAACGCGAGCATGGAAGAGCTACGCAGAGCATCCAATAGCGCCGTGATAGATCTCCGGGCCAGCGTCCAGCTCTGCAAGTCGGAATGTGACGATTGCAACTTGCTTTGCATACGGAGCCGTTTCCATGAAGGCGTCCACGATTGCCTGACAAGTCACGATTGCATCCACAATTGCACCTTCTGCGACAAGCAACTGCTTGCGGAGAGAACTTGCGGTCAAATGTGAGTCTTTTCTAAACGTTTATTGACAGACCACGCCGACCTGACGGATTCTCCCAGTGCGGGTCACAAGGGTGACCATGTGTGAGTTTCTCGCTTCTGGAAGTCCTCCAATGTGGCCTCAACATTCACCCCCTGTATACGCTAGTTGCCACGTAGACGTTCATTTATGCGGAAAACCTTGCACACTCTCAGGAAGGCAAGGCTGCGCTGACGACTGCGTGAAGGTGACACCCCCAGTTTATGTCAAGTTGCGTAGTAGCTTGACTCTTAGTCTCCCGTCAGCCGATCAAACATGAAGGCGACCACATCTGTTCGGCACCGGTCCATATGTGTGGTCAAGTACGTTCCTCAAACAGCCCTTGTGGCCCTTAATTTAACCTTTGCATCCCAGCCTTGCGATTTATTGAACTTGGAATTACCGGATGGGAAGTCTTTTACGTGTCCTGGGATATGTTGCGTGCCAATGTGAGTTAGCTCATTCCTTAACGACGGTTCTGACCGGGATTTTAGAAACGAGGACCACACAGTCCACTTGTGCGAAAATAGACTCTGTCCTATCTCTTGCCAATTGTGCAAGCGATTGTGTATCGGCAACCACTTGCACGGCCTATCAGCTGACGAGATTCACCTTTGCGGGTACGCTCACTTCTTCATTTCCCCTACAATACTATTCACCTGGACCTCTAGCCAAGAACACTCATGTAGCGCCCTATGTTCCGCTGACGGTATATGTCAAGTCGACACAAGACCGCTGTCCGTCGAAGCGACGTTCAGTGGAAGGCACGAGACGTTTCAGTATACCAAGGTAAGCATATGTCTATCGAAGCGATTACATAGATATTTACAGGGGCCTCTAGTTTACCCAGAGTGCGTCATATAGCACTTCATATTAACACACTGTAATGTAACGTTGCGTCAGCTGTGAAGCGCCTCAATTGCGTGAAGTTGATTGAACCTGGGGCGACCGAACACGACGGCCTCCACATCCACACCAACGAAGCGCAGCCTTTCCATTTTTGTGAGACCCGGTGAGTCAACGATATAACCTATGTTCGAAACGCTTATTTGGTTTTAGATGCGGGACTTGTGGCTATCTCTGCACGCTTCCTTGGGGTCTGGCACATTTCGCCTGTTTTCTCCGTCCCAAGCTTATCCGAGTTCAGGGCATACACAACAAGAACACGATACCCGCCATGGCTCAATGTCGCGTACACGATGGGCCGTCGATGGACCGGAGGGGAGTTGCATCGAGTTGGGCGGACGTAAATTCGCGGAGAACAACGATGGAGCTCCGATGTTGTGCAACTTGGTATGTACGTCGATGGGGAGGCACGTACACATCGACGACTGTCGCGGTGATCCGCATGATCCGGAGGCTGTTCATTTTAACGCGAGAATCCTTCCAAACCCGGAGCAAGCAAAGGACTTAATCACACACGGCCTTCACTGGCGTCGGATGGGTGAGTTCTTCGTCAGCGCCTCCTTTGACTTCTTGTTTATGAGGCTGTCAGGTTTCAAAGGTAATGGAAACAACGATTCGATGAGAAGTTTCAAGGCTTACTTTTCTCCGTAGATCCTTACCCTCGTGAAGATCAGGCGAATTTTGCGAAATGGTACGAAGGCTAGCTATGTGCTCAACGGAAGCCTGCTGATGCCCCTTTTTACAGCGATGCGTTGTGCCCAGGTAATAATGATACCCGTTTTGAATTTTCCGGTGTTGAATATGAATTCCCAAGGGCCTGAGCATACCGTCGAAGGGGGCGGTACTAACGCACAGCCTTCGCGTTGCAAGTTGTCAATGTTCCACCCAGATATGGACCCTGCAAAAGCGTATCCTGGTCTCGGATACGTATCGACCGATGGCCACCACTTCGAATGCAAGAATCCCATATTAATGCAGCAATCATTCCACGTGTGAGTAATAACGTCCTCTTTGCTTCACTGGCATACCCCTGATCTCCACACTCCACAGTATCTTCGTCATTGACAGGTTAACTACGCACTACCTGTTCTCGCAGAAGTATTACTCACATCCTAGAATCAGGTCCGGATCTATGGGTCTCAGAGATCGACAACCAATCCCCAATTCTGCAGGAATCGATCGCATTGTGCACAAGGCGAACAATCGACTTGGTTCCGTCTTTTCAGCACTCTACAGTTTCTGGATCGCGCGGCAAGCTGCGATAGATCGTAATGTGCCTGTGGGCGGATGTAGGAGGGACGCATACAGCTTGATTTTCTTCGACCGCGAAGCCTCGACGTCGTCCATCGAAAACGATTTCACCAGCTCTCCTGATGAGCTACTCACCGCTGCGTTAGATTTTGGCCTGGGTGGTGGCACGGATTTCAACAAGGCTCTGGATAAAACGCAGGAACTGATGACCTCCCACTGGAGCACGGAAAGGTACGGACCGTTCCTCAGACGGTGTTCCAGGTGATTCACAAAGCACATAGGCCGATATTCATCTTAGGACGCCGGTCGTGATTTTCTTGTCGGACGGCGAGGACTACGTAAGCGATGATACGATGTACAAAATGTGTCGCGGTGCCTCAAGCCAAGGGTTTGTTTGATCCCATTGTAACGTCATTTTCAACGACGACTGATTACGCGAGCGCTGTTAGGAGGCCGATTTCGTTCCACGCAGTCTCTTTTGGAGCGAACTTTTCCACTTCGCTGCGTAGGATGGCGCAGATCGCTTTGGAAGTACAGAAAGATATGGTGAACGATCCTCTGCACCCTGCTGCTGGTATCGTGGCCTCGTCTTATACGGAGGCTCTCGACACGGTGAGTTGACCAGAAACGCTTCTCGTTTTTCGCTGACTAAGTTTCAAATGTAATCAGGTCCGCTTGGCGGAGACTTTCCTCGGGATTGCTGAGTCGTTGAGAAAGCCCCGCGGCTTCTTGTTCGCGTCTCGCTGAAACGGTGTTCGGTTCCTCTCTATCTTCATGAATATTGTTCTAGGCACGCTTATTCCCTTTTTGTGTACGTTACCCCCGTGTTGTGGAGGATGTTCGAGTATATTTCTGTACCTACGATGTGATTGTTAACAAAAATGGAGTTATCCTGTTTGCTGAGATATTTTACACCTGACCCTGCGCAGTGGCCTCCAACGCGTGCAACACTATTTCGTTTACTGTGCTTTATGTGGTCTAAAATAGGCAATGAACGTTTGTGCGCGGTTCGTGATCATTTATACTGGTTTGGGGTCCCTTGGTTTAGTAGGAGCTGTGCTGCGAGCTCTGAGCCATGCTGAAGGGGGCTGACTGCTGAGACTGTAGTGGATGACGTTGGAAGTGGGCGACTCTTATTCGTGATCCACGAGCAAGCGGAGGGCAATGCTTGGGCCCGACTGGTTTCAAGCATGAATTTGACACACCTCCAGTAGGCGCGCGATGACCGCAGTCTGCCCCAGCGGAAATGCCGGCAAAGATGGAGCTCGCTGGCCGAACGAGCGGACAAGTGAAGCGACGGAGGACGAGGCGATGGGAACACGAGGAAATTGGCGATTCTGGGTGAGTAGGACTGCGCAAGGTTGCGTAGGTTCGTCATGCTGCCTAAACCCGTGTTATGGCCTACAAAGATGGATGCAGAGGAGGGTAGCTGGTGCAGGAGGATCATCTGCTCGTCCATGCACGAGACCTGAAATATAAGTGGAGGGACGGAGGGACGGGAGACACACTTTAGGAACGTGACTTTCAAGTTCTGGACTCGCTGCTGACGCCGCACCATTTTGACGTCGTCGTTAGTTACAACTGAAGGGTAAAGATGACAAAAGGGTATGGAACGCGAGTGGGTGGGTGAGTACAGGCCAGACGGGGAGCGGATCACGATGCGTGGGGAGTGTTGTTGCCATTAGTTGAGGGAGGAGGACCCTCGAGGTCGCCTGGGTTCGTGTTTCTTATACACGTGCATGGGCTGCCAATCTCGGTGGGGGTAGGGGAGAGCAGATGGCGCCGGGGAGCCGCAGTGTTCTCATGCCCATACTCATGAGAGCTGCGATATAAAGAAGGGAATAGGAGGCGCACGTTTTGGGAGAGAACACTGGGCACCATCAGTTGATGCAGCCGGGATAAGGGTGGGGTAAAGCATGGGCAGGGAGTGCATCGCGATGGATTCTTGGAGAATGTTGGTATGGGAGTTCCGAAGCTAATATGAAGGGAACAGAGAACAGACCACCAACATGCAACTGTTGGGAGGAGTGGCTGGCACACAGGTGAAGCTGGTCAAGGCGGAGGGTTCGCACGGGCAAAAACACCTTCTCTAAACGCATTTTATTCATACATTATTTTCAATGATGAAACCATGAGGAACGGGATGTCGTGAAACGACCGTCATAGAACACTTCATATTGCTGCTAGAGCTGCTAAGCAGTCCAGCTCCCGACTCAACAACGACATCAACACTACCTGCAACTCGGACATGAAGCCCTGTACTGGCATGAAAGGGAAAATGGAAGGGAAGTGTTCAAGTGGACGGAGACGCATAGGTCATCCTGAGTAGTCAATGGCACAAGCATGGGCAAAACGGCTGAATGAGAGGTGGCCATGTGGCCGCGACCTCAGGCTGGACGTGCTATTTCTTAGCCACGGATCGTCTTTGTTCATGCTAGGATTATGATAGTAAGGAGGGTGGTGCCTTGCCGATAGACCCATCTGGAAAATGGGTGAGAACTCCAGACGAGCCAGGAAGATCATACCGAAAGTGAGGCTGAAGGGGACGCAGAGCGCTCGGGACAGGCTGAGTGCTGGCCCAGAGCCAAACGTCAAATTGCGCGTCAAATGTCGACTGGTGCCAGAAAGGTCTCAGGCACATGTGACATGTCGTCTCAGTAAATTGGCCCGCATGAGGACTCGGCCGCGTGAGTGCCGCTTTCCGGCCCGACCCGAAACGTCTCTTCCAGGAATGAACTTGAATAGACTAGAAGATTGCCAGGCACCGAATCATCTATGCGCAACTTACCTTCCATATGGAATTCACCTTGTCGTTTTATCTCAACCTGTGGTCAGCGGTCCATTCAATGATGCTTGGAACAGTCTCCAGATCGAATGAGGATACGGCCGCCGTATGTTCATATTACTATTGTCGGCCCTCTAACATTCAGAAGGGAATCCACTACACTATGGGAGAGGCATATCCAAATATCAACCCGATCTTACTTTTCGGCGGTATTTCAATTTTATCAAAGTGGCACTTCCGAATGTATGATGGTGGCTTTACGGGCGGTATACACGTGCAGCCCTCCTTTCCTGTGGACGTCTACGATCTCACCTTCAAGCTTTTAAGAGAGCTCCTTTCAGATATCCTCCCTTTGACCAACGTTTTCAGCAGCTAATAGTCGTAGGTTCTCGTTCTGGCGTCTTGGAGATACTCACTCTCAACACTGCCATCTTTGGGCAAAGCGGTCCTGCCCAGTACTCGAGTCAGTGCGAGACCAATAATACGACATCACCTTATACATAGATCAGGGGTGTCATTCCAGACCTACACGCTGCAGACTCGGACACCAATTCAGATCCCATTTCACGGGTCGGCCTCCCAGAGGTTACTTCAGCCGTAAGGCTTTCACACTCGAGAACATGAATTTATTTATATTCTAAAAATATTCCTAGAAAAAGGGCCGGAATATGTCGGAATCAACTATCGATGGCGGGGCTGAATCAGATAGCCCAAACCTGCTTCCTGTGTCCTTTGAAGACCATGAAGAAGCTGAGACTCTCACCGGGAGCTGGGGATTGAATGGCAAGTTGGCTGATAGTTCTACCATAACGCGGCAACTCATGTCTTTGGGTCTTAGATCTCAACCCTCTACCAGGAAAAGAACCTCACCCGAAACAATCTCCGAAGCAAACTTGTGCGTCTCGTTCCTCCCCCTCATACTCTCCCCCTCCCCCTTTCCGTATCCTCTGATTCTTTGGCTTGTGAGTAACTAGCAAACCTACCTTTTCCGATGGGAGACTCATGATCCCTCCATCAGTAATAGCCATCACCTCTACCCTGTCACCAACAGCCGAGGCGAGCGGTGTGGGAACAATGGAATCAGCTCTTCTGCCGGAAGATCCCTCCTATCCAATCAAAGGCATGTACCGCCTCCTTGATTTGACTATGGAACAAGGGAAAAACGGCATCGGTAATAGCCTCTTCATGGTGGTTTACATCAGGCTCATTGCATCACATCCGACAGTTGATAAAATCGTGATCGCCCAGGAGTCCCTCCAAGAATTCATCAACGCGCTGTCCCCAGGCTCTTATTCCTCTATCACGGAAGTCAACTTCAAGAAATTGGACGAGTTGTTACTAAAGCCCATCGGTGTCTATGGATCAAAAGAAGAAATAGTGAGGTTCCTTCGTGAAACGGGTGCCGTAGATGTCAAAATGTGTGTTGATCCTGAATGCATCGCAGAAAGCTTATCTCTAATGCATAGGGAACGGAAATTGCTTGTACCGCAACGTGACTCCATGGCCAGAGGAGCCGAGCCCATATTGAGATCAGGATTATATATCATTCGCACACCCACAACTACGTCAGAAGAGCAAACATTTGTGTTGTACTGGCCTGAAGATACGACTTGGGACGATAATGCGGTCTGGGTGGTCCAGCGCAACAGGGTTACGTTCATGAGGTAAGGACCAATTTTGACTCAACATTGTTCCAGAGCGACGTGTCGTGAGCAGATATCTCACCAAAATATGCGATCAACTCGTTTGCCTACTGTCGTCTACACATTCGAAAGCGATAGTGTTGAGGGATGACGACGAGGACCGGGACGACACCTCCCTCAACTCAGAGAATGCCGACTCGGACCGGCTGTTCGACTTGATGCTTGTAAAAAAGAGTGAAAAACAAGATGATATCCTCGCCCGCCAAGGATTTACGGTATGCTATCCGAGATTAAAGTCGTTCGCTGTATTGACCTCAATCGTTGCTCATCGTCAGATGAACTCATCACGTCTCGTCGGCCAACTCTCACCCAACATTGATATCAAACCGAGTGTTTTACCTCCCGGGTTACTTCACGGGGAAACCACGCAGGGTTTCATGACTGGCGAGTTTAAGCCAGCGAAGGCGACATCGGAACCATTTTCCCACGACTATCAAAGCGCTCGCCAGATTCGTCTGCTCTTGTAGGTGTCTTCCGGTTACCATCGTCTAGGACTCGTCTTGAATACATTACCTCCCAGCGAAGATGAATTTGTACTGTGTCTCTCAGAGACCCTCGACGATAAGGCATTGAGGACCTTGATGCGTACTATGGAGCTTGGTACTCGGTTCCCGAAAGAGTATGAAGCTTGGGAAAAACGGCGCATCGAGATAGAAAAACGTTTCCAGAAAACCATCACACAGCGGGAAGTAGAGGCCCACGAAACTCTTCAGAAAGAGTCTAGAGACTTGGAGTCGAAAGTACGAGAAGCTGTGATGGACGAAATATTGAAGGCCTTTCCGTAAGCATTGTCATTCCATTTGCCTCCATCGTTCTTTGAGTATACTAGCATACTAAATATCTTTTAGAATGCTGCGTCGCGATGGCTTCGCTCAAAAACCAACTTCGACCGCTCCAGTCGACTTAATCGACTCCGGCGAGGCGGCAGATCAGCCCGACAGTCTTACATCGAGCACGATTCTCACACGGAGCATAGGCACACTATACGACATGTTTTCCATTTACCCGAAGGCGGAAGCGACGTTTATGGATGCCATAAGCGCCGAAAATATCGACAATGGCATCATGGGGACGGACTTTCATTTCAAGAAGGAGCGCTTGCTCATATTGATTTATCTTCTCAAGAATTGCCCGAATTTGACCGAGCGACAAACACACTCCTTGCGGGAAGCCATCCTGGACCACAAGGATAACCAGAATGCGCTGAAACTTCTCAAGAGTTTCTCCAGAGGGGAGAAGACCAAGAAATACTACCGGTGGGAAGGCAAATATGTCTTGCTTACTAAAGAAGAAGCGATGTGGAGAAACGCCAGCGATTATGCCTCATCCCTTTCGTACTCGCGCTTCCTCTCATACGTGATGAAATTTCCTGCGACTAACTATTTACGCGATGCTGCTGTCAAGTGCGAGGAGGCCGCATATATTTGCCTCAGGATCCGCCTCGATTACCAGGTAGCGGCGATCAGTCAGAAGATCCTTTCAATTCTGAAAGAAGAATGTAACAAGAAAATACGATGCGAAGTCGAGAATGAGGAGCAAGAGGAACTCAAAGACTCCCGGATCGAGTTTGTACGGCAAGTAGAGGATTTGTGCAGAGAGCGATCCAGATCGTGAGTTACGTAGTTTCCTTGGGTCAAGTGGTTGCCTCACATATCGCAGGCGTAAAAGTATCCACATTGACGAGTTTAGGACAAGGCCGAAGAAGCACCAGAAGTCCCCAGGTTTGTTCCTCTCCTAGATAGTGGGAGAGCGTGTCCTCATGGTCGGCTAGATTCCTACATCATAAGCGGCAAAAAAGGAATCATACAAGAGATCGAATACACGGTGCACATTTTACGCTTACAAGCCGATGAAAGGCATAACCTGCAACTCGACTCTTCTTACGTCCCTAATCCTGTCCTGAACGAGAGACTTTCTCAATCTTTTCATGTCCCCTCAGAGACAGTCGTAAAGTTCGTAACCGCGTGACCAGTTGGGACAGTGTATCACTCCTAACGTTCGCCCAATTAGATACGCGCATCTCCTCGAAGGCGATCGGATTCTCTTGTGCCTTGTCAATTCTCACGGAAACTTTCTGATTTTCCTTGACCACCTCAATCGTATTGATAGCGCCATACGGTCCCGGTCTTACGCCAAGCACTTCCACAAGGAAAAAATTGGCAATACATGCCTCTTCGCCTTTGATGAGTCGAAGCGTCTGTTGGCTGTTTACGCACCTACAAGGGTAAGTTCTTCCGTTGTGTTCATGTCTTGCGCACGTGAGATAACGCTTCATAGATGCAAGTCCATATCTTCGTATTTGATGAAGAGCTCATATCGTTCCTGGGACTTGGGCCTCCGATCGACTTGTTGCCGTTCTATAATCCGGGGGTATCCATTACGCATACCTGTTTCGTCCATGGGAGCGAGGAGATACTCTTTGTAGACTCGAGTGCGCAGGCGAGAATTTTTTCGCTGATTACGCTAAAACCCAAGTATTCACGGCCCTTTTATCAAATACACATCTTGACCCTACTGACACTTGTTCGCAGGGCATCTCTACAATTACCGCGAGTACCGCGCGCAATTTACTCTTCCCCGGATGGGTCATATGTCCTTGTTGTCCACGAAGAGCGTACAATAACAGCCTATCACTTGTCCACATTCGCGCACCACAGCGGAATTTCCGTTACGCTCCCAGACTTCCCTGTCGACCTTGACGCAGCGCTTCTCACGTCGATCGTCAATCGGAACAACATTCATCTCGTCGGGCTTGATCTAAACAGTGGAGCTAGCCGATCTGTCGTCCTCGACATCTCCCGGAAAACTACTGGGTTTACATTCCACGAACGTCCGCCGAAAGTATCTTCACGCCACGGCAAGCAGACGGCCCACAACTGTCTGATCGATTGCCATAGGGATGTCTGGATGCGCTTCCCAGTTGTTCCTGAAGTGAAACGGAATACGATAACGGCATCCAGCCAGCGTCAGCAGAAAACGCTGATGTTCGTAACCGACGACCATCGGCGCTCATTTTCTTCCCACTTCTCCGACATCATCTCCGCCTTCGAGAAGACTTCGTGTAAGCCAACTGGCAACGAACTCAAGAGTATCGCGGTGTCTACACGACCTTTCCCCTCATTTACACAGGAATTCCTATCCAGTCCGGACTGGCCTGTCTCGCGCTTCAGAGCTGGCGAGTGGCTTGCAGATCTGCTATGTCTCATCCCCATCAATATCGCGATCACTCGTGAGAACAGATTCGTCCCACTCAAGGATGGGGTTGTATCACCTCAGCTAGAGGAATCAATACTTGGGGCGGGAGTCGACCGGATTGCGGACAGTGTAACTCTCGGATGGTACGAGTCGATTTTCCAGTCATATTGCGTCTCAAAGGTAAGACGATCAATTCGTGTGATCGGGAAAGAGGCTAACTATGGCCCAATGTTAGCCCGTGAGGGTGGTATCGTCGATGGGAGAGCGGTCTGTTGGGAAAAGCTTCACCCTGAATCATCTCATGGACACATCTTTTGGGGGAAGCGCACTGGGAACAACAGGTCTGTTTTGAATTTGTACATCAAAATTGACCCCACTCAGCTTGGTGCATAGAGGGCGTCTGGATGTCCGTTTCGCCTACGGAGGAGGCGCTTATAGTAGCGCTGGATTTGCAAGGTGAACTTGATTGTATCACCCCTCTGAGTTGAATGTGATCTCACATTCCACGCTCAACAGGCATCCACAACCCTGAGCGTTCAGTTGAGGACGACATGCTTCTCATTCTTTTCAACGCCGCTATTTCAAATCTAGTGAGTAAATTGCAAACCATCATTATTACCATATCTATCCAACCACGATCACAGGTTCTATTTCGTAACGATTTCGCTCCCAGTCGTGATATCGATGGTCTCTTTCGGCCTTTCCAGTCCAGCTCGTCTGTATTAGACCCGGCATCTCACCCTTCACTCTTCCAATCAACGCTTGTAGTCATTATCAAGGTGAGAACGTTCGTTGTGTGCATTATGGTTGCTCACGTGCTTATCGATAGGATGTCATCGACACGGACAAAGCTGAAGTTATGGAGAGGTATATCATTTCTTCTTTTCCTCTCCGAGTATTCTCATTCATTTAATACATCTAGATCCGCTCTTAAATTACAGCAGATTGTTCAAGAAGACCCAGATGCTAACTTCGTCACACGCCTTCATTCGGGGAAGCTTCAAATCATCCCCTGGCCGGTGATAGGCTCCAAGGCTTTTTACAGACTTTTCTCTGTTGTCAAAAAGAAGCTTGACCAACAAAAAACTACACACAGGACCGCCGGCGAGTTTTTGCATACCCTCAAGACCCTGATCGCAAAATTAAACGTCCGTCCGATTCCATTCTCTGGACCGCCACACTGACTAGTTCTTCATGTCCGCCGACAGACACATGAATGGCGAACTATGTCACGTATGATCCCATGCTCTAGTGGTCGTTCACTCCTTAACCTTCACTTCAGAAACCATGGCCGCACATCGCGCGAGTACTCTCCTCGCGATCTTGCCTGTTGCCTTGCAGACCGGATACTCCGAAATATTTCCCGAGCCTGAGCCGCTCAAGGTACAGTAGGCGTAATTATAGAAGCGTGGCAGCGTCATACTGAAAACGTCAGTCTTTTGACACGGGCCTTGTAATCGAAGCGGAGGACACGAAAGCGCAATTCCTACCCGCAGGGCCGGACACCCCGCTCACTGCTCGGGAACATCATCTTTCCCTCCTGCGTGACTCCTGGCATCGGTCCGCATCCCGACAACGAGTTGACGAGTCAGAATGGATCTCAGACCTCGGGCAGTACCTAACCCATCTTGTCGACCTTCGCGTTTCCCACGTCGATGAGTGGCTGAAATCGAACACACAGCGTTTCCAGGCTGAGAACGCAAACAAGGAAGAGCTGCGTCGGGAGTTCAACAGCGCAGTGATAGACCTACGTACTAGTGTCCAATTCTGCAGGTCGCAATGTGCCGCCTGCAACCTGTTTTGTATCCAGAGCCGCTTTCACGAAGGCAACCACGATTGCCTGACGAGTCACAAGTGCGTTCACCACTGTACCTTGTGCAAGAAGCAGCTGCTTTCAAAGAAAAATTGCGGTCAAATGTAAGTTCAGTTAAGTTAATATATTCAATATACGTCGGGCTGATGTGATTCTATCTTACAGTGCAGGACACAAGGGAGATCATATGTGGGTTTCTGGAACTCTGTCATTGAGCGTTCACCACCCACCCTCTATCACACACTAGGTGCCACATGGATGCTCACCCTTGCGGACAGCGTTGCGGACTCTCCGGAAATCATGGCTGCATTGACAAGTGTGCTAAGGTGAGACCCTCCGATCCTCCTGGATCGTGCAGTCCAAGTCTTAGTCTCTTATTAGCCAGTCTCGCACGAAGGCGACCACGTTTGTTCTGCCCCGGTCCATATGTGTGGTCGAGTATGTTTTGGGATTAAGCTGTGTTTCTGTACTTTGACTCAAGTTTGTCTAGCCATGCGATTTGGTCAACGCGAAGTTACTAGACGGAAAATCCTTTATTTGTCCCGGTCTATGCAGCATGCCAATGTGAGTTTTCTCTCTCCAAACTGATAGTTTTGACCGAATACTGTTTAGATCTGAGGAGCACAAAGTTCACGCATGCGAACGTAGACTCTGCCCCATCTCCTGCCAACTGTGTAAGCGGTTGTGCAGCGGAGACCACTTACACGGATTAGCACCCGATGAGAGTCACCTTTGCGGGTACGCTCACTTCTCTTTTCTCCCTGCAACGCTGTTCACTTGGACCTCTAGCCAAGAACACTCGTGTGCTGCATTATGTTCTGCTGATGGAATATGCCAAATCGATACAACACCGGTGTCTGTCGAAGCTGCGTACACCGAAAGGCACGAGACATTCAAGGTAAGCGCATGTCTATCTCAAAGCGATTTCGTAGATATTTACAGGACCCTAGTTTACTCAGAGTGCGTCATCTAGCCTTTCGCCTTAGCACACTGTAATCTAACATTCCATCAGCCGCCAAGCGCCTCCGTTGCGTTAAAATTATTGAGCCCGGGATGCTCAGCCACGAAGACTCCCACATACATACCAACGAAGGGCAACCATTCCACTTTTGCGAAAGCTGGTGAGCCAGCGACATAAATTCAGCTTTTCGAAACGCTTATCGGTTTTAGGTGCGAAGGCTGTGGCTGTATCTGCACTCTTCCTTTTGGTTTCGCATCTGCCGCCTTTTTCTTCGTCCAAAGCTGACTTGAGGCCAGGACATCCTCAACCAGAGCACGACACTCGCCATGGGTCTGTGTCACAAACACGTTGGGCGATTGAAGACTTGAAGGGGAATTGCGTTGAGTCGGGCGGACTTAAATTGAACGAAGACGCTCCTCCCTTGTTATGCAATTTGGTATGCACGTCGTTGGGGAGACACGTGCATATCGACTACTGTCGCGGCGATCCGCATGATAACCCCGAAGTCCTCCATATCAACGAGAGAATGGACCCAAACCCTGACCAGGCGAAAGACTGGATCACACATGGCCTCTACTGGCGCCGCATGGGTAAGGTCGTCGTGCAAACGTTCCGATTGATCTTGCCAATGAATCCATGATATTCTCAGGTTTCAAAGGTAAGGGGAAAAACGAATGTGAAGAGTACTTTCCAAGATTAGCTGACTCTCTAGATCCCTATTCTCGCGAGGATCAGGCAAATTTTGCGAAGTGGTACGTAGTAGGCCAGCTTCGGGCTCATGACAAGCTTTGCTGAATATTCTCTGTCAGCGATGCGATGTGCCCAGGTAATCAAGCCTCTTATGCATTTTCCATGCCTGAAACTAAATTACCAAGGGCCCGAGCATACCGTCGAAGTGGGTGGATCCAGCGCCCTGCCTTCGCGCTGCACTTTGCCAATGTTCCACCCGCCAATGAATGCTGCAAGTGCGCCCGCTGGCCTTGGATACACGTCGAACGACGGTCATCACTTCGAATGCAGGAATCCCATAGTAGTACAGCACGCATTCCACATGTGCGTGTTTAATCACCACGTTATCGAGACACCCCTGATCGCTACCACCCGCAGCATCTTCGTCGTCGACCGGTTAGCCATACTCCATGTTTCCCTGTCATATTAACTGACAGCGGAGAATCAGATCCGAATCTATGTCCCAGCAAGACATGCAGCCTCCCCCCGACTCTGCAGGGATAGAACGCATCAAGCCCACAGCAGATAATCGACTTGGTGCCGTGTTTTCGTCACTCTACAGCTTCTGGATCGAGCGCGAAGCTGTGATTAGCCGTAACTCCGTGAATGGCAGAGATGGGAATGATGCGTATAGCCTGATCTTCTTCAACCATGAGCAGTCAACCCCCATAGAATATGATTTCACAAGCTCCCCTGACGAGCTACTCACCGCTGCCTTACACTTTAACGCAACTGGAGACACGGATTCCTCAAGCGTCCTAGAGAGGGCGCAGAATGTCATGACTTCACACTGGAGCTCGGAAAGGTTGGTCCACTTGACAGGGTGTTATCCGATTCGCGATACACCAGCTGATGCGCGTCATAGAACGACCATCGTGATTTTCTTTTCGGGCGGTGAAGGCAACGTGAAGAACAAAGCGATGTATGACCTCTGTCGCGATGCAGTACGCCAAGGGTAGGTCGATCTCCAGTCCTAGAGTTATTTCCCGGCTGACAAAACGAATGCTAGGAGACCGCTTTCGTTTCACGCGGTCTCTTTCGGACAGGATTCTACGTCACCTTCGCTACGTAAGATGGCTCAGATCGCTTTGGAAGCACAGTACACTGCACCGCATGACCCGCTGCTTCCTGCCGAGGCCAAAATTCCATCGTCTTATACGGAGGCTCTCGATACGGTCAGCTGGTCAAATGATTTTTGCTTCTCTGAGACTGACTTCTATTGCATTTAGGTTCGCCTGGCAGAGCCGGTCCTCCAAAATGCTCGGTCGTTGAGGCAGCCCCGAGTTTTTAAAAAAAGTTCCGGCTAACTGAAATGGAGGTTGATCACTCTGAAGTTGCATGGACTACTACTGTGATAGTTTGATATGTCCTTGGTTCAGCGGCGCATTGTATGGCATGAATGTACACATGTTAGTGGAGTTTAAGAGCCTGCCAGTGGCGTTGGAGACCCGTTTGAGGCAAGGTTTTGAGGCGACACGAATGTCACAGCGCCTTTGAGAGAGCGCAGACGACCACGACTACGCATCGAAGGAAAGACACGGATTGGTCCCCAACTGATTCTGTTCACGACACTCGAACTCATGTGCATCGCCGAACTCCCGTCGTGATTTTCCTATCGGACGAAGAGGGTCATGTCAATGACGTAGCGATCTTTCACATCTGTCGCGATGCCGTTTACCTAGGGTTTGTTAATCTTCGTCATATTGGCTGCGTGGGACCTCCCTTTTTAAATCCCGCGTTCGCTCTCGATCATACTGTACTCAGGCTGCAGTGTAAGGACGAATATAGAAATTATTGAATAGTTTCGGACTCCGACAGAGGACGTGCTGGTCGCGTCACGTCGAGTCGAAATTCTTTCCTCACCGTTGGTGACGACGACAACCAACTTTCACCCTCCCCACATTCATAATGTCTGACCACCCTGCTGGAAAGCCTGATATATCAGGTCACAATTATGGGGCTATCTCTTCTCTCGTCTTGACCGCCGACCGTTCTGCGAGACAAGGAGCCCGACGGCGCGCTAACGTCCCTTGCTAGACGCATAGATCCCCATGGAATGAGCTCGCGTGTTTAGCGTGTCTTGCCAAAAGACGCGGGAAAGAAGAAAAAGAGACCGCCGACAAGCAAGACCCCTCTGAACGTGCTGCCAAGCGCAGGCAGGAGGCTCGCTGGCTTCGGTTACACTGACATTCTTGAGGTTACCCAACACGTAGAGGGTCTCACATATGGTCCTCGTATGGCGCAGAGGATGAGATAATGGCAGACCCTAATATGGAACGCAAAGACGCCGAGATCGACAACGAAGTTGGAGGTGCTGCGGTATCGACGAAGACGAACAACGACAGCTGCGATGCGCGTCAATTGCGTGAAAATGGTGCGATCGGACACGACGGCCCAGCAAATCCACATCAACGAGGCGCAGCCAATCCATTTTTGTGAGAGCCGATGAGCCAGCGATATAACCACTCATTGTTCGAAACACTTAGTTGGTTTTAGATGTCGGACACTGCCATGTGGTTATTTCTGCACACCTTTTTGGGTCTGGCATCTTTCGCCTGTCTTCCTCCGTCCCAAGCGGTGATCCGCATGGTCCGGAACCTCTATATATCAACGAGAGAATCGTTCCAAACCCCGAGCAAGACAAGGACTGGATCACACAAGACCTTCACTGGCGTCGCCTCGGTGAGTTCACCATCAGCGCCTCCTTTGACCTCTTGCTTATGAGGCTGACAGGTTTCAAAGTTGATGGAAAGAACGATTGGATGAGAAGTTTAAATACTTAATTTTATCCGCAGATCCTTACCCTCGTGAGGATTTTGCGAAATGGTACGCAGGCTAGCTATATACTCACGGAGAGCTTCCTGACGCCCCTTTTTACAGAGATGCATTGTGCCCAGGTAATAATGATGCCCGGTTTTAAATTTATAGTGCTGAATATGAATTCCCAAGGGCCTGAGCATATACCATCAAAGGGGGTAGGACTAACGCACAGCCTTTGCGTTGCACGTTGTCAATGTTCCACCCAGATATGGACCCTGCAAAAGCGCCTCCTGGTCTTGGATACGTATCGACCGATGGTCACCACTTCGAATGCAAGAATCCCATATTAATGCAGCAATCATTCCACGTGTGAGTAATAACGTCCTCTTTGCTTCACTGACATACCCCTGATCACCACACTCCGCAGTATCTTCGTCATTGACAGGATAGCTACGAACTACTCCTTCCCGTAAAAGTATTACTCATAACCGGGAATCAGGTCCGGATCTATGGGCCTCAGAGACCGACAACCAATCCCCAATTCTGCGGGAATCGATCGCATTGTGCACAAGGCAAACAATCGACTTGGTGCCGTCTTTTCAGCACTTTACAGTTTCTGGATCGCGCGGCAAGCTGCAATATATCGTAATGCGCCTGTGGACGGAGGAAGTAGGAGGGACGCATACAGCTTGATTTTTTTCAACCATGAAGCCTCGACGTCGACCATCGAAAATGACTTCACCAGCTCTCCTGACGAACTACTCACCGCTGCGTTAGATTTTGGCATCCATGATCGCACGGATTTCAACAAGGCTCTGGATAAAACGCAGGAACTGATGACCTCTCACTGGAGCACGGAAAGGTACGGAGCGTTCCTTAGAAGGTTCCCGGCGATTCACAAAGCACACCCGCTGATATTCATCTTAGGACGCCGGTCGTGATTTTCTTGTCTGACGGCGAGGATTACGTAAGCGATGATGCATGATGCCGTGTATCAAATGTGGCAGTGTCTCTAGCCAAGGGTATGCTTGCCCCCATTATAACGTAATTTTCCATCACAGAGGCCAATTTCGTTCCACGCAGTCTCCTTTGGAGCGGACTCTTCGTCCTCTTCGCTACGTAGGATGTCGCAGATCGCTTTGGAAGTACAGAACGATAGGATGAACGATCCCCTGCACCCTGCTGCTACTAAACGTGGCCTCGTCTTATACGGAGGCTCTCGACATGGTGAGTTGACCAGAAACGCTTCTCGTTTTTCGCTGACTAAGTTTCAAATGTAATCAGGTCCGCTTGGCGGAGACTTTCCTCGGGATTGCTGAGTCGTTGAGAAAGCCCCGCGGCTTCTTGTTCGCGTCTCGTTGAAACTGTGTTCGCTTGCTCACCATCCTTTTGAATATTGTTCTAGGCACGCTTGTTCCCTTTTTGTGTACGTTACTCCCGTGTTGTGGAGGATGTTCGAGTATATTTCTGTACCTACGATGTGATTGTTAACAAAAATGGAGTTATCCTGTTTGCTGAGATATTTTGCACTTGACCCTGCGCAGCGGCTTCCAACGCGTGCAACACCGATTCGTTCACTGTGCTTTACGTGGTCTAAATAGGCAATGAACGTTTGTGCTTCTAGCGGTTCGTGATAATTTATACTGGTTTGGGGTTCCTTGGTTAAGTAGGCGTCACGAGCAAGCAGAGGGCAATGCTTGGGCCCGACTGGTTTCGAGCATGAATTTGACACACGTCAAGTAGGCGCACCGTGCCCACAGTATGCCCTAGCGGAAATGCCGGCAAAGATGGCGCTCCCTGGCCAAACGAGCGGACAGATGAGGCGACGGGGGACGAGGTGATGGGAACACGAGGAAATTGGCGATTCTGGGTGAGTAGGACTGCGCAAGGTTGCGTAGGTTCGTCATGCTGCCTAAACCCGTGCTATGGCCTACAGGGATGGATGTAGAGGATGGAAGCTGGTGCAGGAGGGTCAACTGCTCGTCCATGCACGAGACCTGCAATGTAAGGGGAGGAAACGGAGGGACGGGAGACTCACTTTAGGAATGTGACTTTCAAGTTCTGGACTCGCTGCTGACGTCGCACCATTTTGCTGTCGTCGTTAGTTACAACTGAAGGGTAAAGATGACAAGAGGGTATGGGACGCGAGGGGGTGGGTGAGTACAGATCAGACAGGGAGCGGATCACGATGCGTGGGGAGTGTTGTTTGAAAGGAGGATGCAGAAGGTGGATTTTAAGAAGAGACATCAGACCACCAACCGCTCTTCAGGTGAGGCCTACCGGTGTTGGACCAAAGGACCAAAGGAAATAGAAATACACATACTCGACCCTTGTGCTGGTGAACGATCATAATCCAAGTTGCAATTTGAGAGAGAGAGGTCACGGTGGGGCTTACGAACTGACTTATGTACCACTGGCAGGTAAGAATTTGTTGCAGTCAAGGTTGCAGTGCGCATTGCGGTTAGTGTGTTATAGTGACTGGCGTTGTTACAGGACAATTCAAAAGTAGTTCAAACAGTTCAAAACCACCGCCGCTTGAGCTGCGGAGCAGTCCACTTCCTAACTCCCCAGCACTGTAGCCTGAGTGCGCTATCACTCAGATTACAACGGACGTAGTCCTACCCTGCATGAAAGGGCCACTGGAGGGGTGGAAGCAGGACAAATGAAGTCCACATACCTCCGAGTCCATCACCCTTGCAGTTGCACAAGTGTAGACAAAAACCCGATGACTAGGAGAGGGGCGACATGGCCGGCTGGTTTTGGAGGTGGTCAGGCTGCTGTATCGTGGCTACAAATCATCTGCTACGAATCGTCTTCGCGAGTCCAACTTTTCTTTTCTTTATTTATTTAATTGTTCGAGGGGCAAGTGAACTTGGGCATGCGTGAGTTCTTTATGCGGAAACGGTTGTGGCAGGGCACACGTAATGGGGAATTCTCCTGTGAACGTGTGAACCTTCGTTCCTCAAACGTACGTTGTTTGACCTACAGTAAAAGGGGGAGCTTGCGGGGGAAGAGATATTTCAATGGAGGCGTGCGGCCGGCAACTGGCCGGCAGCCATATAAAAACGGTCCGGGATTGGCAATATTTGGTAATATCGGCAAGTTGAACTGGCTGACGAAAAGGTTTTCGTTCTCTGTGCGCAAGTCACTTTCCATTTCAAGTTATCGTCTACTGTACTACAGCGACGTTTTGTGTCAACAGGCCTTCTCTGGATTGTATACCCAGATTGGATGACTCTACTGCCAGTCATACGTTCAAATTATTGTCGAACCTTTGGCCCTCAGGCCTTAGATGCCAACAAGGATGCCAATTTACATTATAGAAGTGGGATATCCGACCGTCTACCGCCCAAGCTACTGCCGTCATTCTTGGTATCTTGCGGTCTTTCAATCTTATTTTCTTATCAAAAGTGGCACTTCTGATTGAGTGACAGCGGCTTTACGGTTGGTCTTCTGACACCTGGACGCGCATCCAAGTCAATTTATCACCCCTTCCTTTCCTCTGGACGTCCCCCTGCAGCTTGAAGTTTCCAGGTATGCTCTTTTCGCTGCTCTTATCAGATGTCCACTCACAACTCTTTCTCGTCATCGGGTAGAGAGGTCACGCCCCATACTAAGCCTCCTATATCTAATACCGTATTGCCCATCGAATCGGTGGCACAGTGCCTAACACACGCATACAGACCTGACTGGCAACCTCAGATTTCAGGTATTGTAGGAGGGGCTAGCTGCACTGAGTTTACCTGTGCTGTAAAGCGTTCAATAATTCGAATTTGGGTCGTTGGAATCTGACCAACGCTGCGAGAAAGGATATAGGGATATCTCCATGTCGACTGTGGATGACATGATGGAAACCGATCGATTTAACTCACGTTCTCGGTCTCAGAAAGTTGCAGGGGCACCTTTCTCCCGGGGACCGGGAGGTAAGTTGGTGGATATTGCTCTCTTGCGTTGATCCAATTCTCCTTTTCTTCTTAGACCCTCAACTCGGAAAAGTACTCGACCCACAACCGTCTCGTCGGTCTCTTCCTCACACTTCCTCACCTTCCACTTCCTCCCATTCCGTTCCCTCCAGGCCTCTAAATAGTAAGGAGCGACTACAGTACATCACACGAGAAGCTCAATACCTCCTCCCTTGGTGTTAGCCGCCTCTAAGTCGTCCATAATCGAGGAGAGCTGTGCAAAGAGAACCGAACTAGCCCACGACTTCTCTGCTTCAATAAAAGGCATATATCGCCTTCTCGATTTGATCACCGAACAAGGGAACGACGGCCTTGGTGAGAACCTTCCTGTGGTAGTTGACAGTACGCGGCTAACTGCACACCCAAAGTTGATAAGATTGTGGTCGCCCAGGAGTCTCTCCAGGCATTCATAAATGCGCTCTCTCCAGGCTCTTATTCTTCTATTACGAAGGTCAGCTTCGAGACGTTGGACGACTTCATACTGGAACCCCTCGGTGTCTATGGATCAAAAGAAGAAATCGTGAGGTTCCTTCGTGAAACGGGTGCCGTAGATGTCAAAATGTGAGTCAATCCTTAATGCATCGCAGAAATCTTACGATGAACACATAGGGCGCGGGCATTGCTCGTTCCGCAAGGTGACTATATAGCCAGGGGAACCGATCCCATTCTAAGATCGGGATTGTACATCATGCGCACATTCATATCTACTTCAGAAGAGCAAACATATGTGTTCTACTGGCCAGAAGATACGACTTGGGATGACGGGGCAGTCTCGACCGTACAACGTAACCGGGTATTGTTCATGAGGTATGACTCCAGTTGTTGAGTTCGCGTCACAGTTGTTCCAGAATGACGTGTTTTGAACAGATATCTGACCAAGTTATGCGATCAACTAGTTTGCCTGCTTTCGTCCAAACATTCACAAGCGATTGTGTGGGGAGATAAGGTTGACGGTCTGGAAGACACCTCACTCAACTCAGAAGATGTTGACCTGGACCGATTTTTCGACTTTATGGTTGCAAAAAGGAGTGAAAAAGAGGAGAACCTCGGGGTCCGCCAGGGATTTACGGTACGATCGTCTCATAATCCATGTAATCCTACGTATTGGCTTAATGATCAATTTTTGCAAGATACACTCTTCACGTCTTGTCAGCCAACCCCCGCCGCCCGAAATGCACATAAACCCAAGCATCTTATCTCCCAGACTACTTTGCGGGGAAACAACGCAAGGCTTCATGACTGCCGATTGTAGACCGGCGAGGGCGACATTCGAACCTTTTTCCCACGACGATCTGAGTGCTTCCCAGATTCGGCTATTTTTGTAAGTGTCTTCCGACTATTATGAGCTGACCTTCACTTCGAGAGAATTTCCTTTCAGAGAAGACGATACTGTGCTGTGTCTCTCCGAGACCCTCAACGACAACGCTCGGGAGACATTGATGCGTCTTGGCCTTAGCGCACGATATCCCAAAGGGTTCGGATCTTCTAAAGAACGGGGGATCGAGACAGACAATCCCCATAAAGCGCACAACCAGCGCCATGCGGAGATCACCCCCGGCGCCCTACAGGAAATGGTGCGAGAAGCTGTGATCATTGAAATTTTGAAAGCTTTCCCGTAAGAAAGGAACATCCACTTATACCCGTCATCTAAACTAATACTAATCTTCGTCGTAATATCTTTGAGAATGCTGCAGCGTGACAGGTTCTTTTCCGAATCAAGTTCCGCCACACAAGCGGAAGGTAAGCCAGTCACTCCCACATTAGCGTCACTCACAGGAGTATAGGTGCACTCCAGGACCTGTTTTCGAATTATCCAAAAACAGAACTTTTGTTTCGGAATTCCATACGTGCTGCAAATCTTGAAAAAGGCATCGACGGAGGTGATTTTCGGTCAAAGAAGCAGCGAATGCTTATACTGCGCTATCTTCTCCGGATTTACAAGGATTTAAACACGGACCAGATCCGCTCCTTGTGCAACGACATCCTTTTTATCGGCGATGAGCAGAAAACGCTGGGGCGTCTTAAAAGTTTCACGATGGAGGGGAACCACAGCGTCGTGCTTCAGAAAGTCGGAGCGATGTGGAGAGATGCTCACGACTATGCTACCTCAATTTCTGACTTGCGCTTCCTCTTATACGTGAAGACAATCCCTGCCGCTAACTTCTTACACGACGCCGCTGACGAGTGCGAGGAGGCCGCGTATGATTGGGTCACAACGCAGGTCGATTCCTTGGTGCCTGTAATCAGTCAGCAAATCCTTTCAATCCAGAAAGACTATTTGCATAGAGAGCTCTCCGGATCGTGCGTCACCGACTCTTCGTCGGACGACTGGTAGCTAAACAGAGCGCAGGCGTGATCGTATCCACATTGACGCCTTAAGGACGAAGAAAAAACATCGGTACACCGCAGGTTTGTGGATCTCTCGTTAAACGGGAAGCTTGTCCTTATAATATTATAATCAAATAGAATCGTACTTCATCAGTGGCAGAAGAGAAACCTGGCAAGACCAAGAGATTGAGTATACGGTTCACAATATACGCTTCCTCGCCGACCAAGCGCACAACCTGCAGCTTAACCCTTCTTATGTCCCAACTCCTGTCCTCAACGAGCGGCTTTCTCAATCTTTTCACATCTCTCTAGAAACAGTTGTAAAGTGCGTTACAAGTCGATCGGCGTATTACACTAGTGACCGTGATCATTAGATACGCTTACCTCCTCGAAGGCGATCAAATTCTCTTGTGCCTTGTCGATTCTCAGGGAAACGTCATGATTCTTCTCGACCTCCTCAGTCATATCGATGGCGCTATGCAGTCCCGGTCGTATGCCAAGGTCATCCATAATGACATTCTTGGTGGAACACGTCTCTTCGTATTTGATGAGTCGAAGCGTATGTTGGCCGTTTACGCATCTATGAGAGTATGTCCTTCCTCGTGCCAAATACCCGCGGATGGGTGACTGATCCTTCACAGATGCAACTCCATATCTTCGTCTTCGATGAAGAGCTCAAGTATTTGTGGGGACTTGGAGCTCCAATTGATCTATCACCTTGTTACAATCCGGGAGTATCTATTACGCATATGTGTTTCGTCCACGGTCGAGAAGAGATACTCTTTGTCGACTCGAGCGCCCAAGCGAGAATATTCTCCCTGATTACTCAACAACTCAAGTATTCACTCTCCGTTCTGTCCAACTTCTGATCCTGCTGATATTTCGGTATAGACCCACGTTTCTACAACTTCCACAAGTCCCACGAGGAATTTACTCTGCTCCAGACGGGTCCTGTGTCCTCGTTGTCCAAGACGAGGATGGCCAGCGGACAATGACAGCTCATCATTGGTCCACATTCGCTGCCACCCGAGGAATTTCGGTCACACTCCCCGCCTTCCCTGTCGATCTCGATGCAGCACTGCTCACGTCTGTCGTCTATCGGAACAATATCCACCTCGTCGGTCTTGACTTAGACACTCGATCTTGCCGATCTGTCGTTCTCGACATTACCCGGAAAGCCACGAAGTTTGCACTCCAAGAACGGCAGTCGGAAGAATCGTCACGCCACGGCAAGCAGAACTCCCACAACTGTCTGATCGAATGCCACAGCGATGTTTGGACACACTTCCCTCTCGTCCCAGCGATAGATTGTCATATCATAACACCTTCCAGCCAGCGGACGCAGAAAACGCTGGTGTTCGTCACCGATGACCATCGGCGTCCATTTTCTTCCCGATTTTCCGATCTGATAACCGCCTTCGAAAAGGCCTCGCGCAAGCCAACTGGTAACAAACTCAAGAACATCGTGGTGTCTACACGACCTTTTCCCTCTTTCAAAAAGGAATTCATATCCAGTCCAAACTGGCCTGTTTCGCACTTCAGAGCGAGCGAGTGGCTTGCAGGTTTACTATGTCTCATCCCCATCAATATCGCGGTCACTCGTGATAACAGATTTATTCCGCTCAAGGATGGCCTCATATCACCTCAGTTGGAGAAATCGCTACTTGGGGCCGAAGTAAACAGGATTGTAGACAGCTTATCTATCGGATGGTATGAGTCGATTTTCCAGTCCTATTGGACCTCAAAGGTAAGCCATTCGATCTGTGTTGTCCGGAGCGACCCTGACCGGGTGCTTTGCTTTCACATTAGCCAGTGAAGGTTGTATCGTCTATGGGAGAGCAGTCTGTTGGGAAAAGCTTTACTCTGAATCATCTCCTTGGCGCGTCTTTTTCGGGAGGCGGACTGGGAACAACAGGTTTGTCTGAGTTGTTCAATTCTACCTCAACGTGAACAGAACCGAACGTACTTAGAGGGTGTCTGGATGTCCGCTTCGCCTACGGAGGACGCGCTGATAGTAGCGCTTGATTTCGATGGTGAGCTCGAGTGCGTCACCCCTCTTGGCTCAACATGATCTCAAATTCCACGTACAACAGGCATCCACAGCCCAGAGCGTTCAGCAGAGGGAGACATGCTTCTCGTTCTTTTCAACGCCGCTATTTCAAATCTTGTGAGCACGCGCCCACTGCCGTTATTACCATTTCTATCCTAAGTTACCTTGGTCACAGGTTCTATTTCGTAACAACTTCCCTTTTAGTCGAGATATCGGTGGCCTGTTTCAGTCTTTCCATTCTAGCTTGTCTATATTAGATCCGGCATGTGACCCTTCCCTCTTCCAATCAACACTCGTAGTTATTATCAAGGTGAGAACTCCCAGTTGTGTGAATTACCGCTGTTCATGTGCACCGTATAAAGGATGTCGTCGACAGCGACAAAGCTGAGGTTATAAAAAGGTAGTATATTATTCTTCATGTCCTCTCAAAGTGTTCTCTTCAACTAAATACAGATGATCTAGGTTTGCTCTTAAATTCCAGAAGATTGTTCAAGATGAGGAAGACGATAACTTCATCACACGCCTTCATGCGGGGAAGTTGCAAATCGCCCCTTGGCCTGTGATAGGGTCCGCAGATTTTTACAGACATTTTTCTGCTCTCAAAAAGCAGCTCGACCAAGAGAGAACTTTGCACGGGACCGCCAGCGAGTTCTCGTTTACGCTCAAGACCTTAATGGCGAAGTTGAAGGTGGGTGCCACCTCATCATCTGCACGGCCACGCCGATAAGTTCTGCATGTCTGCTGACAGGCAAATGACTGGAGAGCCACGTCACGTATGTTCTCGTTTAATAGTCGTCATTTTCTCCCCAACTTTCACTTCAGAAACCGTGGCCGCACATCGCGCGAGTTCTCTCCTCGAGATCTTGCCCGTTGCCTTGCAGACCGGATATTCCGAAGTTGTTCCCGCGCTTGAACCACTTAAGGTGCAGTAGGCGGAACATAGAAATAGGTTAGTATCGAACTGATAATGCCAGTGTTTGGACATGGACCTTGTGATCCAAGCGGAGGACACGGAAGCACGATTCCTGCTCGCAGGACCAGAAACACTGGCCGCTGATCTGGAACATCACTTTTCAATTCTGCGCGACACCTGGGATCGGTCCACATACCGGCAACAAGCTGACGGATCGGAATGGGTCTCCGACCTTGGGCAGCACTTGACTCGTCTTGTCGACCTCCGTGTTGCTCATGTTGAAGAGTGGCTGAGGTCGAACACACAGAGCTTCAAGGTCCAAAACGCAAGCATGGAAGAGCTGCGCCGGGCGTTCGACAGTGCAGTGATAGATCTCCGGGCCAGCGTCCAGCTCTGCAGGTCTGAATGTGCCGAGTGTAACTTGCTTTGTATTAGAAGTCGTTTTCACGACGGCGTCCACAATTGCCTGACAAATCACGATTGCATCCACAACTGCGCCTTCTGCGGGCTTTCTGAGAAACCTTGCGACTTAATGTAGGTCTTGTCAATACGTTCATTGATTGATCATGCAGATCTGATACTGCCCCCAGTGCAGGTCACTCGGGAGATCATGTGTGAGTTTCCGCAAGTTCTTCAATGATGTTTCGACGTTTACCACATCGTCGCGCGCTAGTTGCAACGTAGACATTCATCCATGCGGAATGCCTTGCCAGCTCTCTGGAAAGCGAGGGTGTGCTGACGAGTGTGTCAAGGTGGCGCTCCTCCGTTTCTACTGGGTTGCAAGCCTAACTCTTAGCCTCTCGTCAGTCGATCCAACACGAAGGAGAACATATTTGTTCTGCAACGCTCCATACCTGTGATCAAGTATGTTCCTATTCTAAACCGCCTTTCTGGACCCGGTCTCAGGGCTCGGGTAGCCATGCGACTTAATCGACTTGGAGTTGCCGGGTGGGAAGACTTTTACGTGTCCCGGGAAATGTCGTGTGCCAATGTGGGTTAATCTCATTCCTTGTCGACGGTTCTGACAAAACTGTTAAGAACTGAGGAGCACACGGCTCACGCGTGCGAAGCTAGGCTCTGCCCTATGGCTTGCCAATTGTGCATGCGGTTGTGCAGCAGTGACCACTTGCACAGCCTGTCGGCCGGTGAGAATCACCTTTGCGGGTGCGCTCACTTGTTCCTTTGCTCCACTATGACATTCACTTGGGACCTCTAGTCAAGAGCACGCGTGTAAAGCCTTGTGTAGCGCCGCCGGAATATGCCAAATCGATACAAGTACGCAGTCCATGGAAGCTAAGTTCACTGGAAGCCACGAGACGTTTCAGTATACCAAGGTAAGCGCATGTCTATCAAAGCGATTACATATTTATTTACGGTGGAACCTAGTACTCTCAGAGTGCGTCATCTAGCACTTCATGTTAACATCCTACAGCACTGTGACGTTGCATCAGTCGCCAGGCGCCTCCGTTGCGTGAGAATAATTAAGCCTGGGGCGGTTGAACACGATGGCCTCCACATCCACTCCAACGAAGCGCAGCCATTCCACTTTTGTGAAAGTCAGTAAGTGCGCGATCTAACCTTACTTTTCTCGATTCGGTCAATTGGCTTTAGATGTGAGACTTGTAGCTATTTGTGCACGCTTCCTCAGGGTTTGACATTGTCCTCTTGTATTCTCTGTTCTAAGCTAACTCGAGTTCAGGACATGCACAACAAGAGCATGCAACCAGCCATGGGTCGATGTCGCGCACAAGATGGGTAGCTGATGGACCGGAGGGGAGTTGCAACGAGTTGGGTGGACATAAATTCTTATCGAAAGATGACGATGCTCCGATGCTGTGTAACTTGGCATGCATGTTGGCTGGTAGGCATGTGCACATCGATGACTGTCATGGCGATCCGCATCATCCGGAGGCTGTTCATCTTAACGAGAGAATCTTTCCAAACCCGGAGCAAGCAAAGGACATGATCACACACGGCCTTTACTGGCGTCGGACGGGTGAGTTCGTCGTCAGCGCATCCTTTGACGTCTTGCTCATGAGGTTGTCAGGTTTCAAAGGTAATGGAAACAACTATTCGATGGAAAGTTTCAAGGGTTATCTTTCTCTGTAGATCCCTACACTCGCGAAGATCAAACGAATTTTGCGAAATGGTATGTAGGCTAGCTTTGTGCTCACTGCAAGTCTTCCTGATGCTTCTTCAACAGCGATGCGATGTGCCCAGGTAATGGTGCCTATTTTTGAATCTACAGCGCTAAATATGAATTCACAGGGCCTGAGCATACTGCCGAAGGGGGCGGGATTAACGCAAAGTCTTCGTACTGCACGTTGCCAATGTTCCACCCGCATATGAACACCGCAAATGCTCTTGGATATGTATCGACCGACGGTCACCACTTCGCATGCAAGGATCCCATGGTAATACAACAAGCGTTCCACATGTAGGCAATCCGTCCTCTTCGCATCACCTACATTCTCTTATCACCGCACTCCGCAGAATCTTCGTCATTGACAGGTTATTCATGCAGTACCTTTTCCCACAGAACCATCACTTACAACCGAGAATCAGATCCGGATCTATGGACCAGAAAGATCGACAGCCACTCCCCAATTCTGCGGGGAGCGAACTCATCCTGCAGAAGGAAAATAATCGACTTGGTGCTGTTTTTTCGGCACTATTTAGCTTCTGGATCGCGCGGCAAGCTGCATTGGATCGTAGCTCACCCATTGGCGGAGGTAGGAGGGACTCGTACAGCCTGATTTTCTTCAACCACGAACCCGAGACGTCGCCCATTAAAAATGATTTCACCAGCTCCCCTGACGAGCTACTCACCGCTGCCTTAGAATTTGGCTCCAATGGTGGCACGGATTTCCACAGGGCCTTAGAGAGGACGGAGGAGCTCATGATTTCACACTGGAGCACGGAAAGGTAGGTTCTTTAGATGTCATTTACGATACGCTAGCTGATATTCATTCTAGAACTCCGGTCGTGATTTTCTTGTCGGATGGCGAGGACTATGTGCGTGATGACACCACCTATAAAATATGTCGCAGTGCCACCAGCCAAGGGTTTGTTATTTCCACTGTATATCATTTTCTGGCCCGACTGATTACGCGAGCGGTAGGAAGCCGCTGTCGTTCCACGCCATCTCCTTCGGAGAGGAGTCTTCGTCATCTTCACTCCGTAGGATGGCACAAATTGCCTTGGAAGTTCAGAACGATTGGGCGAGCGATCCTCTATACCCTGCTGGTGCTAACGTGCCATCCTCTTATACGGAAGCTCTCGACACTGTAAGCTGGCCAGGAAAGCATTTCGTTTTTCGGTGACTAACTTTCAACTGTAAATCAGGTTCGCGTGGCAGAGACGTTACTCGGGATTGCTGAGTCATTGAGAAAGTCCCGCTTCTAGCTTCCTCCTCCCTACGGCATTGCTCTTTTTTCTTTCTGAATTTTCTATCATTCTTCTAGGCTTGTTGCGCCTATTCTTCTTGCACTGCATGCTGTCGTTGCTTGGTGATTGGTGAAGGATGTCCAAATTTATTTATTTGTGGAGCTAATGCGTATTTACGTGATAAGAGTGTAGTTATCCTGTTTTCGGAGGTTTGCGGGACCATACTGTAAGACTTCACGTGGTTCGTCGTCATGAGGTTTTTGAGTCAAAATACTTGGCGAAATACCTGCATCGACTCCTATGCGTAGCGGCTCCAATGTATTCCACGATGAGTTTGTTTGCTAATAGCATATGTGATCCAAACTTGCGAACGAAAGTTTGTGTTCCGACAGAGCATACTGCTGGTTCATGACTCGTTATACAGTTGATAGGCGGGTCTGGCTTGGCTCCAAGGTGGCTCAGCTTTGTAGAGCTCGGGCTTGCTCAGTACATGAGACAAGCCTGGATAGAGGGCACAGACTGGGCTCGTTCCGGGCTCTGCTCAAGCCTAAGCTTGGTGCACGTCCCGTAGATGCGCCATGCCCGCAGCACGGACAACGTCGGCGAGGGAGAGCTAGCCAATCAAACGGCTGTGTGGTGTGGAGGATGTTGGAGCGGTTGATGTGATGGAAAGAGCTGGGGATATTGGTACATGTGAGGGAAGACGGGTGTTTCTTATCCGCGTGCAAGGGTGGGCCTGCCCATCTCGGTGGGTGGGGCAGAGAAGACCCGGATCAGCTGGCGCCGTGTAGCCGCGGTCTTCTCAGGCCATATTCATGAGAGCTGCATTATAAGGAAGGGAATAGAAGGCGCACGTTTTGGGAGAGAACGCTGGACACCGTCAGTTGATGCGGTCCGGGTAAGAATGAAGGGGTAAAGCATGTGCAGCGAAAGGGAGCGCGTCACAATGGATCCTTGGAGGACGTTGGTATGAACCGAAGGCTAATTCTCAAAGGAACAGACAACAGACCACCAACGTGCACGTGTTGGGAATGGGCAGGACACAGATGAAGACGGAGGGTTCGCACAAGAGAATCGCCCTCAGGCTTCTGAGGCTGCTTCTCCGAACGTATTAATTCGTACAGTGACATTATTTTTCAATGATGAAGAACAGCATGTCGTGACAGCATGAGGGCAATGTGATAATAAAACGAACTGTAGGAACGAGGCGGAGAGCGATGCATCACACGACAGGGCTATATATGAGAAGGGTGGTCGTCCGAGTCCCTTTCGCGACAGAGCCAGAGGAAGGTGTGAGTACTGTGAGTACTAGTAACACGCAAGCGAAGTGCTACAGTAAACAGTAAGCAGACTCCGACCACTCCCACGTCTCACTACGAAAAAGAGAGGCGCGTCGTGGTGTATACGGTGCGACTACGGTGCGAGTGCCGCCGCGGTGATGGTCGATGCCGAGAAAGGAAGACCCCACTCATCGTTCTCCTCCCCATCGATGTCAGCCTCAGCCTCTCCTCCTCAGTCATCCACACCAGAGACGAACGGTGCGGTGATGACCGGACCAGCCCCTCCACCTGAGGATCCGTCCTGTCCCATAAAAGGCATGTACCGCCTTCTCGACTTGATCACGGAACAAGGGAGTAGTGGCCTTGGTAATCGTTTCATCGTAGCAGGTTACACTATACTCACGATATCCCCACAGTCCATAAGATCGTGATCTCCCAGGAGTCTCTCCAGGCATTCATCAACGCGCTGTCCCCGGGGGCTTATTCTTCTATCACAAGGGTCGATTTCAAGATATTAGACGAGTTTTTGCTTCAACCTATCGGTGTCTATGGGTCGAGAGAAGAGATTGTGAGGTTTTTCCTCGAAATGGGTGCCGTGGACGGCGAAATGTATGTCTATGCTTAAATCTGTCGCAGAAAGCTTACGTCTAATCCACAGGGCGCAGCGATTACTCGCTCCGCAACATGACTACACAGCAAGCGGAGCCGATCCCATTCTGAGATCGGGGTTGTACATTATGCGCACGTTCACATCTACTGAAGAACAATCCTATGTCTTCTACTGGCCGGAAGATACAACTTGGAACGATAACGCAGTCCCGGCGGTCCGGTGCAATAGGGTAACATTCATGAGGTACGGATCAATTTCGTCGCCCTTTGTTCTAAAATAATGTGTCACGACTAGGTACCTCACCAAATTATGCGATCAACTCGTTTGCCTGCTTTCGTCTGAGCATTCACAAGCGATTGTGTGGGAAGACGAGGTCGATGACCTGGAAGACGCATCCATTGACTCAGACCGTGATAATAACTCAGACCGGCTTTGCAACTATCCAATTGCGAAAACGACTGAGCAAGGAGAGAATGTCGCCGCTCGTCAAGGATTTACGGTATGGTATATCATAACCCATTCTCTCCCCGTGTTGACTTCGATCACTCCTTGTTAAAAGATGCATTCTTCTCTTCTTGTCAGCCACCCCATTCCTTCCAACATACACGTCCATCCAAGTGCCTTCTCTCCCAAGTTACTTTACGGGGAAACCATGCAAGGTTTCATGACTGCCCATTTCCGGGCGGCAAGGTCAACAGTCGAGAAGTTCTCTCACGACCATCAGAGCGCCTCCCAGATTCGTCTCCTCTTGTAAGTGTCTTCTAGTCGGCTAAACCTCATCTTGAGGACACTTTTATTGCAGCGAAGATGACGTTGTTTTGTGTCTCTCCGAGACCCTCGACGACGAGGCCGTCAAGACATTGATGCGCTTGGGCCTTAGTACTCGGTTCCCGGAAGAGTATGAAGCTTGGGAAAAGCGGAGGACCGAGATAGAGAAACGCTTCCAGGAAACCATCGCCGAGCGGCAAGCAGAGACCCACGCCATTCTTGAGGAAGACTCCGGAGAACTACAGGCCAAAACACGTGAAGCTGTGATCAGCGAGATTTTGAAAGCTTTTCCGTGAGTATTGACCATATATTTGCGCCTGCCTAAGTAAATTAAATGTCCATTTTTGTCTCAATATTTCTAAGAATGTTGCGGCGCGATGGCTTCTCTTCTGAATCAAGTTCCGCTGACTCAATCGACTCTGGAGAAGCGGCAGGTAAGCTTCACTGTCCCATATTATCCGCCATTCTCATACGGGGTAAAGGGACGCTCCAGGGCATATTTGCCCTTTATCCTAAAGCGGCGTCGTCGTTTCGAGGTTTCATACGTGCGGCAAAACTCGATAAAGGTATCAAAGGCACCGACTATCAGTCCAAAAAGGAGCGGATCCTCATCTTACGCTATCTTTTCGATAACTACAAAGGCTTGAATGCGGAGCAGACCCAGTCCTTGGGAGACGCAGTCCTTCTCAGCAGGGATAAGCAAAAAACGCTGAGGCTTCTGCAACCTTTCTCAAGGGGGGACAACATGAACAAGGTTAACTGGCAGGAGTTGTTATTGAGGGGGAAGGGGGCCCTTCCGAAGGAAGAAACAATGTGGAGAAACGCTCTTAATTACGCGTCGTCAATTTCCGACGTGCGCTTTCTCTCGTATCTGCAAACTATCCCTGCCACCGACTTCTTACACAATGCCGCTGTCGAGTGCGAGCGGATTGCGTATCATTGTCTCACAATACATCTCGATTCCTTGGTGTCTACGATCAGTCGGCAGATCCTGTCCATCCAGAAAGACGGATGTGACACGCAAATACAACGCCAAGTCGAGAGGGAAGAAGAAAAGGAACTCAAGGTCTCCCGCGCCGAGTTTGTTCGGAAGATAGAGGATTTGTGCAGAAAGCGCTCCAGATCGTGCGTTGTCTACTCTTCGCACCAGAGTAAAGTCGCAGCCTAACGTAGCGCAGGCGCAATAGTATCCACATTGACAGCTTCAGGGCCAAGAAAGAACATCTGTACGCCTTAGGTTTGTTCGGTCCCCTCTTTGAGCGGAGAGAGCTTGTCCTCATAATATTCTAGATTCGTACATAATCCGTGGAAGAAAAGAATCTCTACAAAACCAAGAGATCGAATGGAAGGTCCACATTTTGCGCTTACTCGCCGACCAAAAACACAACCTGCAGCTCGACCCTTCTTATGTCCCGATCCCCGTTCTCAACGAGCGACTTTCTCAATCGTTTCGCGTTCCTGTAGAGACCACTGTAAAGTGTGTAGCCAGTTGATCCTGCTCACTGCACTCATCAGCTTCCTTCATACAGATACGCCCACCTTCTCGAAGGTGACGGAATTCTCTTGTGCCTCGTCGACTCTCAAGGAAACGTCGCGATTCTTCTCGACAGTCTCAATCGCATCGACGTCGCTATACAGTCTCAGTCGTATGCCAAGTTTTTCCACCAGGACAAGATCGGTCAGACCTGTCTCTTTGCATATGATGAGTCGAAGCGTATGTTGGCTGTTTACGCTTCTGCAAGAGTACGTCCACCACTGTGACGGATTCTCGCGCTCTAAGATCGATTTTCATAGATGCAACTCCACGTATTTGTCTTCGATGAAGAGCTCAAGTCTTTGCGGGGACTCGGGACACCAATTGACCTAAGTACTTTCTATAATCCGGGGGTATCCATCACACAAGCGTGTTTCGTCCACGGGAGCGACGAAATACTCTTTATCGACTCGAACGCACAGGCAAGGATATTCTCCATGATCACGCTTCAGCCCAAGTATTTGCTATACCTCTTATCCACGTTTCTATGCCATGCTGACACTTCACCTTAGAGTCGCCTCACTACGACTGCCGCAGATGCCACGCGCGATGTACTCTTCCCCAGACGGATCATTTGTTCTCGTTGTCCAAGATGAAGACGGAGAGCGTACAATAACAGCTTACCACTGGTCGACATTCGCATCTACCCGAGGAATTTCCGTCGCGCTCCCAGACTTCCCGGTCGACCTCGACGCAGCGCTTCTCACGTCAATCGTCAATCGGAACAACATCCACCTTGTCGGCCTTGACCTAGATACTCGATCTTGTCGCTCTGTTATTCTCGGCATCACCCGGAAAGCCACAGAATTCAAGTTTATCTTCGTAGACAGGGGGCCAAAAGAGCCATCGGGTCATGGAAAACAGACGGTCCACAACTGTCTGATCGATTGTCACAGCGACGTCTGGACGCGCTTCCCAGTTGTCCCAGCTGTGAAACGCCACACGATAACGCCTTCCAGCCAGCGACAGCAAAAATCATTGGTGTTCGTGACCGACGACCATCGGCGTCCATTTTCTTCCCACTTTTCTGATATTATCTCCGCCTTCGAGAAGACTTCACGTAAGCCAACTGGTGACGAACTCAAGAGTATCTTAGTGTCAACACGGCCTTTCCCCTCTTTTACACAGGAATTCCTATCCAGTCCGGACTGGCCTGTCTCGCGCTTCAGAACTGGCGAGTGGCTTGCGGATCTACTATGTCTCATCCCCATCAATATCGCGATCACTCGTGAGAACAGATTCGTCCCACTCAAGGATGGCGTTGTATCACCTCAGCTAGAGAAATCAATACTTGGAGCCGGAGTGAACCGAATTGTAGACAGTTTAACTCTCGGGTGGTACGAGTCGATTTTCCAGTCATATTGCGTCTCAAAGGTAAGACAGTCGATGAGTGTCATCGATCACGAAGCTGACCATGTCTCAATGTTAGCCCGTGAAGGTTGTGTCGTCTGTGGGAGAGCAGTCTGTTGGGAAAAGCTTCACCCTGAATCATCTCATGGACGCATCTTTTTCGGGAAACGCACCAGGCACAACAGGTTTGTCCGAGTCGTTCAAGTTTACGCGAAATAACCAATACTGAGCGCACATAGAGGGAGTCTGGATGTCTGTTTCGCCTACGGAGGATGCGCTTCTAGTAGCGTTGGATTTCCAAGGTAAGCTCGGATGCAGTACTCCATTTTGGTGGAGCATAATTTCCTCAAATTCTACACAACAGGCATCCACAGCCCCAAGCGTTCAGCCAAGGAGGACATGCTTCTCATTCTTTTCAACACCGCTATTTCAAATCTCGTGAGTAAAGTGCACACTGCCGTAATTACCATTTATATGCTACTGTGATCACAGGTTCTATTTCGTAAAAACCTCCCTTCTGGTCGAAATATCGGTGGCCTCTTTCAGGCTTTCCAGGCCAGCTCCTCTATATTAGATCCGGCATCTAACCCTTCCCTCTTCCAATCAACGCTTGTAGTCATTCTCAAGGTAATATATTTTCTTTGTGTGCATTCTGGTTGATCATGCGCTTCATATATAGGATGTCATCGACACCGACAAATCTGAGGTCATAAGGAGGTATATCTTTTATTCTTCCACTCCGAGTATTCTCCTTCATTTAATATGTCCAGTTCCGCTCTTGAATTTCAGAAGATCATCCAGGATGAACCAGACGCTAACTTCATCACACGCCTTCATTCGGGGAAGTTGCAAATCATCCCCTGGTCGGTGATAGGGTCCAGGGATTTTTACAGACTTTTCTCCGCTGTCAAAAAGCAGCTCGACCAACAAAAAACGTCACACCAGACCGCTGGCGAGTTCTTGCATACCCTTAAGATGTTGATGGCGAAATTAAACGTCCGTTCAATCCCGTTCTCTGACCGCCACACTGACTAATTCTGCATGCGCACCAACAGGCAAATGACTGGGGGACCATGTCACGTATGTTCCCATGTTCCAGTGGTCGTTCTCTCCTTAATATTTATTGTAGAGGCCATGGCCGCACATCGCGCGAGTACTCTCCTCGCGATCTTGCCCGTTGCCTTGCAGACTGGATACTCGGAAGTAGCTCCCGAGCACGAGTCACTCAAGGTATATTATGCTTAAACATATAATCGTGGAAACGTCAAACTGAAAATGTCAGTCTTTCGACACGGACCTTGTGATCGAAGCAGAGGACACGGAGGCGCGATTCTTACTCGCCGGGCCGAACACCTCGCTCGCTGATCATGAACGTCACCTTTCAACCCTGCGTGACTCCTGGCACCAGTCCGCATCCCGACAACAAGTGGACGACTCGGCATGGATCTCTAACCTTGTGCAGCACCTGACCCGTCTTGTCGACCTCCGCGTTGCCCACGTCGATGACTGGCTGAAATCGAACACACAGAGATTTCAGGCCGAGAACTCAAGCATAGATGAGCTACGCCGAGCGTTCAACAGCGCAGTAATAGACCTCCGTGCTGGTGTCCAATTCTGCGGGTCACAATGTGCCACCTGCCACCTGTTTTGTATCCGGAGCCGCCTTCATGAAGGCAGCCACGATTGCTTGACGAGCCACGAGTGCATTCACTATTGCACCCTCTGCGACAAGCAGGTGATTGCTCAAAAAAATTGCGGTCAAAAGTAGGTTCAGTCAAGTTAATAATATGCCACGCTTACTTGATCTTATCTCTCAGCGCAGGTCACAAGGGCGATCATATGTGAGTTTTCTCGAAGTCGGTGATTGAGCGCTCACCACCCATGCCTTCTCATATCACACTCTAGTTGCTGCGTAGACGTCCATCCTTGCAGACAGCGTTGCGGACTCTCCGGAAATCATGGCTGTGTTGACAAGTGTGCTAAGGTGACACCTTCCGATCCCCCTGGATTGTGCAGTCCAACTCTTGGTCTCCTATCAGCCAGTATCACATGAAGGCAACCACGTTTGTTCTGCCCCGGTCCATATGTGTGGTCTAGTAAGTTTTGGGATTAAACTGTGTTTCTACACCTTGGCTCAGGTTTGTCTAGCCATGCGGTTTGGTCAACGTAAAGTTACTCGACGGGAAATCATTTATTTGTCCCGGTCTATGCAGCATGCCAATGTGAGTTTTCTCTCTCCAAACTGATAGTTTTAACCGAATACTGTTTAGATCTGAGGAGCACAAAGTTCACGCATGCGAACGTAGACTCTGCCCCATCTCCTGCCAACTATGTAAGCGGTTGTGTAGCGGAGACCATTTTCACGGATTAGCACTCGGTGAGAACCACCTTTGCTGGTACGCTCCCTTCTCTTTTCTCCGTATAACGCCGTTCACCTGGACCTCTAGCCAAGAACACTCGTGTGCCGCATTATGTTCTGCTGATGGAATATGCCAAATCGATACAACATCGGTGTCCGTCGAAACTACGCTCACCAGAAGGCACGAGACATTCAAGGTAAGCCTATATCTATATCAAAGGGATTTCGCAGATATATACAGGACCCTAGTTCACTCAGAGTGCGTCATCTAGCACCAACTTAACACACTGTAATCTAACGTTTCATCAGCTCCCAAGCGTCTCCGTTGCGTTAAAATTATAGAGCCTGGGATGATCGGCCACGAAGGACCCCACATCCATACCAACGAAGGGCAGCCATTCCACTTTTGCGAAAGCCGGTGAGCCAGCGACATAACTTCAGCTTTTCGAATCGCTTATCGGCTTTAGGTGCGAAGGTTGTGGTTTTATCTGCACTCTTCCTTTTGGTTTGGCATATACCGCCTTTTTCTTCGTCCCAAGCTGACTTGAGACCAGGACATCCTCAACGAGAGCACGACACTCGCCATGGGTCTGTGGCACAAACACCTTGGGCGATTGAAGACTTGAAGGGGAATTGCGTTGAGTTGGGCGGACTTAAATTGAACCAAGACGCTCCTCCCTTGTTATGCAATTTGGTATGCACGTCGTCGGGGAGACATGTGCATATCGACTACTGTCGCGGCGATCCGCATGATAACCCCGAAGTCCTTCATGTCAACGAGAGAATGGACCCAAACCCTGACCAAGCGAAGGACTGGATCACACATGGCCTCTACTGGCGCCGCATGGGTGAGCTCATTGTGCAAACGTTCCGATTAATCTTTCCAATGAATCCATGATATTCTCAGGTTTCAAAGGTAAGGGAAAAAACGAATGTGAAGACTACTTTCCAAGATTAGCTGACTCTCTAGATCCCTATTCTCGCGAGGATCAGGCAAATTTTGCAAAGTGGTACGTAGTATGCCAGCTTCGGGCTCATGACAAGCTTTGCTGAATATTCTGTCAGCGATGCGATGTGCCCAGGTAATCACGCCTCTTATGCATTTTCCATGTCTGAAACTAAATTATCAAGGGCCCGAGCATACCGTCGAAGTAGGTGAATCTAGCGCCCTGCCTTCGCGCTGCACTTTGCCAATGCTCCACCCGCCAATGAATGCTGCAAGTGCGTCCGATGGCCTTGGATACATGTCGAACGACGGTCATCACTTCGAATGCAGGAATCCCATAATAGTACAGCATGCATTCCACCTGTGCGTAATTAATCACCATATTATCGAGACACCTCTGATCACCACCACCCGCAGTATCTTCGTCGTAGACAGGTTAGCCATGCTCCATGTTTCCCTGTCATGCTAACTGACAGCAGATAATCAGATCCGAATCTATGTCCCAGCAAGACATGCAGCCTCCCCCCGACTCTGCAGGGATAGAACGCATCAAGCCCACGGCAGATAATCGACTTGGTGCCGTGTTTTCGTCACTCTACAGCTTCTGGATCGAGCGCGAAGCTGTGATTAGCCGTAACTCCGTGAAGGGCAGAGATGGGAATGATGCGTATAGCCTGATCTTCTTCAACCATGAGCAGTCAACGCCCATAGAATATGATTTTACGAGCTCCCCTGACGAGCTACTCACCGCTGCCTTGCACTTTAAAGCAACTGGAGACACGGATTTCTCAAGCGCCCTAGAGAGCGCGCAGGAGGTCATGACTTCACACTGGAGCACGGAAAGGTTTGGATCGTTTCCTTGACATATTCAGATGCAATTCATGATACATCAGCTGATACACATCATAGAACGACCGTCGTGATTTTCTTTTCTGGCGGGGAGGACAACGTGAAGAACAATGCGATGTATGACCTCTGTCGTGATGCAGTACGCCAAGGGTTGGTCGATCTCCAATCTTAGAGTTATTTCCCGGCTGACAAATCAAATGCTAGGAGACCACTTGCGTTTCACGCAGTCTCTTTCGGACAGGATTCTACGTCATCTTCGCTGCGTAGGATGGCACAGATCGCTTTGGAAGTACAGTACACTGCACCGCATGACCCGCTGCTTCCTGCCGAGGCCAAAATTCCATCGTCTTACACGGAGGCTCTCGATACGGTCAACTGGTTGAACTATTTTCGCTTCGCAGAGACTGACTTCGATCGCATTTAGGTGCGACTGGCGGAGCCGGTCCTCCAAAATGCTCGGTCGTTGAGGCAGCCGCGAGTTTTTCTTTTAATATAAGCTAACTGAAATGGCGCTTGGTCACTCTGAAGTTGCATGTACTACGATATTTTGCTTTGTCCTTGGTTTAGCTGCCGCATTGTATGACATGAATGTGCAGATGTTAGTGGTGTTTAAGAGCCAGTGGCGATGGAGTCCCGTTTGAGGCGACACGATTCACACGAATGTCACACGCGCCTTTAAGAGGGCGCAGACGACCACGACCACGCACTGAAGTATGGAAAGACTCCCTACTTAACTGTTTCTTATCACGATACTAGTCGAACTCATTTGCATCGCTGAACTCCCGTCGTGATTTTCTTATCGGACGAAGAGGGCGTCCATGTCAGGGTCGATGCGATGCTTGACATCTGTCGCGATGCCGTTCACAAAGGGTTTGTTGATATCCACCCCGACTAGCCCACCCCTAGAGTTAATATGCTGCGTTATTGTCCGGGCCACATGACAACACTGACGCAAGGAGGCCGCTTCAAGTTTCATTCTACGCAGTCAGGCTCCTTCAAACAGGCGTGTCGTGTTCGTCATATTGGCTGCGTGAGAACTCCCTTTTTAAACCCCGCTTTCCCTCTCGACTACATGTCGAGTCGAAATTCTTTCCTCGCCGTCGGTGACGACGACGACCATATTTCACCCTCCCCACATTCATAATGTCCGGCCGCCCTCCTGGAAAGCCTGATCTATCAAGTTACAACTATGGGGCTATCTTCTCTCGCCTTGACGGCCGACCTTTCTGCGTTACCGAGGCGAGACAAGGAGCTCGATGGCGCGCCTACGTCCCTCGCTACACGGATAGACCCTCGTGAAATGGGCTCGCGTGTTCAGCGTGCCGTACCAAAAGACCTCGAAAAGAAGAAAAATGGCCGCTCACAAGCAAGAATCCTCTGAACGTGTTGCCAAGCGCAGGCAGAAGGCCGCTGGCTTCCGCTAAACTGACATTCTCGAGGTTACCCAAGACGACGAGGGTATAACATACCGTCCTCTTATGGTGCCGAGGATGAGACAATGGCAGACCCCGATCATCATATGGAGCGCAAAGACGCCGAGAATCCGAGATCGGCGACGAAGTTGGAGGTGCTGTGGTATTTGACGAAGAGGAACAACGTCAGCTTCAAAGCGCATTAATTGCGTGAAAATGATGCGATCGGACACGACAGCCCCAACATCCACACCAACGAAGCGCAGCCATTCCATTTTTGTGAAAGCCGGTGAGTCAGCGATATAACCTCTCTTTTTGTTCGAAACACTTATTTGGTCTTAGATGCCGGACTTGTGGTTATCTCTGCACGCTTCCTTTGAGTCTGGCATCTTTCGCCTTTCTTCCTCCGTCTCAAGCGGTGATCCGCATGGTCTGGAGGCTGTACATGTTAACGAGAGAATCGTTCCAAACCCCCTAGCAAGACAAGGACTGGATCACACATGGCCTTCACTGGCGTCGGATGGGTGAGTTCGTCATTGGCGCCTTCTTTGACTTCTTGCTTATGAGGCTGTCAGGTTTCAAAAGTAATCTAAAAAATGATCGATGAGAAGTTTCAAGGCTTACTTTTCCCTGTAGATCCTTACCCTCGTGAAGATCAAGCGAATTTGCGAAATGGTACGCAGGCTAGCTTCATGTTCACCGCAAGTCTTCCTGACACCTCTTTTTATAGCGATGCTTTGTGCCCAGGTAATGATGCCCTTCCAGCGCTGAATATGAATTCCCAAGTGCCTGAGCATATACCGTCGAAGGTGGCAGGACTAACGCACAGCCTTCGCGTTGAACGTTGTCAGTGTTCCATTCAGATATGGACCCTCCTGATCTCGGATACGTATCGACCGATGGTCACCACTTCGAATGCAAGAATCCCATATTAATGCAACAACCATTCCACGTGTGAGTTAATACGTCCTCTTTGCTTCACTGATATACCCCTGATCACCACACTCCACAGTATCATCTTCGTCTTTAGTCTTCCTTCAAAACTATTATTCACAACGGAGAATCAGATCCGGATCTATAGGCCTCAGAGATCGACAACCAATCCCCAATTCTGCAGGAATAGATCGCATCGTGCGTAAGGCAAACAATCGACTTGGTGCCGTGTTTTCAGCACTCTACGGTTTCTGGATCGCGCGGCAAGCCGCGATAGATCGTGATGCGCCAGTGGGTGGAGGTAGGAGGGACGCATACAGTCTGATTTTCTTCAACTACGAAGCCTCGACGTCGTCCATCGAAAACGATTTCACAAGCTCTCCTGACGAACTACCCACCGCTTCGTTGGACTTTGGCGTTCATGGTGGCACGAATTTCAACAAGGCTCTGGATAAGACGCAGGAACTGATGACCTCCCACTGGGGCACGGAAAGTTACGGAGCGTTCCCCAGACAGTGTTCTAGGTGATTCACGATAGTACGTTACAACGGTTGATATTCATGTTAGGACGCCGGTCGTGATTTTCTTGTCGAACTGCGAGGACTATGTAAGCGATGGTGCGATATACAAAATGTGTCGCAGTGTCTCTGGCCAAGGGTCTGTTTGCGACGGGATTTTCTACGACGACTGATTACGCGATCGTTGTTAGAAGGTCGATATCGTTCCACGCAGTCTCTTTTGGAGCGGACTCTTCATCCTCTTCGCTACGTAGGATGGCACAGATCACTTTGGAAGTACAGTACGATAGGGTGGGCCACCCTCTGCACCCTGCTGCGGCTAAAGTGACCTAGTCTTACACAGAGGCTCTCGACGCGGTGAGCTGACCGGAAACGCCTCTCATTTATCGCCGGCTAATTTTTCAAATGTAATCAGGTCTGCCTGGCGGAGACTTTCCTCGGGATTGCTGAGTAGTTGAGAAATTCCCGCGGCTTCTTGTCTGCGTCTCACTGAAACAGTGTTCACTTGCTCCCTATCGTCATGAATCTTGTTCTAGTCACGCATGTTCCCTTTTTTGTACGTTACCCGTGCGTTGTGGAGGGTGTCCGAGTATATTTTCTGTACCTACGGTGTGATTGTTAGCAGAAACGGAGTTATCCTGTTTGCTGAGATTTTTTGCACTTGACTCTACGTAGCGGCTTCCAACGCCACTGGGTTCGTTTGCTGTGTTTTACGTGATCTAAACTAGGCAATGAAAGTTTGTGCTTCTGATGGTTCGTGATCATTTATACCGATTTGGGGTCCGTTGGCTTAGTAGTCAAGAGCAGGCAGTGGCCATACTTGGGCCCGACTGGTTTTAAGCATGAGTTTGACACACGTCCAGTAGGCGCGCGATGCCTGCGGTACGCCACAACCGGAAATCGCGGCAATTGCAAAGGCGGCCGCTAACCGAACGAGTGCCCTGGTGGGGCGAGGTTAACGAGACGACGGAAGTAACAGGAGCACGAGGAAGTTGGTGATTCTGAGTGAGTAGGACTGCGCGAGGTCACGTTTGTTCGTCGGCCTGCCTGTACCCGTGCTAGGGATGGATGCGAAAGAGGGTAGCTGGTGCAGGAGTGTCATCTACTCACTTCTCCATGCACGAGACCTGCAGTGTAAGGGGGAAAAACGGAGGGACGGGAGACAGACTTCAGGGATGAGACTTCTGGAATCGTTGCTAATGTCGCGCTAGCTTGTCATCGTCGTGAGTTCGAGCAGAAGGTTAAAGATGAAAAGGGAGTGCGGAATGCGAGGCGATGGGCGAGCACAGGCCAGACATGGAGAGAATCACAGTGGATGGGTGTTGCTGGCAAAGAGGAATTACTAGAAGATAAGTTCTAAGGGATACCAGACCACCGACTTGCGAGAGAGGGCGGGTCGGGTCGTGACCGGGTCGCTCGTCAGGTGTGGCTTGCCGCTTGCGGATATCAAGCCAAAGGACCAAATAGGTAGAAATGGTATACGCGCAAGTATACGCGTCCCATGTGAACATGTGAACGAAGATCCAATTTGCAAATTGGGACTCGGAGACTCTATTGACTTCGGACCTACTGACTCCGCCCCCGCCCACCTCTCAACACCTTCCCGTCTTTGGGAAAAGCTATCCTTCTTCGTACTCACTAGTAGCACAGAACCTCCAGTATGCAGGGGCATCATCTTATCCACAGGATGAGGGATAAATCCTGACTTATGCATGGCAGACTCGGAATTGTCTTCAGCCTCAAATCCCAACACAAGGGCCTCAACGAGCTTATCTGAGCCGTACTGTACGTCGACCGAACTCTCGAATACGAAGCTCACGGATGCTCCTGGACAGGGGATCTGGATATGTCCGAACCAACTGTCGATGGCATCGCCGAACCCGATCGATCTAACTCAATCGTGAATGATTCGGACGAAGAAGGGAACTTCTTCTGGGGCCCGGGGTTGGAAGGCAAGTCAATGGATAATTCTCCTGTTCCGTGATGATTTATTTTCTTTGGCTCCTAGGCATCGGCCCTCTCAGGCTCCCTGGAAAAGACGTTCAACCAAAACAACCTCCGAAGCAAGTTCGACCATTTCCTTCCTTTCAATCTCCTCCGCCGCCTCCGCTGCCTCCTCCACCTGAAGATCCATTTTGCCCTATCAAAGGCATGTACCGCCTTCTCGATATGATCTTGGAACAAGGGAATAACGGCCTTGGTAATGGGCTCTGCGTTCTGGTTTACATTTAATTGACGAAATCCCCACAGTTGATAAAATCGTGATCGCTCAGGAGTCTCTCCAGGCATTCATCAACGCGCTCTCCCCAGGCGCTTATTCTTCTATTACGAAGGTCAACTTCAAGATATTGGACGACTTGTTACTCAAGCCTATCGGTGTATATGGCTCAAAACAAGAAATAGTAAGGTTCCTTCGTGAGATGGGTTCTGTAGATGTCGAAATGTGTGTCTATGCTCTGGTGCATCGCAGAAAGCTTACCTCGAATGTATAGGGGGCGGAAGTTGCTCGTTCCGCAACGTGACTACACATCCATGGGAGCTGAACCTATCCTGAGATCGGGATTGTACATCATACGAACATCCACAGCTGCTAGAGAAGAACAAACATACGTCGTATTCTGGCCCGAGGATACGAGTTGGGACGACAATGCAGTCTCGATGGTTCAACACAACAGGGTTATGTTCATGAGGTACGGATCGCTTCCAGTCACCTTTGTTCCAGAATAATACGTCGTGAGCAGATACCTGACCAAAATATGTGATCAACTCGTTTGCTTACTTTCGTCTGAGCATTCACAAGCAATCGTCTGGGGAGATAGTAATGATGAAATACCGGACGAGTCGGACGACACCCCAGTCGACTTGGATTTTTTTGGCTCGGACCGGCTTTTCGACTTCACGGTTGCAAAAGAGAGTGAGCAAGAAGATAATGTCACCGCCCGCCAAGGATTCACGGTATGTTGCTCCAGATCCCAACCTTTCCCTAAGGCTTCGTATTGACATCACTCATTGCCTATCGTAAGATGAACTCCTCACGTCTTGTTAGTGGACTCTCGACACCCAAAATGCACACCGACCAAAGTGTCTTATCTCCAAGGTTACTTCATGGAGAAACGACGCAGGGTTTCATGACCGCCGATTTTAAGCCAGCGAGGGTGACATCTGCACCATTTTCCCACGACTCTCAGAGCGCTCGCCAGATTTGTCTCCTTTTGTAAGTGTCCGGTTACCATCCTCTAAGACTCATCTTGAGGACACTACCTTCCAGCGAACATGACGTTGTACTGTGTCTTTCGGAGACCCTCGATGATAAGGCATTGAGGACCTTGATGCGTGCTATGGAGCTTGGTACTCGATTCCCGAAAGAGTATGAAGCTTGGGAAAAACGGAGAACCGAGATAGAGAAACGTTTCCAACAAGCCCTCTCCCGTCGACAAGCAGAAACTCACGACGGTCTTCAGCACAATTCCGGAGACATACAGGCAAAGGTACGAGAAGCTGTGATAGACGAAATTTTGAAAGCATTTCCGTGAGTATTGACCACCACTTTTATCCGTCATTAAGCGAACTAGCATTCATCTTTGTCCTATTTCCCTTTAGAACACTTCAGCGTAATGGCTTTTCTCCTGAACCAAGTTCCGCCGCACCAGTCGACTCGATCAACTCCGGCGAATCGGCGGGTAGGTCGGACTGTTTTATCTCAAGCGCTAGTCTCACAGGAGCATAGGCACGCTGCAGGACATATTTTCCACTTATCCGACGGCGGCGTTAACGTTTTTGAGTTCCATTCGTGCTACAAATCTCGATAAGGGGATCCAAGGAACAGACTTCCAGATCAAAAAGGAGCGAATGCTTACGTTAAACTATATTATCGAAAATCACAAGGGTTTGGACGCGCATCAGACCCGCTGTTTGGCCGATGCAGTCCTTGTAGGAAGGGATAAGAAAAAAACACTGAATCTCCTCAAGAGTTTTGCGAAAGAGCTAAAGGGGGACTTGTACCCAGTAATCTGGAAAGGCAAAAAGGTGATGCTCTCGAAAGAAGAAGCGATGTGGAGAAGCGCTGGTGATTATGCAGCGTCAATTTCTGACTTTCGTTTCCTCTCATTCATTAAAACAATTTCTGTTGACGAATTTCTTCACGGTGCTGCCATCGAGTGCGAGGAGACCGCATATAACTGCCTCAGGATGCAGCTCGATTCCCTGGTGCCTGGACTCAATCAGCAGATCCTTTCGATCCAGAAAGAACAATGTGAAAAGGAAGTGCAACGCGAAGTCAAGAATCAGGCGGAACGGGAACTCAAGGTCTCACGGGTTGAGTTTGTCCGCCGAGTAGAGGGTCTGTGCAGAGAGCGATCCAGATCGTGAGTTGCCTGGTTTCCTTGCGTAAGTGGTTGCCTCACGGATCGCAGGCGTAATAGTATCCACATTGACGAGTTTATGACGAGGCCGAAGACGTACCAGAAGACAGCAGGTTTGTTCGTCCCTAGATATTGGGAGAGCATGTCCTCATGGTCGGTTAGATTCGTATATTATACGCGGCAGAAAAGAAATCTTGCAAGACCAAGATATCGAATACACAGTGCACATTTTACGCTTACAAACCGACGAAAGTCACAACCTGCAACTCGACCCTTCTTACGTACCTACTCCTGTCCTCAATGAGCGGCTTTCTCAATCTTTTCTTCTCCCATCCAAGACCGTCTTGAAGTTTGTGACCAATTCAGACGTTATCTATTACTCCTCACCTTCTCCTGTTTAGATACGCCCATCTCCTGGAAGGTGACCGGATTCTCTTGTGCCTCTTGAATTCTAAAGGGCAGGTCATGATTCTCCTTGATCGCCTCAGTCACATGGATGGCACCATAAAGTCGCGGTCGTATGCTAAATTCTTTCATAAGGACGAAATTAGTGAAACGTGTCTCTTCGCCTTTGATGAGTCGACGCGTCTGTTGGCCGTTTACGCATCTGCTAAGGTATGCCCTTCACTTTCTTATCACTTGCTTTCGTAAGATCGACGTTTCGTAGATGCAACTCCATATATTCCGAATTGATGAAGAACTCAGGTCTTTGCAGGTCTTTGGGGCCCCAATTGACCTACTACCGTTCTATGATCCGGGAGTATCCATTACACATACATGTTTCGTCCACGGGAAGGAAGAGATCCTCTTGGTGGACTCGAGGGCACGAGCAAAGATTTTCTCTCTGGTTACGCTTCAACCTAAGTAGACGTCATCCTTCTATCGTCGTTCTTATTCCATACTGACGCGTCGTCGTAGACCCGCTGCTCTACAACTATCGCAAATGCCACGCGCGATTTACTCTGCTCCAGACGGATCATGTGTTCTCATTTCCCAAGAGGTAGACGGCGCGCGCACAATAACAGCATACCACTGGTCTACATTCGCGTCCCACAAGGGGATTTCTGTCACACTTCCAGACTTCCCTGTCAACCTCGACGCAGCGCTTCTCACGTCGATCGTCAATCGAAACAACATTCATCTCGTCGGTATTGACCTAAACAGTGGATCTTGTCGTTCTATTGTTCTCGACATCACCAGGACAGCCACAGAATTCACATTCGAGGAACGGGGGTCGAAAGGACCATCAAGTCACGGCAAACAGACGGTACACAACTGTCTGATCGATTGTCATAAAGATGTCTGGACACGCTTCCCTGTTGTTGCTGCAGTGAGACGCCAAATAATAACTACTTCCAGCCAGCGGCAGCAGAAAACGCTCGTGTTCGTGACGGACGACCATCGGCGTCCATTTTCTTCCCATTTCACCGATATGATTTCCGCCTTCGAACAGACTTCGCGCAAACCAACTGATAACGAACTCGCCGGTATCAAGGTGTCGGCTCGGCCGTTCCCCTCTTTTACACAGGAATACCTATCCAGTTCCGACTGGCCTGTCTCGAGCTTCAGAGCCGGCGAGTGGCTTGCAGATCTGCTGTGTCTCATCCCTATCCACATCGCGATCACTCAAGAGAACAGATTCGTTCCTCTAAAGGATGGCGTATTATCACCTCAGATGGAGAAGTCACTCCTGGGGGCGGAAGTTAACAGGATTGTAGACAGTTTATCTCTCGGATGGTACGAGTCTATTTTCCAGTCTTATTGGGCCACAAAGGTAAGAAGATCAGTTCGTGTCACCCGGAACGACCCTGACCGTATTATTTGTTCTCGACGTTAGCCCGTGAAGGTTGTATCGTCGATGGGGGAGCAATCCGTTGGGAAAAGCTTCACATTAAATCACCTCGTGGACACATCGTTTGCAGGGAGTGCCATGCGTACAACAGGTTTGATTCCAGTTACTTCAACTTCAACAAATACTGAGCGTGCTCAGAGGGAGTCTGGATGTCTGTGTCACCTACAAAGGACGCACTTATCGTGGCGCTGGATTTCGAAGGTGAGATTACCCCTAGCCGGTTCACGGTAAAGCTCAATTTTTGCGAACGACAGGCGTCCATAGTCTCGAGCGTTCAGCTCAGGAAGACACGCTTCTCGTCCTTTTCAACACAGCAATCTCAAATCTCGTGTGTAGAATCTGACACTCTCATCATTTCCTTTTCCATCTCACCGTAATCTCAGGTTCTCTTTCGCAACAACTTCGCTCTTAGCCGCGATATCAGTGGCCTCTTTCAGTCTTTCCAATCTAGCTCATCTGTATTAGACCCGGCATCTAACCCCTCTCTCTTCCAATCGACGCTTGTGGTCATTATTAAGGTGCGAATCCCTTACTTTGATAGATACTATCCTGTATGCGCCTAATATATAGGATGTCATCAACACGGATGCGAAGGAGGTAATGAAGGAGTAAGTGTATACTTCCTTTCTCTACGCTTTCCTCCTCGACTAAATTGATCTAGGTTTGCTCTCAAGTTCCAGAAGATTGTTCAAGATGAGCAAGAGGCCAATTTCATCACACGCCTTCATGCGGGGAAGTTGCAAATCATCCCGTGGCCGGTGATAGGGTCGAGAGAATTTTATACACTTTTCTCTGCTGTCAAACAGAAGCTCGACCAACAAAAAACGTCACTCCGTACGGCGGGAGAATTCTTGCTTACGCTTAAGACATTGATGGCGAAGTTGAAGGTATGTTCCATCTCGTTCTCTGAATCACAACACTGAGTAGTGCCGCTTATGTGCCGATAGGCGAACGACTGGGGTGCCATGTCACGTATGTTGCTGTGTTCTATTGGTCGTTCCCCTTTAATTCCATTTTTAGAAACCCTGGCCGCACATCGTGCGAGTTCCCTCCTTGCGATCCTGCCAGTTGCCCTGCAGACCGGATACTCCGAAATAGTTCCCGAGCTGGAGCCACTTAAGGTAGAGTAAACGAAAAAATTATCGCGGGCGAACTGACCGAAAATACCAGGCTTTTGATACGGACCTTGTAATCGAAGCGGAGGACACGGAAGCAAGGTTCTTGCTCCCAGGTCCGGACACCCCGGCCGCGGATCGCGAACAGCATCTTTCAGTCCTGGTTGAATCCTGGGATCTGTCAGGAACCCGGCAACAGGTTGACGACTCGGAATGGATCTCTGGCCTCGTGGAGCACCTGACCCATCTCGTCGACCTCCGTGTTGCTCATGTTGAAGTGTGGCTCAAGTCGAACACACAGCATTTCGAGGCCGATAACGCAAGCATGGAAGAGCTACGCCGAGCATCCAACAGCGCCGTGATAGATCTCCGGGCCAGCGTCCAGCTCTGCAAGTCGGAATGTGACAACTGCCACTTGCTTTGCATACAGAGTCGTTTCCATGAAGGCGCCCACGATTGCCTGACAATTCACGATTGCATTCACGATTGCACCTTCTGCGACAAGCAACTACTTGCGGAGAGAACTTGCGGTCAAATGTGGGTCTTGTCCAATCGTTTATTAATATACCGCGCCGACCAGATTCTTTCTCCCAGGGCGGGTCACAAGAGAGATCACGCGTGAGTTTTCTGGCTTCTGGATGTCCCCCAATGTGGCCGGAACATTCACTTGTATACGCCAGTTGCCACGTAGAAGTGCATTTATGCGGAAACCTTTGCACGTTTTCAGGAAAGGAAGGCTGCACTGACGAATGTGTCGAGGTGACACCCTCAGTTTCTGTCAAGCTACTTGGCTTAACTCTTAATCACTCATCAGCCGATCAAACATGAAGGGGAGCACATCTGTTCGGCACCGGTCCATATGTGTGGTCATGTACGTTCCTCCATTAAACTTCCCCTGTGGCCTTTAATTAAAGCTTGGTATCCCAGCCTTGCGACTTATTGAACTTGAAATTGCTGGATGGGAAGACTTTTACGTGTCCCCGGATATGTTGTGTGCCAATGTGAGTTTTCTCATTGCTCAACGACAGTTTTGACCGGGATTTTCAGAAACGAGGACCACACAGTCCACTTGTGCGAAAATAGACTCTGCCCTATCTCTTGCAAATTGTGCAAGCGGTTGTGCAGCCGAAACCACTTGCACGGAATATCAGCTGGTGAGAATCACCTTTGCGGGTACGCTCACTTCTTCATCTCCCCTACAACGCCATTCACTTGGACTTCTAGTCAGGAACACTCGTGTAGTGCCTTATGTTCCGCTGATGGAATATGCCAAATCGATACGACTCCGCAGTCCATCGAAGCTACGTTCACTGGAAGGCACGAGACGTTTCAGTATGCTAAGGTGAGTCCATGTCTATCGAAGGGATTACATTGATATCCATAGAGGCAACCAGTATACTCAAAGTGCGTCATCCAGCGACTTCGTGTTACTCTCCTATAGGTAAAATCACTTCAGCTGCTAGGCGCCTCCCTTGCGTGAAAATAATCGAGCCTGGGGAGGTCGAACACAAAGGCCCTCACAACCATAGCAATAAACAACAGCCATTTCACTTCTGCGAAAGCCGGTGAGCTAGAGGTATAATCGTATTGATGTCGAAGTGCTTATAGGTTTTAGGTGCAAGAGTTGTGGTTATTTCTGCATCCTTCCATTGGGTTTGGCATCGTCCGTCTGTCTTGTTCTTCCCAAGCTGACTCAAGTTTAGGGCATTCTCAAGAGCATGAAACCGGCCATGGGCTAGTGTCGCGATCATGGGCCGTTGATAGCCAGGAGGGGAATTACACCGAGTTGGACGAACGTAAATTGTCAATGAACGAATTTGGCGCTCCCATGTTGTGCAATTTGGTATGCAGTGCTATGGGTAGGCATGTGCACCTCGACTACTGTCGCGGAGATCCACATGATAATCCCGAAATCCTACACATCAATGAGAGAATGCCTCCAAATCCTGACAGAGAGAAGGACTGGATCACACACGACCTTCACTGGCGTCGGATGGGTGAGTTCGTCGCGCAAACGTTGTGTGTACTTGTCCTGCTCACTGGATTGTCAGGTTTCAAAGGTAGTAAAACAACAATTCGCCGGGATATGTTGAGGCTTATCCTTCTCTGTAGACCCCTATTCTCGTGCTGACCAAACAACATTTGCGAAGTGGTGAGGGGACTAGCTCTGGCCTCGCGTCATGCCTTGCTGAATGAGTTTTTGACAGCGATGCGATGTGCCCAGGTACTGGCGCCCGTCTTGCGTTTTTCTCGCGTTGAATTAAATCGCAAAGGGTACGAACATGAATTGGATGGGGTCAACACAGAGCCTTCCCATTGCACGCTGTCAATGTTCCACCCACCTAGAGATGCTGCAAATGCGCCCACTGGCCTTGGATACGTGTCGAACGACGGTCATCACTTCGAATGCAGGAATCCCACAGTAGTACCGCATGCATTCCACATGTCCGTAATCCGTGACTCTTTATTATCGTCGCACCCCTGATCAATACAACCCGCAGCATCTTCGTCGTTGACAGGTTACCCATATTCTTTTTCCGTTTCCTACCGACTGACAACCGAGAATCAGATCTGAATCTATGTCCCAGCAAGACATACTGCCGCCCCCCGACTCTGCAGGGATAGAGCGCATCAAGCGCACGGCAAATAATCGACTTGGTGCCGCTTTTTCGGCACTCTACAGCTTCTGGACTCAGCGCCAAGCCGCAGTAAACCGTAACTCACTGATGGGCGGAGTTAGGAAGGATGCGTATAGCTTGATCTTCTTCAACCATGAGCCGTCAACGCCCATTGAAAACGATTTCACAAGCTCTCCAGACGAGCTGCTCACCGCTGGCTTACATTTTAACGCCAATGGAGTCACGAATTTCTCAGGCGCCCTAGAGAGTGCGCAGAAGGTCATGACTTCGCACTGGAGCATGGAAAGGTATGAATCGTTCCATTGACGAAGTCTGTAAAATTCACGAAACGCCGGCTAATATCGTCGTAGAACTCCGGTCGTGATTTTCTTGTCGGGCGGTGAGGAGGACGAAAAGACTAAAGCGATGTATGACCTCTGTCGAGAGGCCGTGCGGCAAGGGTTCGTTGATTTCCACCCCTTGCCCTACTTTCCCACTGACGAACCAAACGCCAGGAGGCCACTTTCGTTCCACGCGGTCTCTTTCGGACAGGATTCTACGTCATCTTCGCTGCGTAGGATGGCACAGATCGCTTTGGAAGTACAGTACACTGCGCCGCATGATCCTCTGCTTCCTGCAGAAGCTAAAGTTCCATCGTCTTACACGGAGGCTCTCGATACGGTCAACTAGCCAAACGTTGTTCACTTCTCGGTGACTGACTTTGATTGTATTTAGGTCCGCCTGGCGCAGCCAGTCATCCAAACTGTTCATTCGCTGAGAAAACCGCGAGGCCTCTTGTTTCCATCTTGCTGAAACGGTGCTTAGTTACTCTTAATTTGCATGTACTGGTACTGTGATAGTCTGTCTTGTGTTTCCGCACCCTACTGTATGGAATGTGTACATGAGGATGACGTACTGATTTTGATTTGGCGACGCGGATTGTCACCCCATACGAACTCTTCGGCATCATAGACCACCCGTCGTGATTTTCTAGCAAGATCTAGAGCTACTGTATGTGATCTGTTGCGGCGTCGTGAGCTAGCGGTTTTGTTGATCTATACCCCGGCGTTGTTTTTGACGACACAGACGCCAGGAAGCCGCTCTCGTTCAACGTTCAGCTTGCACGCGGCCTCATTAGGAAAAAATTCTTCGTCATCTTCGCCAAGATCTTTGCTGTTTCTCTAGTCAGTGCAGATTGCCTTGTAAGTACACACAAGAGTACACAAGTCACAAGTACCCTTCGAAGTACCATTCCGCGGCTGAAGTTCCACCATTTTTTATCGAGGCTCTCGACTGTGGTGACTCGTAGGTTGAGGTGCGCCTGGCCGCGGCCAGGACGTTCCTCCGGCCCGGGGCTCCCTGAGTTGCTATGTGTACACCTGTTTGTTCACCTGGTTTGTTAGGCCACACTTACTGACAAATATGGAAATTACTACCATTAATAGACTATTTTCGTTCTCCGACAGAGGACGCGTTCGCGTCACGTCGACGAGTCGAAATTGTTTCCTCACCGTCGGTGACGACGACGACCATCTTTCACCCTCACCACATCCATAATGTCTGGCCGCCCTCCTGGAAAGCCTGATCTATCAGGTTACAACTACGGGGCTATCTCCTCTCTCGTCTTGACCGCGGACCGTTCTGCGTTACCCAGACGAGACAAGGAGCCCGATGGCGCACCTACTTCCCTCTCTGGACGCATCGACCCCCGTGAAATGGGCTCGCGCGTTCAACGTGCCGTACCAAAAGATCTCGACAAGAAGAAAAAAAAGGCCGCCGACAAGCAAGACACCTCTGAACGTGCCGCAAAGCGTAGGCAGGAGGCCGCTGGCTTCGGCTACACCGACATTCTCGAGGCCACCCAAGACGTCGAGGGTCTCACTTACCGTCCTCGTACCGCGGAAACGCGCGAGGTCTACGAACTTATTCTCTCCACCGTCCATCTTGCTCTCGGCGACCAAGCCCAGGACGTCGTGCGCAGTGCCGCCGACACCGTGCTCGAGACGCTGAAAAGCGAAAACATGAAGGATTTTGACAAGAAAAAGGAGGTCGAAGAAGTCCTTGGTTCCGTCACTGGCGAAACATTCTCCCAACTCATCAACCTGTCCAAGAAAATTACCGACTATGGCGCCGAGGACGAGACAATGGCGGACCCCGATATGGAACGCAAGGACGCCGAGATCGACGACGAAGTTGGAGTTGCTGTGGTGTTTGACGAAGAAGAACAGGAGAGCGAAGAAGAGGAGGGCTACGAAATCCGAGACGAGTCAGACGATGAAGAGGAGGGTGGCGAGGGCGACAAGGACGGGGATGCTCCTGGGGAAGGCGGGGGCGAGGGCGAAGAAGCTTTAGTCATCGGCGGTGCGTCGTCATCTAAAGCTGCAGGGAAGGCCAAAGCGGACAAGGACGTCGTTTCCCCACATTCCATCGACGCCTTTTGGGTACAGCGCCTCGTCGGAGAGGTGTACACCGATCCCCAAACTGCCTCCGACAAAACCGCCTCTGTCCTCACCATTCTCGGTTCCGAGTCGAACCTCCGTGACTGCGAAAACCAGCTTATGGAGCTTTTCGACTATCAGTCCTTCGACGTGATCACCAAGTTCCTCAAAAACCGTGACGTCGTTGTCTGGTGCACCAAACTCGCCCGCAGCGATGCCGACGAACGCGTCAATGTCGAAGTTGCCATGCGCGAGAAGGGCTTGGGCTGGATTCTGCGCGAGCTTGCTGGAGATAGACAAGCTAAAACCAATGCCGACGATGCAATGGACGTTGATGACCAAGCCAAGAGCGCCCAGGTGCCGAAGACTGCGACACTCGCCCCTGGCTCGGTCGTACAGCCGAAGAAGACCGTGGACCTGGAGAGCATGGCCTTCAGTCAGGGCGGACACCTGATGTCTAACAAGACGACCAAGTTACCTCAGGGCTCGTTCAAGCGCGCGAAGAAGGGGTACGAGGAGATCCATGTACCCGCACCCAAGTCCAAACCCGTTGTAGCGGGCGAGTTTGTGCCGATATCCGACCTCCCCGAATGGGCGCGGCAGGGCTTCCCTGGTCTCAAAACTCTCAATCGCGTGCAAAGCAAGCTTTACCCAATAGCATTTGGTACCGACGAGCCCATTCTTCTCTGTGCGCCGACGGGTGCTGGCAAGGCAGGTTTCGTCGTCATTCTCGATCGCTAGGTGCTGACAGTTCCCCCAGACGAACGTAGCCATGCTTACTATTCTCAACGAACTTGGAAAGTGGCGCGATGAAGCTTCTGGCTCCTTCAACCTCGACGCGTTTAAAATTGTTTATGTCGCCCCCATGAAGGCGCTGGTCCAGGAGATGGTCGGCAACTTCACCGCACGCTTGAGCCCATTCGGCATCAAGGTCGGCGAGCTCACTGGCGACTCGCAAATGACAAAGCAACAAATCGCCGAAACCCAGATCATCGTGACAACACCGGAGAAATGGGACGTCATCACGCGAAAGAACTCTGACACTTCCTACACCAATCTCGTTCGCCTGCTCATCATTGATGAGATCCATCTACTTCACGATGAACGTGGTCCCGTCCTTGAAAGTATCGTCGCACGTACCATTCGTCGGATGGAGCAAACCTCCGACTACGTCCGCCTTGTTGGCCTGTCAGCAACTTTACCAAACTACCACGATGTCGCCACGTTCCTCCGCGTCGACCAAAACAAGGGCCTATTCTACTTCGACGCGTCATATCGTCCCTGCGCTCTGCAACAGCAGTTTATCGGCGTTACCGAGAAGAAGGCCATCAAGCGCTATCAAGTCATGAACGAAGTTTGTTACGAAAAGGTACTCGACCAAGCCGGCAAGAACCAAACACTCGTATTCGTCCACTCGCGTAAGGAGACCGCCAAGACGGCCAAGTTCATCCGCGATCTGGCCATCGAGAAAGAGACGATCACCCAATTTGTCAAGCCCGACTCTGCCGTCCGCGAAATCCTGACTGAAGAAGCCAACAACGTCAAGGACGGGAATCTGCGGGACTTAATGCCTTTCGGTTTTGCTATTCACCATGCTGGCATGACGCGCGAGGACCGAGGGCTCGTCGAGGAGCTCTTCGCGGACGGTTCCATTCAGGTGCTCGTATGTACCGCGACGCTCGCGTGGGGCGTGAACTTGCCAGCGCACGCTGTCATCATCAAGGGCACGCAAATCTATAACCCCGAGAAGGGCCGATGGGTCGAGCTGTCGAGTCAGGACGTCCTGCAGATGCTCGGCCGCGCTGGTCGTCCGCAGTTCGATACGTACGGCGAGGGCGTGATCATTACCAACCACGCAGAACTGCAATACTATCTCAGTCTTCTCAACCAGCAACTCCCGATCGAATCGCAGTTCGTATCGAAGCTCGCGGATAACCTTAATGCCGAGATCGTGTTGGGCACGATTCGGAATCGGGACGAGGCGGTGCAGTGGCTCGGGTATACTTATTAGTGCGTTATTCTTTGCTCGAGAGTTTGATGATTTAGGTGCTGATGGATCGATAGTTACGTCCGGATGCTCAAGTCCCCAGCTCTGTACGGCGTCGGTGCGGATTACCAGGAAGACGACCCCGGTCTCGTACAAAAGCGCGCCGACATCATCCACTCGGCAGCCGCGATACTAGAAAAGTGCAACCTCATCAAGTACGAGCGCGCGTCGGGTCGGTTCCAGAGCACCGAGCTGGGCCGCATCGCGTCGCATTACTACGTCACGCATTACTCGATGTCGGTGTACAATCAACATTTGCGGCCGTCGATGTCCCAACTGGAACTGTTCCGCGTATTTGCGCTGTCGAATGAGTTTAAGTTGATTCCCGTTCGCCAAGAGGTACGTGGTCCGCGCCTGTGGGAGCTGGTGAGCGTTGTCGTTAAACGCTCTTGTCATGTTGCTAGGAGAAACTCGAACTTGGAAAGTTGCTTGAACGCGTGCCGATTCCGGTTAAGGAGGGTGTTGAAGAGCCCGCGGCCAAGATCAACGTCTTGCTACAAGCGTATATTTCGCAGCTCAAACTCGAAGGTAACGTTGCGACACGTGTTCGGTGTTCGGCTTCTCTCTTCTGACTTCTTTTAACAGGCTTTGCTCTTGTTGCGGACATGGTCTTCGTCCAGCAGTCGGCGGGGCGGTGAGTCTTCCGTCGCGCGCTCACACCGTCTTATATGCCGACTGACTTTCTTAGCGTTCTCCGTGCCATCTATGAGATCTGCCTCAAACGTGGGTGGGCAGTTCCCACTCGAGCTGCTCTTGATATGTGCAAAATGGTTGAGAAACGGATGTCAGTATTCGTCGCTCTATGCGTGTTTTTCTATGAGCTAAATTTTATTGCGTAGGTGGAGCTCAATGACGCCTTTGCGGCAATTCAAAGGCGTGCCTCCGGAGATCATCCGGAAGGCTGAGGGCAAGCAATTCGTCAGTTCGCGTTAACTTATCGCTTGGGACCCTCGTACTTATGCTTGTTTCTCTAGCCTTGGTACAGGTACTTTGACTTGGTACGGTTCTTCATTTTTATGGTACGGTAATCCCTTCTTACTGATTTTCAAGACACCGCCCGAAATCGGCGAGCTGCTTGGTATTCCGAATGCGGGTCGCCTCGTTCACCGCTTAGTCCATAACTTCCCAAAGCTCCAGTACGTGACTAGTTGCTACACCTACAATTCGACCCTCACATCTACGTTAGACTACAGGCTCAAGTCCAACCGATCACACGCACTCTCCTCCGGATAGACCTGTCCATTGTACCAGATTTCCGCTGGGACGAAAAAGTTCATGGGTCTGCAGAGACGTTCCTTATCATGGTAGAAGACGTCGACGGCGAGATCATCCTCTTCAGCGATTCCTTCGTCCTTCGTCAGCGATACGCCGAAGATGAGCACAATGTCACCATCACCGTTCCTATGTTCGAGCCCGTCCCTCCCAACTACTATATCAGCGTCATCGCGGATCGCTGGTTACACGCCGAGACTCGCCTTCCCATCTCCTTCAAACACCTCATCCTCCCCGCAAAATTCCCTCAGCCAACCGCTCTCCTCGACCTTCAGCCTCTACCTCTCCCAGCGCTGCATAACAAGGAGTTCGAGGCGATATATTCTTCGACCTTGAAGACTTTCAACAAGATCCAGACGCAGGTCTTCCAGGCCCTTTACACCTCTGACGAAAATGTCTTCATCGGCGCCCCAACTGGCAGCGGGAAGACAATTTGTGCGGAATTTGCGCTTTTGCGTCTTTGGAGTAAGGCTGAACAGCCTCGCGCTGTCTGCATCGAGCCTTTCCCGGAGATGGTCGAGCAACGCGTGGCGGAATGGCGGAAGAAGTTCGGACAGCTTCAGGGTGGTAAGGAGATCGTCGCCCTCACTGGAGAGACGAGCGCAGATCTCCGGCTGTTGGAAAAGGGTGACGTCATCGTTTGCACTCCTTCTCAGGTACGCGGAGCTTGCCGGTTATATTTTTTTGAAGGCTTCTTAACGGTGTGGCGTTGCAGTGGGACATCCTCTCGAGACGATGGAGGCAACGGAAGAACGTGCAGAATATCGGGCTGCTTATCGCTGACGAAGTTCAGCAAGTTGGCGGCGAGGTCGGGCCGACGTATGAGGTTATCATCTCGCGAACACGGTATGTCTCTGCGCAGACGGAGGTGAAAACGCGCATTGTTGCTTGCGGAGTGTCCCTTGCCGACGCCCGTGATCTCGGTGAGTGGATCGGCGCATCGTCACATACCATTTTCAACTTCGCCCCGAGGTTCGTCGCTCACCTTCCAATCCCTAATATCTCGTCGTTGATTTGAGTTGAATTTAGCGCTCGGCCTCTGGATATGGATATTCATATACAGAGCTTCAGCATCCCTCACTTCCCATCACTTATGATCGCCATGTCGAAGCCTGCTTATCTCGCCATTGGGGAATACTCCTCGACAAGGCCGGTCATCATCTTCGTGCCCGGACGCCAGCAGTGCCGTATGACTGCTGAGGACCTGCTCATCCATTGCGGTGCGGACGACGACGAGGACAAGTTCCTCAACGCAGAGCTGTCGGATATCCAGCCTCATCTTGATCACATTAGCGATCGTGGTTTGGTGGATACTCTGAAGCATGGTATTGGTCTGTATCATGAGGCGCTTAGCAAACAGGACAAACGAATCGTCGAGCGTCTCTTCCAATCCGGGGCGATTCAGGTGCTCATTGCGTCCAAGGTATGTCGTCGCGTCTGAGTGAGGTTTATCAGCGCTTACCGCCAGCAAATGGAACAGGATACCGCATGGAGTCTCCCTGTCGCCAGCTATCTCGTTATCGTTATGGGCGTTCAGACGTACGAGGGCAAGGAGCATCGCTATGTCGACTACCCGGTTATGGACGTCTTGCAGATGATGGGACGGGCTTGTCGCCCGTTGGAGGACGAGCGGAGTCGTTGTGTGCTGATGTGTCAGCAAACGCGAAAGGACTTTTACAAGAAGTTCCTTGCGGAAGGTCTCCCGATCGAATCGCATCTCCCGACGCATCTTCTACACGATTATTTCTTGGCGGAGATCGCAGTCAAGACGATCGAAAATAAGCAAGACGCGATGGTGAGTTGCGTTTTGCTCCTTTGGATTACCCAGCGCTGATCTGGTATCTTAAAGGACATCTTGACGTGGACGTACTTCTATAGGCGGATGACACAGAACCCGAATTATTATAACTTACATAACGTCAGCCATCAGCACCTCTCGGACCACTTATCGGAACTAGTCGAGAACACGTTGAATGATCTGGTCAACTCGAAGTGTATTACTATCGGTACGTCGCGCCTGGTACTTTCATGCCCCACTCTGACCCACATCTGCAGAGGATGAAATGGATGTATCACCCCTCAACCTTGGCATGATCGCGGCGTATTACAACATCTCTTGTCAGTCGCATTTTCCTTAGCCTTATCACTACGCTTACTGACACCGTCAACTCTCAGACGTCACGGTCGAAGTCTATACGCTCTCGTTGAAGGAGCGCACAAAACTCAAGGGCCTTCTCGAAGTCGTTTCATCTTCAGCAGAGTTCGAATCCATTCCTATCCGTCGACACGAAGAGAGCCTCCTGCGTCGCATATACGATCGCGTCCCCGTCAAACTTGATCAGGTCAACTTCGAGGCGCCCCACTTCAAGACGTTCCTCCTCCTCCAAGCCCACTTCTCGCGGCTTCAGCTGCCGCCAGACCTCGTCGCAGACCAAGCGCTGGTGCTGGAGAAGGTCATGAACTTGCTCTCTGCCTGTGTCGACGTCATGTCCTCGAACGCCTGGCTCAACGCACTCGGCGCTATGGACCTATCGCAGATGTGCGTGCAGGCGGTGTGGGATAGAGACTCGCCCTTACAACAAATTCCGCATTTCGATTCAGAGGTGAGTGTCAATGGTATAGTATGCAATTATCGGTGCTCAAGGAAACGTTTCGCAGGTTATTAAGCGTTGCAATGGCGCCAGTATCGCTTCTGTTTATGATATCATGGAGATGGAGGACGCTCAGCGCAATGAGCTTCTCCAGATGGACGGCGGGCAGATGTAAGTTCTGAGAAGTTTCGTTTAGTCGTCAGTATATTGACGATTCTGATTATCTAGGCGCGACGTCGCGGCGTTCGTCAACTCGTACCCCACGCTCGACGTCACACACGATTTCGTCAAGGGAGAATATACATCCAGCACCCCGATCGTGCTCCAAGTCGCACTGAGCCGCGACGCGGACGAGGACGAAGACGAGGGCGACATCGTAGTCGTGGCACCGCACTTCCCCGCCAAGAAAATGGTGAACTGGTGGGTCGTCGTCGGCGAGCAGAGCACGCGCCAGCTGCTCTCGATCAAGCGCGTCACGGTATCGAAGAGCCTCAACGTCAAGCTGGAATTCACGCTCCCCAAGGGCTCCCATGCGCTCAAGTTATATGTGATTTGTGACTCGTATGTAGGCGCGGATCATGATATCAATTTGGACCCGATTGAGGTTGCGGAGGGCGAGGAGAGCGACAGCGAGGAGGATAGCGATGAAAGTGGGGACGAGATGAAGGAGTAGAGGCAGGCGTGCTCGCGGCTGTCGTGTCTTGCGTTTTTTGATCTCTCATTTCAACGTTGTTGTGTTATTTTACGATCATACTTTTAAAAACAATTGCATGCATCACTACCTGACCCCGCTGTGCGTATCTCGTCCGGGTAATTTCCATCTCTAATTGATCGGCGCTGGCTGGTGCCAATACAACAATGATGATCACGTTGGAATCTAGATCAAATTGATTTTCTTTTGCTAAAAAAAACGGTCTATTTATACTTCGGAAGCCAGAGCAGCCGTAAACTTAACACTACAGCGGCACAGCGCTATATTTAGATGAACGAACGTGTGGAAGTGTCCCCCCATGGCAGAAAATGACTGCAAACTGGTACAGTACATCTTTTAAGGAGTTCTCGCGGCGTATGATACACTGAAAACGGTAGGTTGGGCGTCAGACGCTCGGAGGCGCGGATGAAGGACGGACGTAACGGAGTGCCCCAAGCCATAAATAACCTCTTCCATGCCCCAGCCTTAGCCTCTAGGCGACGAAGTCCTGTGGGGCTAACCCCATTGACTATCCCGTGGGCCGACAACAAAGAAATTGCTTCCTGCACATTTCCCCTGCTTCTCTGCCAACGAAATCGGGTCGTTGAATATTGCGTCAGTCATCCAGAATACTGTACGTGCCATAGGCGCAGTAATACAATCAACGATGAAAGGACAAAATGTCGAATCAGGACTACACCTTGATCGCCAACTACTCGCGAAGGTCTTTCGTATGACGGACAATTTGATACCCAGCATAGACGACAGCATAGCTCAGGCCCAAAGTTCCAATGGCAAGGACGGAAGAGAGACAGAAACCAGAGGAAGACACTGATCGGGATATTGTGCGCGGAGCTTCTTGGATATGGTGCAGACGTCAATGCGCAGGGAAGCGCATACTCGCCGCCTGGAAGGGCAACAAAGGGTAAAAAATTCCCCTGAGAAATTTCACCATCCATCATATCTCCAGCTCCGTACCGCGTTCAGCACTACGGCACGACTGGTGAAAAATGACGGAGGTCATCTCGTGGGACAATTACCGCCCCCCATGAACGGACTTGAGTCTGCTACTCTGCTCATGGACGAATGCGCCGTGGTCAAGCAACCACCACACAAAATGGCCTCTGGAGGCAAGGCCGTCTCCGCCCTCTGGCGCGGCGAGAAAAAGACCTGGTTCGGTTCGCGTTTTGAGTACAAAGACTATTTTTGTAACCAGATCACAAGATAGCGGATACGGCGGCTAGGCTGCGAACCAGATGCCGACTGAAAACGCATGCGCCAGTCAATGCAGAAATTTGGCAATGGTGACACACCTTGGGCCTTGGCTAACCAGCAACAAAGGCTGTCAAAACTCCAGACAAAGACGGCGAGGTTGGCGGGCAGAAGAAAATGCTTGGGGAGTAACACCGAGCCTAAAAAAACCTCTGAGCTTTCTAAAGGCCATGCTCCACGGATTGACAGGATGGGTGATTTACTGATCGACTTTTTATGGTGAGCCCAAGCGCCGCTGCGCAGCATCGTTTCAGGGATCTGGTGGCGTTCCATACAGCTGACCTAAAGTCCATCTGATAATAGATTCGTCCAATAATAACGTAGCTTCTTGTTCCTTACTGTAAATAATTATGTTATTTTTACAGTTACTAACTTAAGTCATTAAACAGATCGTAGACAAAGCAAAGTCTGGGTATTTTCCTCCAGAGCATTGTGAAATCTGCGAATAGAACGTGTGTTACAATTCGTTGTTACACAGTAGATTTATACGACATCACTACTACTACCACCGACTGCCACCGTGCTTTCAAGATCAAAGAAGCTTTGCATCAAGGGCCGATTTTCAAAAACTGACGCTCACCACAGGGTCAACAAAACAAGGCAGGGTATTCCCCCTGGAGAAGCGGAAGTAAGACTGCGACTTCCTTTTTTAGTCAGTTGAGATTTCTATAATCTCGTCGTCAAGAAGCGCAGCCGCTCCCGAAGGCGGCGGTCCTCGCCCCTGCTTCTGCTTCTGTGTCTCAGCTCGCCTTCTCCCACTTCTCGTGAGGGACCGGGTAGTGGGGGACTGCGCACTAGGCACGCTTGCAGTCCATTCTTGATCGGATTCCTCGATGTCGATGGTAATGACAGCCGGCAATGCGTTTCGCGACGATCCGTGGTGCGCGTGATAATTTGAACGGCGGCGTTTCGCTGGCGATCCGCCCGCGTTCTCCGACGGCCCGGCTGGATCGAATTCGCTATCTTCTCCACTATCATCTCCGAAGTCTTCATCTTCATCTTCATCTTCCACTTCTTCCACTTCCTCGTCGTTGTCATTGTTGTTACTGTTACTGCTGCTGCTGCTCTTCTTGCGCGGACTCTTATCTGCCGCTCGACGCGGCCTGCGGCGTCTTTTCCCTGGCGAGTGGTCATGGGGTACTAGCTGGAATTGTACGACGAGCTTCTGGTCATCGCCGAAGCTCCGCGAGCGCGCAGGCTTGACGTATACCAGTACGCCATAATCACCGGGGACGGGGAATTTCTCTAGGTATCCTTCGAGGAGCAGGTGCGCAATGAGGACCTCCGTGTCCTACGTGGTGCGCGCTCAGCGAACCATGTTGGAAAAAAAAAACCCGGGACGAACGACGCACGAGGAGCGAGAGCGTTACTTTATCCCCTCGGGAAAGATTGAGTGATTTGGCTAACTTGCTGTTGCCTCTTGCGGTACGTGCGAGCAGCGCGACTGTGAAATTGGTATCGCGGGCGTCCAGGGCGTGCGCTACGGCTAGCACGCGCTTGGCTTCGGACGTGACGTCTTTCTCGACGACGGAGGCGGGATCACGAAGGCAGTTGTCGCAGTGACCGCACGGCGTGTTGTCTTCGGTCCAGGAGAAGTCTGTCGAAGAGAAATGCCTATCATCACTGTCAGTATCACAAATTTTGTTTTAGTGGACGACACGCACTTTGTAAACTTCAATTTTCGGCATTCTTTCAGATCCAGGCAAAACTCGATCATGGTGTAGGCCTCTTCACGCAGGGCGTGAGCCAGTGAAAGCATGTGAAGACGAACGACATCGTACCTTTCTGCTGCCAATCCGTATCGGCCTTCATACCTGATGTGCGCAGAGCGTCTAAAAGGCGATAGTAAAGTATACAATCCGCATCCCTCCCATCACGTCCCGCACGGCCAGATTCTTGATAGAAGGTCTCGAGCGATTTCTAGCGAAGTGCTATCTATGAGGGAGATCTCCAAGAAAAGATGCAAACATGCGACGTACAGGCATCTTGAAAAGACTTCGTTAAGCGTGCGTCTTCGTGGTCCAGAAAGTATTGGACGAACCGAATGATGCAACACAAATCGAACATTGGCCTTATTGATGCCGAGCCCAAACGCTATCGAAGAAACTCTGCGTGAGTTTGCGCCGCGTGACAGCTAGCGAAAAAGCATACCCGTCGTGGCGCACACGACTTTGACCTTCCCCGAGAGCCAGGACTCATAGAGGTCCTCCTTTACCTTATCGTCGATTTCAGCATGATAAATGCCCGTCTTAATCCTGCCCTGACTCTCCTTATCAAGCTGTGTCGCGACCCGATTTGCGTCCTACAGTGCGACGTGGTATTAACGACGCGCATTCGAAAACGGAAGGATGAATGAATATGCATACCTCGCGCGAGAGACAGTACACGATTCCGGTCTCGTTGGGGTAGCGCTCGAGTATGTACTTGGTCATTTCCTGCCCGGCATATGCACGGCCCGACGACTTTGGGAGGACCTTGTAGTGCAGGTTCTTGCGGTAGAGCGGGCTGTGGAAGAGCACTGTGCCGTGTGCTTTAGCAGCTAAAGGGGGTCGATCCGGTCAGCGCTGAGCGGAGGTGCGTGGAGAGAGAGCGGGCCGCGGTACCTGTACCGTTCGTGAGAGGCGGAAGACTGAGAATCGCGATGAGGTCGCGAAGTATGCTGGGAGGACATGTTGCAGAGAGCGCGAGAATCGGTATGCGTGGGCAGAGCTTCCGCAGGTCGGCTAGTTGGTAGTCGGGACTGAAAACGCTGGATCAGACGCACGAAATCCGTGCTGATAAGCGGAAATACCGGAAATCGCGACCCAGCTGCGGGATACAGTGTGCTTCGTCTATGACGATGCGCGCTGCGAGGAGTGAGTTGCGGTACAGACTCAAGGAACAGGGAAACGTACTGAGTTTATCGGCCGCAACCATCTCCTTCACTACAGACCTAAAATCCTCACTCTTTGCGAATCGCTCGGGCTATGAAGTGCCTACTTTAATCTGATTTGAAGGAGAAAGCGGGCAACGAGAGGCGCACCGTCACGTAACACAACTTGACCTCCTTCCCCGTCGTGTCGCGCAGTCGGTTGTAACCTTCGTTTATCTTCGCCAGAGGCATTTTGGCAGTGAACGTCAAGCACTCGACTGAGTCCCGCATGGTCAGCGAATAGCCAGCATGAACGAAAGAAGGAGCGCACTGACTCTGTTTCTCTTGTAGGTGCAGATCTTGGTCTCTGATAAGCGCCACCAAAGGCGAGACTACCAGCGTGCATCCAGGCATGAGCGTCGCAGGCAGCTGGTATGTGAGCGACTTCCCGCCGCCTCATTACAAAGAACAAGTTAATTGTCGATGGGACGTAAGAGTCATGTAGCCGACTGACCGGTGGGCATGATACAAATGATGTCCCTCCCCGCCATATTCGCATTACAGACCCTGTCTCTGAATGAGCTTGTGGATCACATCCTCGGAACGCCGGAACGCTCACCCTTCCTGCGACAACCTAAACTCCCCAATCCCAAAAACCCGCACCATCTGCTCCCTCAACCTCCCACTCCACTCAAACCTCCCAAAATAATCCACAACCGCGTCCTCGCCTCCTCCATTGACACGCGGCACACGGCCAATCTGGCGCGTCAATTCCTCAATACTCTTCTTCTCGTTCCTGCAGCGTTCCTGGATCCGGCGCATCTCGTCGCCCAGCCTATCCAGCTCTTTCTGATGCGCATCCCGGCGCGCAATCAGTTGCTGCTCTTGGTTGCGCGGCGGAGCAGCAGGAGCAGGAGCGGTCGGGGTCACTATAGCCACCTCTTCGATCTATGCATGAAGGCTGGACAGGGTACTTGTACGGGACGTGGAAGGGAACGCACGGAGGAGTCATCATCCGATGATGGCGAAGGCCCGGGGTCACTGGTACGCCACCCGGGCTTGCTGCGACTCGGACTGCCCGACATTTACTACTGCAGTACGATGTTTACGCGAGAGAGAGCCGTTGTGCACGGCCTCGAAAGGCAGGGAAAAGGAACCTTTGTTTTATCTCTGCGATTGTTGCTATTAGTAAAGAAAGAGAAACTGGGGGAATGGCGTATTATATGATAGGCGCCGTGTTAACGCCGGGCAATCAGCCGGATCAAAGTGATTATCAACATCTAACCCCGACATTTGGAAACTTCATTACGAAAAAGAAGATTATTTATCTACAAACGCATGATGAGCTGCTTTACGCCCGACATCCACAGCGTAATATCATCTCCACTCGTACGTGTAAGCATATCAACGTGTATGGCCAGCGCGAGCTCGCGGTCGTGATTCGCCATCGCTGGACAACCAACGCTCAGCACAACACCCATCTGCACATAGTACTGCACTACGTACCTTTTGTGAGTTCTCCAAGTTGCCCAACCACCGGCGCCGACAGCGACTCGCAATTCAGCGAGTCAAACAGCGGGTTAATCCGGCGCTCAAGATCGTCAACCAAGCGCCGTTGAGAAGCCTAAAATGGGCGCCCATGAATTAGTCAAAAGGCAGCCAATGGTTAATCACGGCAAACAAAACACGAACGGGTGTTGTTTGTTTTAGTTGATTCAGCTGTTGGCTGACGACATTGTAGATGGGTCTCAGTGAGTCAGGGATGTGCGCCCGGTCACCAGGAGCTACGATATCCCCATCAGCTTTCATAGGACGTAAAACAAATATAACCAACTCACGATACTTAGGAGGCGCAGGTCCTTGCGAAGCCGTGCGTGTCGGAGGAGCGGCAAGATGCTGACCTCCAAGACCCTGAGGGGGTCCACCAGGCGGTGGTGGCGCGCGAGCGGGACCTGGCGGTGGCGGCAGTGCCATTCCGGGGTGTGGCTGCTGTTGCTGCATCGGCGAAGCCCCACGGCCGTAAGGTCCAGAAGCAGGCAACGGGGCCTGACGCCCCTGCGGAGGTGACGGATGGGCATGTCCGGGCGGCGGCGGCGGCGGCGGTGTGCCATGTGAATATGGATGCGGCGGCGGAGGCTGCGCGGGAGTCACGTGGCCGCGCTGAGGAGGCGGAGCGTATTGTCCCGCAGTAGGCGGCGGCGGTTGACGGGGCTGTAAATGCTGCTGACCAGGAGGAAGTACGTTCTGTGGAGGCAGCGGGGCAGGTCCTGCGCCAGCGGGAGAGTACGACCCATGCGCGTGCGAGGGCGGGACCGGGATTCGCCCTTGTGCGGGTGGAGGAGGTGCGCGCGCCTGCACGCTTCCGGGACGCGGAGGCGGGGGTCCCGAAACTGGAGATTGACCGCGCGCCAAACCGCCCACCGGACCTGACACAGCTTGTACTGGTCCCATATTCGGGAAGGGAGACGTGATGGCTGCAGGCTTGTGCATAGAGCCGCTGGGCGTGCGTCGGTCAGGAACAGACGGCGCGTCGTTCCACCCGCCGTTCTCGCCTCGCTTTGGTGGTGGTGCCGTAGGCGGCGGCGGAGGTTTCGGTCCGCCATAAGCCTGGGGAGGCGGCGGCACGACCTGACCGCCGTGCTGTTGCGGTGGATGCTGGCCATATGCATTTGCTGAGGGATATGTGAGAGGCGCAGTTGGTTGATATGGTTGTGCTGGCTGCGCGGGTTGTGCAGGGGCGTACGGATTGTTCACAGCCAGAGGGACATTGGCGGGTGCATATGCGCCATACCCTGGGGCAGGAGGGGCAGCGACCGTGGACCTGGGTGCTTGCTGCTGAGGAATGGAGGCGTAGGGGTTGTAAGGGTGAGCGGGTGCGGACGTGGCAGGGACCGTGGGGAGTGCAGGGAGTGGAGGAAGCGAAGCAGGAGCAGGCGCTGAAGCTGAAGCTGACGCGAGAGACGATGACGCAACGGGAGTAACAGTAACCCCAGCCGCGGTGAAAAGGCGTTCACGTCCTGCTGCAAATTCAAGCTGCGTGTCCGGCAACCCTTTGTAACTGTGCGGAGTGAGCTTCACGAATGTAACCGCGTGATGGACAAGGCCTTGCGTGGCAAGGAAGTCCGCGTATTCGACGTATCGATCATATAGCCCAGAAAGCTTGAAAGCTCCAGCAGCTGCTTCGCCCTCGATCGTCTCCGTTTTCTCCAAGTCCTTATCGACATATGATGCCGCCGCGCGGAATACTGTGACCTTCTCGATGAAAGTCTGAAGTGCGCGAACGTGAGCCGTGTATCGTGAGACTCCAGGCGCGGCGTCGTCGGCCAAGACTCGCTTCTCCTCTTCAGCCAGCTCATCGACCCAGATATTGACCAAACGCTCGAGACGACCGGCGGCGAGATATGCCAGAGTAGCGTTCTTCCTCAATTCGGGCGCCTCGGTAGCATGTTCTGAGCGAGCGAGACTTGCTTGGAATTCCAGTCGTGCGCCTAGCTGCTCCGCTAGCCCAGCGAATTCGTCCGGGCGAGCGAACGTACACAAAACGACAAAGATCTCTTGCCAATCTTGCAAGTCTGCGTTCTGTACGATGTCGGCAAGGTCGTTCGTGACCACAGATTGGAAGAGCCTGAGGTACGGCAGCGCTACAGTACGCCTTTCGAAATACGCCTTCTGTGCACGTGCCAGCAACTCGGGCCCGCCTTTCACAGCGAGAAGAATTGCGTCCGCGAAGCGCTCAACAGATAAACACAGGGAAACAGCGCTCTCAAAGTCGCCAAGAACAAGAGCTTTGGTGACCAAGCGATCAGTCTCACTTTCGTCTTCCGGGTAAATGCGGAACGTATGACTTTTGAGGGTGTCGGAGGCAGCAGAGGAGGGACGAGAACCAATGGTGGCGGCAACAGACGAGTCAACGCCGTAGTTGGTGTGTGGAACAACCGGGTCATCCCCACTTGCGGACTGATTGAGCCCAATGGTACTGAAGAAATCAGCAGCTGAGCCTAACTGCGGAGTACCTGCAGGCCCATCGTCACCAAAGAGACTCGGCGCGGTAGTCGTCGACTCTGCATCCGGAAGCGGGGTCACATTCGACGCGTCTGAGGCAGCCCCCGCGCTAACCTCAGAAGGAGTCGCATCAAGTAGGTCCTCAGCACTGGCAGAGGGACTCCTCTGCGGCTCCGCGAATGAGACGACGGGTTCGTGGGGCTTATAGTCGGTGAGATCATCCTCGGATGGCGATTTTACAACTGTGAGGGGTGTGCTCTCCTCTGCCGCAGACCTAAGTTTAGCAATAGCTTCTGTGACGCGTTCTGCAACTTCGGCTTTGGAGAAGCCTAGAAGGGTCACGAGTTCGTCCCGCGAATCCGCGCGGAACAGGCTGAGCAGAGCTTTCCACCCAGCGACACTCTCAACGGCGACGTTCTCGGCTTCGGCACTGCGCTCATTTGCGATTGACGGCAGGTCTTGGGCATCGAGGGCCTGTAGCAATCGCTCGGCGCGGGTGACGACGCTATCTTCGGTGACCAACTTGCGGATGTGCACAACACCGCTCTGATGGCGGCCCTCCTTGTTTAAAAGATTCGATACAGACACGAGTTGTCCGCAGTATCCAAACGAGGCCGAGGCCGGGCGACATAGCCACTTCGGAGGCTGCTTCAGCGTGAATGAGACCTGGTTAGTCCGCGCAAAGCTGGGGTTATCAAAAACGTCAGCACCGTCCGGCTGAGGCGACCTGACGCCAATATCGCCTTGCGCAACATCGTTGGTGGACTGAATAGAGTGGAGGCCGATGGTCCCGTCGAAAAAGGCGCATGCCAACAAGTCGGGGTTACGTGGACACCACTCTACTTGGAATGCCCAGTTATCCGCTGAGGGGAGCTAGGGTTACGGAATTTCAATATTTGGATGTGGTCACGTGATGGCAACGCGTCGTACGTACCTCGCCGATGATCTCAGATGTTTGCGGGTTCCAGCAAAGTGCACGGTTATCTTTGCCGGAGGACAAAAGAAGATCCGCATCTTGCTCACACCACGAGAGCGAAAGTGCGCCTTTCTCGTGGCCAGTGAGAATCTGATACCGTCCATGAGTCTGAGCCTAAGGACGAAGAATTCAGCAGACCTTTTCCGGTGCGCGTGCATTCCGCAAGTCCCAAACCATTACGATCGGCGACGCATCATCCTCCGAAGAGGTGACGAGCCGGGTCGCCTGTGGAGCAATCAGCTTGCGCCAGTCACGGGGCAGGTTGCCACGAACATTATCAGGATGCCAGGCAACATCACTCATTCCGCGACGCCCGCCGCCGGCTTGAGCTCCTCCCGCACCGCCACCGTATGCTAATGCGACAACTTCTCGCTTGCCCCTGAGGTCCCACACGACGGTGTATCCCGTGCCGCTGGACGTCGCTAATACGTGGGGTACCTGATTATTCCATGCAAGCGCGCTAACTTCGTCAAGCTTTGAGCTCCGTGTGCCAGGAGAGTATGGTTTGCTGGGGTCTTTCAGATCCCAGATGTATACCTGAGGACAATAAGAGCCCGAGTCGAAAATATGGAGAGGAAGTCGTTACCTCGCCGTTTATACCACCCGACGCAAATAGAGTAGATTGTATGGGATTGAAATCTAGACCACGAACGGGGCCGGTATGCGTGTTGTTTTTGAGAATGAGAGCCTCGGAAGGGCTGGCGTGCCGTGTTATTCGGGATGACGCAATCACGAAGATATGTAAAGACACACCTTACTTGAGCTACGATTTTTGAAGGGTCCCAGATGGCAAGTTCTCCGTTTTCCATACCGGCAGCAATCACACCTTCTGAACGACTACCGTCTCCTGGGCCCCAGGCGATGCGATTGAACCTACGCAGTAGGACGTTGTCTTCTGCAAAGTTGACAAAAAACTGAAGGCACACCTTGCTGTATTCGCGACTGAGCCACGCGGGCCATTCTGCCCTTCGCCCCCAAGATCGTATTCTTGCTTGTTGAGAAAGTCGGGTGCCCAGATCTCGAGCTGGCTGTCATTTGAAAAAGACTCATCGAGAGCACCGGCGACTGTGCCCGTTGCCAGCAAGGGCTTTGAAAGAGGAGACCAGGCGAATGTGGATGTCCTGTGAATCTCCTTAAGCTTCATGATGGTGTTGAAGAACGTTGATGTCGTCGGTTAATCAGTGTGTACGTGTCACGTCCAATGATCCGGCCCTAAATCAGGCTGTCACGGTCACGTCATTGCTTTCCTTATTTGGAATGACACGTGATCAACGCGATACGCGTCTAATTACCGTCTGCTGGCACGCCTGCGCGTGTCCCTGATCTTCGCAGGGCAAACCTGACGTCGACTTTTAATCGCGCTTCGCCCAGGCTGCACCCCGAGAAAACGCCGAAACCAGGTGTGATGGATCTGTGCGAGCTTTCTCTCCCGCAAATGGACAAATGAGCGGCTAGCACACACAGCCAGCAGCCACATCCATGCGACCCTCGCGTGGCCTGCCTCTTCACCACCTTCACGCAATACAACCGTTTTCAGTGCTTTCCTCTAACGTTCGAGTTCAGCGCGTTGTTCTGTGCTTCCATTGCCCACCCCGTCGTTTATAATATGGCCTCATCTACCACAGATTCTTACGCCTCTCCACACCCTCGACCTGCCTCCCATGAACTTCCGTCTCTGGGCAGTTTCCGTCAACCTGACTCTCGCCATGGTCGTGAGCATATTCCGACTAATTTTCTCTGTGGTCAAGTACCATATACACACTGCTGTTCTCTTTACATGGACCGACTACAAGACCATATTCCTCCCCATTGTACGTCGTTCTCGTTCTCTACTCTTGCTTTACTTGACAGGCCGCTGCTTTTCTTCGTAGACCGTCTTCGCATGCTCAACTGCTCCCCTGCGGTCATTCTACAGCTTTATTCAGTGCGCTGTGTGGATTTGGTTCCACCAGCTTATGTGCAACGTATCCAATCAAGCACGCAGTTATCAAGAGGACAAGTCCAACCATCCCTGGCGTCCTCTTCCGTCTGGGAGGATCTCCGAACCCAAAGCAGTAGTCTTGCGCTGGACAATGGTGCTTCTTTGCGTGCTGCTGTCCTTCTTCTATGATCAAGATCTTGTTACAACGACCTTGTGTCTCGTGGCCGTCACTTACACATATGATGAGCTGGGTGCGGCGGGCAACGTAGTTGGAAAGGCTCTCTGCACAGCCGGCGGATATGCTTCTTTTGAGGTTGGCGCGACTACGATAATTAGTATGTGTCCCATCAAAGCTTATGTTGCTTCGCGGAATGCTGACAGTTGATACTAGGCGCCAACCATACTTTGGACTTTGTGTCTGTTACCGCTGTCATAATTAGCGGCATCCTCATTTTTACGGTAATTCAAGCACAAGACTTTCCCGATGTCGAAGGAGACAAGGTCGTGGGCCGCATGACGTTTCCGATCTATGCTCCTGAATTGTCGCGATTCTTGACGCTATTTGCCATCATCGCTTGGTCTATGTTTCTCAGCTGGTTCTGGGGAGTCGGCCGTATCAACACGGCGCTTTTCGTTAGTTCCGGCGTTCATGTCGGGCACCGCTACTACCTATGCCGGTCTCTGGAAGCGGACAGGAAATCATACCTGATATTCAATGTGCGTCTTCCATTTCGGCCTGTCAGAGACCCGGAGACGTCGATGCTGACCAGCTGAGCGTCTTAGGTCTGGCTGATGGCAGCCCATGTACTGCCTTTGCACGCCAGGACGTCCATCCTGGCACTGTGATGATCTGACCCCCGATTGACAGCCCATTTACGCCACTCACAACTTATGTATTGGACGCACTTTCCAGCCACGCCTGGTGCATGACTGCCTTTTTTATTCAGAAACGGACGCCCCTTCTTACGTATTCTACTCTTCGTATAATGCATGCACAAGTACTAATAACAGCTCCACCACGAGACGCCTACACACGATGCTACTCCATGCTATGCTACTATTATTATTATTTCTTTTCTTTTCGGATCGCTCGCCACGCGCCATTCGTGTATGAGAAAAGTACATGTAGTTTATTTTCCCGCCATGTAGCGCTCGTGTGAGAAGCACATAGTTATATTATGAACGTCTGCTGCTATCCTCATGCGTGTGTCTTTGACGGCCGTGCTGTCTCCGATCTCAGATACCACAGCTGCAGCAAGGTTGCGGCCGCACGGTCTTAATGAATTCGTTGCCATTCAGTTTCCGCCAGGTGGTAGCCGCGCCCCTGAAACGTGTAGCGCCTCGAGGCACACGACGAACCAGCGCAGTTTACTGTAGACCACTGCTGGGTTTCCCGAGCCGCAGAGACGGAAAGAAGAGAAGTACGGCAACACATCGCTCAAGTCGTGCCGCATTTGCTGTGTCACTTGGCGGACAAAGCTGGTTCGACTGGAATAATAGAAGAAACATGCGGTGATCCGATCACGGGTCACCCCGCAGTACACAGTCACTAGGTCACTCACTGCTGCGCCATGTTAATCCGTCGATTTCACACGTCGCTTCCAAAGATGCTTCTCGGCACCGATATACGGAGCGTACCGTGCCATTGTAATGTGAAGACCCAGAGAAGACGCTTCATTTCGAGCGAAGTATTTGGTGTGATTTAGGGAACGGAGTACCCAAATAGTCTAAATACTCCTGGGACGATTGTGGGCCGGGGCTAGACTCTCTACACTTTGAGAAAACCCCCGTCGCGAAATCGACATGACAGAATCTGCAGATCAATTCGATTAAAAAACAGAGCTTTCGAAATCGACTCTGAAATGGCGCAATGTTCGCCACAACCGGCTTACGAGTATGCACACTATCCCATTTGCGTCAAGATCGAATGTAGTGCGAAGAGATCTGACGTTTAAAAAAAATTGACAAGCCAAACCGAAATAAACAGTGCCACATACCCCAATAGAACGGACATTACGTGTGACGGTATCCAGCCATTCAGAGCTATAGTGAGCCCGTAAAATGAAAGCACACCGTGCTGGACTGCCAGGAATGGTGCGCGCGGAGGGGTCTGGAATCCGGCCAGTGCAGCGCAAGCCTACAGCTGCTAGTACTGTCTTGCCAAAATAGAGGACTTGCAATGCAGGGACAGTTGGAAGGTAGTATACCGTACGCCTCACGGTTTCCGTCGACCTGACACGTAGTTGGCGACGTGAACCGAGAGGTCACGGTGCTGGCCTGATTGACAGCAGGATGCTGCGTTCCCGCAGTCGTCTAGGGGTCCAAAAGACGCACGCACGTCAAGTGAAGTGAACCTCTTGCCTTCCTCGCGTGGCGTGGAGACGGTAGTAGCACCAATTCGTAAATTTGACAGTAGGTCACGGCACGGGCTTGCATACCTAAACTTGGAGGACATGCCGGGTCCCGGCTCAACAAGAGAGGAAAACGAACTGTCTCTTCAAGTTTTCCGCCGCGGCGGTGCTAGTAAGAAGAGCCGTGGTCCAGACGCAGCTGGGTATCGATGTTCTTCGGCGATGTCCAGAAACTGACGGAACGTACGAAATTTCCCGAGTGCTCCGTCAGCGATGACAGGGTTGGCTATATGAGAAGGAGCGGGGTGGCGAAACGAAATGATGAACATCATGGAGAACGAACGGTGATTGACACAGCACAGAAGAGAACACTCCCGGCTGGTAGCACATAATGCGGCACGGCTAGCCCAATATTGGTTTAAGTTGGTCAAAGACCGAGGGCTAGTCTTTACTAGGCATTATTACTAATGATTGTTGGCCCCGGAATGTGCGGCAACTAGGCGGAAACTCGAAGCAGAGCTTTGACACCCCACGGGCGTCTTGTTGACAACTCCTTGTCCTCCCCAACTATCAGTCGTCTGCGCATTTTTTGGTTGCTTTTCCTTTCTTCGCGGGAAGGACAAGAAAACCATTGCAGGTTGCTATCCACGATGCTTAGCCAGTGAAGACCGTAACCTCGAAAGCACACTTTGTGGCCCAGAGGCGCCCAGGCGTATTCCGATTCGGGGCCAATAAGCTCAGCAAGGTCGTCCCAGTTCTACGTGGTCCAAGATACGGCCCATATTTCTACATTCCAGGTTTGTTGTTTTCCTTTGAACAGTATTCGTTCTCCAGGCGACGTCGTGGAGTCCAAGTCCGAAGAACCTCGAGCACATTAGCTTAGCGCCCCACATCCGGGCCTCCACCCAGTACGCCAGTGCCGCAACACCCGGACAACGACCCAAGCAGTCGCTTCAGCCAACAGAGGCTTCCCTTTGAGCGTAAGATGGGCCTCTTCACCAGTAGTTGCGTCCGTCCGTGCAAACGGTAGAAGTCACATCACAGGAGACCGCACAAGTTTGGCCGCGGGCGCCGCGTGTTTCCTTTCCTAACAAAGACCGAGTCACGCTGCGGGTCCCTGCCACATACAGTAGTTCCTCTTTTAGGTTTACTGGGTGCTGCTACGCTTCCCGAGACCATACGCTCCGGTGTGTGCGTCTTACAATGAGATGACTTTCTCGCAGCTCACCGTTTCGTAAAGGCATGTACACTCGTACAAGGCCGCACCCTCTTCAGATTTTTTTTTATTAACGATCAGCCTCGGTGCATTTAATTTTCTCTCATACTCAAACACATATAATTATATACAGAAATAATCGATGCCTTGCGCTTCATGTTTGACCCCCAGTTGTCACCGGCGCAGTGTCGACTTGCGACATGCGACGCAGCTGTATGGCTCTAGGCCGTCAACGTTGAGGGCAATTGTGTCAGGTACAGCCCGTACTCGGAAGATGTAATACAGTACCCTTGGTCACCAATCGCCGCCCATTCGCACATAAAATTCGGAAAGCACCGAAGGAACCGAAGGAACCGCGAGGCGTGCAGCTGGTTGTAAGAGAGCCAGTGTTAAATGTTACCCCAAGAACTGGCCCTGGTGGTGCTTCTGATGCCCGAGAAAGTACATACCTATCTTTGTATTCGTGGGGTTTTCCCCTGCCAGTTCTTCCGTACCCAATGTTTGAAGATGGGCCGTGCTTATAAACGTCGCTTTTGGTAGAGGACCAACCTGGAGCACGAATAAGTCCTGTTGTGGAGTTGGTGAAACAATGAAATAATCTGTTTGCTTGCTTCTCACAGATCGGCCCGATCAGCACGGTGTACTAACATGAGGAGGCGAACGATAGCGCGTTTTTGAGGTACTTCAGGACCTTTGCCTCACTGGCAAGAAAGAATTCCAGATAGAGCATGCGAGGACTATACGTCAGGGAGCAGGTCGGAGTCGCAGTAACGCCGGAGGATACATCAACTTTGGATAGTTCATCGAGGGCAGCGGCTCGAGGCACTTACTCATTCATCCCAGCGAGTCAAGAAGCAACTGCTGCGTCGGCCAGTAATTGCACAGGCGCACCTGACCAGCTCGTTTTCTACCATTACTGTAGCACCATGAGCGCGCGGGAGTCGGAAAAAATAGGAGACGACCCGCTTACCAGAAACCCTCTCTCCCCCAACTTGTCTATCATCCTCTTGGTTTGTGCTCAACTTGACTTTTCTCCAACGGATCCTGAGTCGAGAGCACATGAAGTTCCTCCAGTCGTCGTTTGTCTCCAGGTATGTCATGTACTACGAGTTTCTTCCATTGTCTTTAGGCATTGCTCCTATATTATGTCTTTCGAGGGTGAGTAGGACGCAACATCAGTAACGCACGGTTATGAGATGACCGCTGTGGTCTGAGAAACAGTTTGCGTCCAAGTTGACTACAGACTGTGACGTTGGGCGCGGCAAAGAGTGGTACTTGCCATAGCAATGAGTAAAATTTTCGAGAGTGAATGACTACATTCCTCGAGTAGCATGGTAACTGTGAACAGGTAGAATGGTAACAAGAAAGGAAGGTCTCTTTCCTACTTTGGTCTGCATGCTGTCTTATCGCCGTGCCTCGTGTTATGATGTCTCAAGATCTCAATCCCTTATGACGCCGTTAATGATACCATATTCATGTAAAAGAAGACATGCAAAGCACCGAAATTACCGTCTTCGCGTGACGGAGCCGGCGTAAGCGCAACTACTTCGGAGCTGACTTCGATGTGGAGATCGCTCATGTCTACGCAAGGTACCCTGGGGTGATATGTTGTCGCAGTAGATGTTCTGACGTGCTGCAAACACACTAGCGATGTACGCCCAGTCACAAGGACACTACACTACCATTCAAAACCAGAATAAATGCTCACAGAACCGCACTGACCCGTTGAACCCACAAGCGACCCACGTCGCCACTACGGCCCCTTCCTCTCGCGAATCCGTATATCCCGCTTCTGCCCCCCCTCATCTCCACCAACCTCGCCCACCGCCCTCCTCAGCGCCTCTCCCTCCCGGCGCCACTGCGCCCTCTCATACGCATCCCACTCCTCACGCGCATCAACCCACCTTTCCTGCACATCGCGCACCTCGCTACGCAGCCCAACACGCGGGCCCATTGCGCTAGACAGGAGCGCATGCGCGTTTGGGCGCGCAGAGCCGGGGGCTGCGGAGTCTGGCGCGTCGGAGGGTGCGGAGGAGGAGGAAGGGGGAGGGACGAAGACGTAGCCGGTCGCGCGGTCGATGGCGCGCGTTAGGTTGAGCATCGAGTGTTTGTCCTGTATGTGAGTGAGTGCGTGCAGTGAAAGGGAGGGTGAACTGTTGGGGTGGGGCGCGCACGCACCTCGACGGCGAGCGTCTCGAAGCCCACCAAACTGAAATCCTCGATCAGCTCACAGATCGCCATGTTCAGCGCTGCGTAGCGCGGGGAGGCCGACGAGAGTGCGTTTCCGAGGTGGGAGAGGTCCTGTACCTCGGTATAGAACTCCAGATTGAAGTCTGCCGTTTTCGGATATGTGAGAGGCGCGAATGGGAGGAGGGGTGGGAGATGAGGTTACCGAGGTCGCCGTATTGCGTGAGTAGATCTACTTTGGATAGTACGTTGATGTGCGGGAGCTCGAGGTGCAGCATCGCTCTTAGCGATAAGAGTAACACCGAGACGTACTTTGCCGCGTCGGTTACATAGTGCGAGTCGCAGAGGTGCACCGCCGCCAGCTAGATCCCACCATCCATCGATCTGCGAAAGAAGAAAGAGAAGACTGGCGCACCCGAAATCTGCTCTTCCCTAGCTTGTCTATTATCCGCTTCAAGCTGTTGTGGTTCGTGCTCAGTTCGACCTGTCCTGGCAGGTCGAACAGCACATAAGCGTCCCCGCCGAGCTCCTTCAGTCGATCTTCGAGCCAGTCGTAGTTCGCCTCTAGGTATTCCATGCAGTACAGCATGCCCCCGTTAGGTCCTAGCCCGTGCTCCGCCATCGCATCTTGCAGTGTGATGAGAGACGCAATGTCAACGGCACAGGGGTACGGAATGTTATCGTTCGCAGGATCCAGATTGACAATCGAGATCGGACGATTGAGTGCGGAGAAGAGCTGGTGCTTGCCGTAGCAATACGTAGACTTGCCGCTGCCCGGTGAGCCAACGACGATCTCTCCGAACGGCATGGGCGTAGTAAAGGGAAGGTGACCTTCTAAATACAGTAATTTCGGCGTTTTACGGACCCGGTGAACGTACAGTACTGCTATACCCTATTATCCTCATCCGTTTCTAGGATATCTTTCCGATCAAACCCGAGCGCGCCGAGGCCCGCGCCGCCTCGACTACTACGACTTTACCACCTCATCTCTCCCTTTCCACCCCGTTTCCCGTCTCAATTCCTGTTCCATCCTACACCACGTGCTGATGCGCATTCGACATACGGTCATACCTCATATTACTTACTGATGACCAGTGTGATTCTGCCACCCCTTCGTATTTACAATGGAGCCGAGCGATTAGTATAAAATGTACTGCGTACGGACTCCAAATCTTGTTCTCGAAGCCGTTTGCACTGCCTGCCAGTGGCCTCTCATTCTCGACTCGTTAATACTACCACTCTCCCCTTGACTCTCCCCTTGACTCTCCTTTCGTGTCACGCGTCGCTTGTCACTCCGTCACATCGTCTCTACCCGGCAGCACTCTCAAGAGCACTCTCCACCCAAATCGCGCCAATGATTCCGGTCGTGTGTGTCAGCGGGAGCGAAGTCGGGCCTAGCTGGCAAAGGCAGGAGCGTCATATGGCTCAGTCCCATGTTGGCGGTGCCCGAATGATTCGGTGTGAGTAGCCCGACTCAGTGTTCAGGTTGAGAATGGCCGTCCTCGTCGACAATCGAGATGGTGGCGCCGGCGACATCGGTTCAACCGTCACCGATATCGCCCTAGCCTTCCAGGTCCCATCCTCCACCAATTACTGGGGGATTCAGCTCGGCGTTGATGCCGACCCACTCGTCCGCAGTTGTCTTCTGGGCGAGCCAGATGCCTGTGCGTCGGTGTCGGCATCGTCTGTCTTTTGTCGCGGAGCCACGGGTTCTTCGGTGCTGTGGCGATGGGGCGCTACTCAAGGAACCTGAGGGTTACCCGAGCCAATCATTAAGGTACGCTCTTCTCGGACAGTCGACAATCATCTGTAAAGTGGGAGGCGATCGAAGCGTTCGGGGAACGTTCCCCAAACACTTCGAACGCCCTGATCGCGTTAAGGCGCCATGATCGCGTTGACTCGAGACCACCAGTACCACGCGCGCACCAAACATATTGACGTGAGGTACCATTTCATTCGTTGGGTGGTAGAGAACGGCACGCTCCAGCTCGTGTACTGCCCAACTGCAGACATGCTCGGGGACACGCTCACCAAAGCGCTCCCATCGCCGAATTTCAAGCACTTTGCTGCATGCTTAGGACTTTGTACAGTTTGATGGGGAGTGCTGGAGTTGAGATGCGAGTGTCGGACTAAGGTTAGTTTTTACCTCATCCTTTCAGGTACTAACTGTACATCTCGTTTCATTGCCTTCGTGCAAACCCACGCGATTGTCTTTACATTATTTACAGAGTCTGGGACTCATCTCAATAAATAGCCCTAGTGTACTTCGTAGCGTAGTCCTCAGTCCGACCGCGTCCATACCTGTTTCACTTCCGTTTCTGTGCAGTTTCCGTCAACCTGACTCTCGACATGCATATGGTCGTGAACATATTCCGACTAATTTTCTCTGCGCTCAAGTACCACATACACACCGCTATTCTCTTTACATGGACCGACTTCAAGACCATGGTCCTTCCCATTGTACGTCCTACTCCTTCTCCTCTTCTCACATTGCCTGACAGGATCGTGCTTTCCCTCGTAGACCGTCTTCGCTTGCGCAACTGCTCCCCTACAGTCATTCTACAGTCTTATTCAGTGTGCTGTGTGGATTTGGTTCCACCTCCTTATGTTCAACGTATCCAATCAAGCACGCAGCTATCAAGAGGACAAATCCAACCGTCCCTGGCGTCCTCTTCCGTCTGGGAGGATCTCCGAACCCAAAGCAGTAGTCTTGCACTGGGAAATGGCCCTTCTTTGCATGCTGCTGTCCTTCTTCTACGATCAAGATCTTGTTACAACGACCCTGTGTATCGTGGCCCTCACTTACACATATAATGAGCTGGGTGCGTCGAGCAACGTATTTGGAAAGGCTCTCGGTACAGCCGGCGGATATGTTTCTTTTGAGATTGGTGCTACTAAGATCGTTAGTATGTACCCTGCATTCCATAACCACCACCGTCGCTTCGCGGATACTGACAGTCGATACTAGGCGCCGACCACACTTTGAATTTTGTGTCTGTTACCGCCGTCGTGATCAGTGGCATCCTCATCTTCACAGTAATCCACGTACAAGACTTTGCCGATGTCGAAGGAGACAAGGTCGTGGGCCGCATGACGTTTCCGATCTATGCTCCTGAACTGTCGCGATTCTTGACATTATTTTTCATCGTCGCTTGGTCTATATCCCTCAGCTGGTTCTGGGGAGTCGGCCGTATCAACACGGCGCTTTTCGTTGGTTCCGGCGTTTATGTCGGGCACCGCTACTACATGTACCGGTCTCTGGAAGCGGACAGGAAGTCATACCTGATATTCAATGTGCGTCTTCAATTCCAGCCTGTCAGAGACCCGGAAACGTCGATGCTGACCAGTAGCCTGGGTATCTCAGGTCTGGCTGATGGCAGCCCATGTACTGCCTTTGCATGCAAGGACGTCCATCCTGGCACTGTGATGATCTGACCCCCGATCGACAGCCCATTTATGCCAGTCGTCGTTTGAAGAAATGGGCGCAGGGAGTCAGGGCGGATATGGCACACCAGCGAGAGTTAGAAAGCTGGTGTGCCAGTGTATACAACGCGTGCTTAAGTACATCAATATGGGCTTGTAGATATATGTGAAAACAATGTGTAGTACGCTCTTAACGTCTGTTTCGTACTTAGTTTCAAACGTGAAAATAGTGTATGCTACTTTGGACTCGACCAGGGGAAGGTCCTAGATCAAAACGTGTGTGCAATCACAAACTACTTCAATAACTTGTATCAAATTGACTACTAATCTACAGTCGACTTTCCACTAAACCATACGTCCAATACGCCATAGTACTCTCCAGTAAGACATAGTCTTCCGTGCTCTGGGGTTGGTTTTCAGGGATTTTTCGACCACAACACATACTCTCCCATACCTAATAAATCATACCTTTTTGGGGGCCCATATGGCCGAGTGTCTAGTGCCAAAATGTCAGCTAAATGAGAGTGTTGGAGTGGGATTTCCCATACCTGGAAAATGCAAGGGCACTAGTATAGTACCCCAAGCAAATCCGACCCACCTGTTGAACCACTGCGGCATGAAACATCCTTCGAGCTTATCAATTTCGCATTTCCACGTCTTCTCTGTGCTTTGCTCTGTACATGACTAGAATGGCACCACTTATTGATGCCCTTTGGAAAGGCTTGAAGAAACTTAAGGGATCAGCATAGAGAGAAAAAGGAGAAGCCCCTGGCTGAGCTGAATTCCAGGAGAACAATCTTTTGCCAGGACTCCCAGTCATCCCCGGCCGGCCAGGACAGCACTAAATTGTTGACGCACCACACTATTGTGAGCGGTCCGTAGCGAACTGACACCTCTCGAGAAAGCGACATGCCACATGTGCTCTGGCACTTCCTGACGTGATGAAAGGGAGTTACAAATCTATTGTTTACCCTTCTTGAAACGAGGACCTTCGGCACCCATCTGAGTCTCTGTCAGCCCAGGAACTAATCGGTAGGAGGGCTGTTGAAAAGATTATCGGATGATACGGGGTTCCGTCTGGCAGGTTGCATGAACTCCTTTGGGCTGTCCAACTGCGGTCGACTAAGTTGTGTCGTTCTGTCCTCATCGCTTTCCTTGAACCCTAAAAGTCCCCATGCTGCGGAGCAAGTCGCGGAGGATTAATTTCCAGTTGAGGTGGCAGGAAGCCACGCCGCAGGCAGATTCCAAGCGATGGGCATTGAGACTGCCAATGGGAGCGGGGAGGAACACCGTGACCGTGAACCGTATACCGTTCAGTTGAGTTGAGTCGTAGACAGTGCGGAGTTGCACGGGATCAAAGAAGGCAAGTGTTCGGGAACGCGCGGGAGAAAGGCGGGCAATCTCATTTCCCAGCCTCGACAGTCAAACGATGAATCAGAGATGCAAGATCCAGTCGATCTCCTATCTGCATTCGTCTTTCATCTCGATCGCGCTATTCCGTATATAAATTCACGCGCTCTAATCATGAACGCGTCCCAATTTCTGCCAACAACATGAGCGTACTACACGTGTATCCCTTCCTCTCCTCCTCTCAAATTGGACTACTGGTGACTGCCGCTGTCTTGCTGTGGTACGGCCTTCTTCGGGTTATCTACAACATCTACTTCCACCCGCTCTCTCACTTCCCTGGTCCACGCGGTGCGGCATGTACAAGGTTATGGCTTGCATATATGGAGCTTGTGAAGTGTGTCAGCCTTTCTGACATACGAGTAGAACTCCACCAGAAATATGGTGCGGCTTCTCAGCCCTCTAACCATCAGGTCAATCCTGACAGTTGGCTTAGGTGACGTTGTGCGAATCTCCCCAAACGAGGTATGCACCATCTATTGTTGTAGGAGACGGACACGTTCAATTCATGCCTCCTGTTGCTATTTCCGTTAGCTCCATTTTGCACACCCAAGCGCATACAACGAGATTTACAACGTGAAAAACAAGTGGGATAAGGATAACAAACTTTACGGTGCCTTCGATATGGGCGAATCATTCTTTGTGCAAACCAGCTACCTTAAATCGAAGCACGGAAGGGGGAGGTTAAGCAATTTCTTCTCCAAGCAAACCATTTGTGAACTGCAGCATCTGATTAGGGGCATGGTACGGGTTCATTTACCGTTTTCACATGCCACCCGTCTTATTCGCATTCCAGTTAGACAAATTCTGCGACCGCCTCAAAGCCCAAAACAGGGCAGGTCAGTTCCCCATTTATCATCCCATTGGATTGTCCCACTCAAGCCTGTTCAGGAAAGTCCAGCGACTTGTATCTCGGCTTTCAATGCTTCAGTGCCGACACGATCACCAATTTCTGTTTTGCCACCTCTTTCAACCAGCTCTCTTCCCCGGATTTCCGCGGTGACGTTGTGCTCGGCGTTGGTATTGCTATGTACACACTCACTCTGCGGAAATTCTCCGAAGTTCTTATTGTGCTCGTGCGCCACTTCCCCCATTTCCTACTTGCTCGCATATCGCCTGCGCTGAAAGGATTAATAACTTTCAAGGAGGCAAGCCAGCAACGTCATCCGTTTCTCCTCGTCCACGTAGTCTAAACTCGAGATTTCAGGCCCTCAAGAACCAGATCGATTCTATTGTGAAAAACCCTCAGGTGATGGATGATGCACCGCACCGCACCATCTACCGCGAACTGCTGAACCCAAACGCCATCAAGGGGAACACTGTCCCCTCTTCGAAACAGCTTTTGGACGAGGCAGAAGTTCTATTCAGCGCGGGCTTTCATACGGTCGGCACGGTGCTCATGACGGGTGCACATCATCTACTGCGCAATCCCGAGGTAAAGAGGAAGCTTGTGGGAGAACTTCGGGGCGCATGGCCTGCCCTTGACAAACCACCCAGCTACGAGGAACTTGAGAAGCTCCCGTACCTAGTAAGTGCTATCATCGTCTTAGTCCAGATTCCCATTTAATCTAGGAGCAGACCGCCGTCATCAAGGAGATGCTACGAATTTCCCCCGCCCTTCCTGTTGGACTTCCACGCGTTGTACCTTCATCTGGCGCTACAATCGGAGGCGTCAACATACCTGGTGGTGTTCGTCTTTCTTTCCCACGTCTGACCTTTTCCGCCCTGTTGACAACAACGCAACAGACGGTTGTGAGCCAAAGTCCCCTGTTTGTCCACTTCTCAGAGCAGATCTTCTCTCGGCCCCACGAGTTCCTGCCCGAACGCTGGCTACAGCCGGAATCGAAAGCGCTGGAATGTTGGTTGGTTACCTTCTCGAAGGGCCCTCGGAGTTGTCTTGGTATCAAGTAAGCACACGCCTGGACTTCTCTGTGAGTATCCTGAGCGCGACCACATAGCTTGGCATATTGCGAGCTGTATCTCGCCCTCGCATATCTATTCCGTCACTTCGACGTTCGCACAGATCAAGCCAAGTAAGATCGCCCATGACGCCCTGGTTGCTCTCTCTCGCCGAATATGAACTGACACTTGTACCGTAATAGGCCTGCGGACCTGATTTGGTCCGAGCACTTCTTGCCCGTGTTCAAAGGGCAGCATCTGCATGCTTATTGTGACCCGATTGATGAATGACCACATTGACGACGATAACGCCCCCCAGCCTCGTAATTATAATACATTTACGTTTCTCTGTCCGTTCTCTGCACTGATGTCATGGGCGACCATCATTCTTCGAAATCTCTCGGACGGAGTTTTCGGAGTGGAAGATAGATATACCAGTATACATAGATAGCTACACAGTATTATCCTGGGAAACAAAATCATGTACTACCAATCACCCTGTGGTTCAGAAAACTCAACAGAACGTTCGTAATATCCACCGTGCTTGTGCTCTGCTTGTCCGCGGCGGTTTCTGGCTCTTCGCCAGTAGCCTTTGCGCTTTTCTCCAGCACCACCTTAAGCGCGCAAGATATTTCCCCTGTGAGACCCGTCCCATCCTCTCTGTCATAACCACTGCCTGCTCTCTCCTCGGACCGACACGCCGCTCACTATGATTTAAACTCACGCAGTCCACTCCTATCTCGTCTGTCGACTCCGCTGCGACCGCGCTGCCGCCCACGCCAGCATCCAAAAAATCAGGGTTGGTAACCCACGCGTGGCGCCGAGCCGCGTCGTAGCGTAGAACAGCACAGCTTCGGTTGGGCGCCGCGTAGCGAGTATCGCGGTGCGCACGTCGAGCGGGCACTCGGAGGGCCGCGTAGAATTAGCGCTTGTCCTGCGGTGCGTGAGATGAGGTGGCTGAGCGTGTCGACGGTGCCGCTGGCGAGTTCTATGAGCGTACCCATCGACGCGGGCTCTCCAAGGGCTGCTTTCGAATGCTAGCATCAGAGGGTAGTGTTAAGCGAGGTTGGACTCTAGGTGAAAGAGAGCACTTACGGGTACGACGAGCGCGAAGCGCGATGTTGGGAAGTGGTTGCCACGTCGGGTGTCTTCTGCAGAACTAATGGAGATGATCAGGGTGCACACAATGTTGTTCGTTAGGTTGTAGAACCTGTGTACTGGCTTCGCGAGGAAGAGATAGGATACCAGATCGATAATCTCGACCGCTGCGAGGGACTTTGATAGTTGCAGCCTGCTATCTTTTTTGAGCTTTGCATGCTCCTCAGCGGTGATATGCTCGATGAGGCTCGCGAGGTAGTTCGGATTCGACAGGGCATAGTTGAGTTGTTGCAGTAGCAGCAGCGCTTTCGTGCTGAATGGGGAGAGGTTCTTCTGCGTGGTCTCGTTCCGCAATTGAGTAGAACAGGTTGTCCACGCACTCCATCGCCTCGACAAGTCAGGGCGTCAGGGTGTCGCACACAGTCCATGACAACGCACGCGTTATCTGGTTCCCACAGAGCTGGATGAAGCCACTCGCTTCTGCGTCGAAAAAATGTTTTTGCCGGCCCAGAGAGGAGATGATACCGGAAACCACTCCGAGGCCATCACACAATGCGCCCAATGTGCGGGACTGCGCTAGCCTGGAAGTTCGGAGAGGGTCACGTCCACCTGGCCGGAACTGATGGCATTCGTCAGGCTGCTGCTGTAGGCTGCTAGAAGCCCTTTCGCTGGCCAGCCGTTCCGCCGAGGATTGGATACTGGCAAAGGCGATGTGGAAGGTGGGGAGATGCGGAGCATACAGAGACTGTTTTTGTCTCTGAGTGTGTTGGAGCGCTGACAGACCACTTAGATCCATATGCACCAATAGCTCCATGCTCAATTGGAGGACACTAGTTTCCTGACATCGCATTAGCCAGAGGCTGGTCGATGGGTTTATCTTGGGGCGAGTGCACTGCTCAAACACAGTGACCAAAGCTGCATGTCTGTATCCAGATCCACGTCCAACGAGTCTTCGCACCGTCAAAGATAAAGCAGAGAGCATCGCAGAAGGGCGGCCTGATCATGGAGGACGCGATCAAGCGATGGTCAGCACTGAGTCCCTTGCGTTGACGAGTCAAGCTCTGGCACTCCATCGTGCAGAAGTAGACGATTTGTAGCAGGGTGCGGTGGAATCTTGTCTGAGATGCGATGCGTACAGAGTCAATCGGTGGCTGCCACTTGCTGACGATGACATAGTGATGACATCGTGTGTCTCTCCCCCAGCCCGAGCGCGCCGAGCCTAACGTCACGAGGCCCACACTTGCCTTGACCTCTTGCTTGACCTCTCCCTTTCTACCCCGTTTCCCGTCTCGATTCCTGTTCCATCCTACACGACGTGCTGATGCGCAGTCGACATACCTCATATTACTTACTGATGACTTTACCATTGAGCCGAGTGATTAGTATAAAATGTACTGCGTATGGACTCTAAATCTTCATCCTGTTGTTCTGGAAGCCGTTTGCACTGCCTGGCCTCTCATTCTCGACTCATTCTACCATTCTCCCCTTCCGAGTCAGCGGGCGCGACTTTCGTATCACGCATCACTTGTCACTCGGTTACATTGTCTCTACCCCGGACACCCGTCTCCGCCTCAGCAGCACTCCGCACAATTTCCACCCACATCGCGCCGAGGCCAATACCCGCAACAAGCACATCCGACAGCTTCGGGTCCACCAATACGCCAATCTTATCTTTCCACGGCCGGTGCGCGCCCGGCGGCACCTCACCCTCACACTCTGGCACCTCATCCAGCACAGCAGTACCACGACCAGTACTCACACGGTCGAGAGCAACATGTCCGATCCCGCCTCATACATGCGCGGATCGAGCCGCTCCCAAGGCACCAACACGACGCACCAAGGGGCACGCAAGATCTTCTTCGACCACGTCTGCGGCTGCCGTGTTCGGTGAGAGGATGCGCGGCAGACGCGGTCGTTCTACGCGCACGATACGTCACGTAGATTGCTTGACGATGCTGGTCGTGTGTGTCAGCGGGAGCGCGGTCGGGCCTAGCGCAAAGGCAGGAGCGTCAAATGGCCCAGTCCCACGTCGGCGGTGCCCGAATGATTCAGTGGGAGTAGCTCAGGCTCCGACTCGGTGTTCGGGTTGAGGATGGCCGTCCCCGTCAACAACTGAGATGGTGGCGCCGGCGACATCGGTCCAACCGTCACCGGGTCACCGGTATCGCCCTAGCCTTCCGGGTCTTGTCCCTCCGTGGCGGTGCCCCATCCTCCACCGATTACTGGGGGATTCAGCTCGGCGTCGATGTCGACCCACTCGTCCGCAGTTGTCTTCTTGGGCGAACCAGATGCCTGTGCATCGGGGTAGTATGTCTTTTGTTGCTTCGCCCCGGGTACCTCGATGCTGTCGGGCGATGCGGCAGGAGGAGGAACCCACTGCGATTGTAAATAACCAGGTCGTTAGGGACGTTTAGGACCAGTTACCAACGACTAAACAGTCTAAATGCTCTAAACACCCGAGCCGTATACAGTAGGAGCGCTTCTTAAACGCTCGCTCATGCTCGGCTTATGTGTTTAGCCCAACGGTTAGAGTGATTAGGGCTGCTTAAGTTAGTCGTTTAGCATCCCACACTCACCCCACCTCAGTTTTACAGATAACTGGAGCCCCACAGCCCCAGGCGGCCATCACTGAACGAGCCCGGAACTGCACGGCCTAGCTTCCAGGACTTGGGCAGCTCAAGCCGCGCAAGCTCTGTGATCTCAACAGTACCATTGACAGGCGGGTTGTGGGAAGACGCGACTGCGGATCAAAGATAGCACAGGAAGAAGGATATCAAAATGGGCGTGGCCTGGCAACATTGCGGCACCGTCCTGCGTTTCCAGATAAACGGCACCGCCGCCAAGGCCGCCGTAGCACGCGAGTGTGTGAAATTATCACCAAACATATAGACGTGCGGTACCATTTCATTCGTTGGGTGGTAGAGAACGACACGCTCTGGCTCGTATACTGCCCAACTGCAGGCATGCTCGCGGACACGCTCACCAAAGCGCTCCCATTGCCGAAAATCAAGCACTTTGCTGCATGCTTAGGACTTCGCGCGGTTCGAGAGGGAGTGTCGGAGTTGAGACGTGATGTCAGACTGAGGTTAGTTGTCACCTCAGTTCCATTGCCTTAGTGCAAACCCACGAGATTGACCTTACATTATTTACAGAGTATAGCATCTGAATACGTACACTAGTTACCACTAGTGTACTTAAGCCGTTTGTCTTCATAGCGTAGTCCTCAGTCCGACCGCGTCCACACCTGTTTTACTTCCGTTTCTGTGCAGTTTCCGTCAACCTGACTCTCGACATGCATATGGTCGTGAACATATTCCGACTAATTTTCTCTGCGCTCAAGTACCACATACACACCGCTATTCTCTTTACATGGACCGACTTCAAGACCATGGTCCTTCCCATTGTACGTCCTACTCCTTCTCCTCTTCTCACTCTGCCTGACAGGATCGTGCTTTTTCTCGTAGACCGTCTTCGCTTGCGCCACTGCTCCCCTACAGTCATTCTACAGTCTTCTTCAGTGTGCCGTGTGGATTTGGTTCCACCTCCTTATGTTCAACGTATCCAATCAAGCACGCAGCTATCAAGAGGACATATCCAACCGTCCTTGGCGTCCTCTTCCGTCGGGGAGAATCTCCGAACCCAACGCAATAGTCTTGCAATGGGCAATGGCCCTTCTTTGCGTGCTGCTGTCCTTCTTCTACGATCAAGATCTTGTTACAACGACCCTGTGTATCGTGGCCCTCACTTACACATATAATGAGCTGGGTGCGTCGAGCAATGTATTTGGAAAGGCTCTCGGTACAGCCGGCGGATATGTTTCTTTTGAGATTGGCGCGACTACGATCATGAGTATGTATCCTGCATTCCATAACCACCACCGTCGCTTCGCAGATGCTGACAGCTGATACTAGACGCCGACCACACTTTGGACTTTGTGTCTGTTACCGCCGTCGTAATCAGCGGCATCCTCATCTTCACAGTAATCCACGTACAAGACTTTGCCGATGTCGAAGGAGACAAGGTCGTGGGCCGCATGACGTTTCCAATCTATGCTCCTGAACTGTCACGATTCTTGACGCTATTTTCCATCATCGCTTGGTCTATATACCTCAGCTGGTTCTGGGGAGTCGGCCGTATCAACACGGCGCTTTTCGTTGGTTCCGGCGTTTATGTCGGGCACCGCTACTACATGTGCCGGTCTCTGGAAGCGGACAGGAAGTCATACCTGATATTCAATGTGCGTCTTCCATTCCAGCCTTTCAGAGACCCGGAGACGTCGATGCTGACCAGCTGGGTGTCTCAGGTCTGGCTGATGGCAGCCCATGTACTGCCTTTGCATGCCAGGACGTCCATCCTGGCACTGTGATGATCTTACCCCATCGACAGCCCATTTATGCCAGTCGTCGTTTGAAGAAATGGGCGCAGGGAGTTGAGTTGGGGCGGATCTGGCACACCAGCGAGAGTTAGAAAGCTGGTGTGCCTGTAAATACAACGCGTACTTCAGTACATTCCATATTATGTCTTTAGAGGTGATAAGTAAGGGACGCAATATCCAAGGCAATATTGGTATGGCGCGAACATGACTCGAAGATGTTATTTGCGCAAGGGTTTACGAAGCCAGACCGACTACAGACTCGGACGTTGAGAGCAACAAATAGTTGGTACTTGCAATAGCAATGAGTAAAAATTTCGAGAGTGAATGACTACTGTGACATTCCTCGAATCGCGTGGTATATCCTGCTTCTGCCCTTCCCACCTACCCCCACCGCCCTCCTCAGCGCCTCGCCCTCTCATACGCATCTCACTCCTCACGCACATCGACCCACCTTTCCTTCACGTCCCGCACCTCACTATGAGGCCCATTGCGCTCGACAAGAGCGCATGCATATTTGGGCGCGCTGAGCTGGGCGCAGCCGCTGGGTCTGGCGCGACGGAGGGCGGGGGCACGAAGACGCAACCGGTCGCGCGGTCGATTGCGCGCGTCATGTTGAGCATAGAGTGCTTGTCCTGCGAGGAAGTGAGTGGGACGGAGGATGGCTGTTGGGTATACGTGTACACACCTCGACGGCGATCGTCTCGAAACCCACTAGGCTGAAATCCTCGATCAACTCCCAGATCAGCGCGTTCAGCGCTGCGTAGCGCGGTGAGGCCGACGAGAGCGCGTTTCCGAGGTGCGAGAGGTCTTGTACCTCGGTATAGAATTCCAGATTGAAGTCTGCCATTTTGGACACGTGTAAGAGGCGGATGGGTGGGTGGGGGATGTTACCGAGGTCGCCGTATTGTGTGAGTAGGTCGACGTGGATAATACGTTGATATGCGGGAGCTCGAGGTGCGGCATCGCTCTTAGCGGTAAGAGTAGCACTGAGACGTGCGTTACTGCGTCGGTCACATAGTGCGAATCGCAGAGGTGCACCGCCGCCAGCTAGATCCCCCCATCCATCGATCTGCGAAAGAAAGAGAGAAGAGAAGACCGGCCCACCCGAAAGCCGCTCTTCCCCAGCTTGTCTGTTATCTGCTTCAGACTGTTGTGGTTCGTGCTCGGATCGATGCCAGTAATGACGAGGCCGCGGTACAGATAGGTGAAGACACAGGCAACTTTTTCTGAGCTACACGGACAAAAATTCCAAAGCTATCAGAACACTTGTTTCGCAACCGACATCCCCTCGTCTGTGGCCATTGCCTTGTCCTAGCAGGTCGAACAGCACATAAGCGTCCCCGCAGAGCTCCTTTAGCTGATCTTCGAGCCAGTCGTAGTTCGCCTCTAGGTATTCCATGCAGTACAGCATGCCTCCGTTAGGTCCTAGCCCGTGCTCCGCCATCGCATCTTGCAGTGTGATGAGAGACTCAATGTCGACAGCACAGGGGTACGGAATGCTATCGTTCGCAGGATCCAGATTGACAATCGAGATCGGACGATTGAGTGCCGAGAAGAGCTGGTGTTTGCCATAGTAATACGTAGACTTGCCGCTGCCCGGTGAGCCAACGACGATCTCTCCAAACGGCATGAGTGTAGTGAAGAAAAGGGAAGGTGACCTTCTAAATACAGTAATTTCGGCGTTTCTTTACAGACATACGGAACTCAGACAACATCCTCCGGCTTGTCGATGTAGAAGCTCGGAAGCTGGTGCACCAACTGTTCCATGTACCAATACTTCGGCACTTCCTTCTTCTTCCCTTTCCCCTTTTTCGAGGACGTCGCACCGCCCCCCGTCACGGTCTCCGCCTCTCCGGCACTCCGGACAATTTCCACCCATATCGCGCCGAGGCCCATACCCGCAACAAACACATCTGACAGCTTCGGATCCACCAATACGCCGATCTCATCTTTCCACGGCCGATGCGCGCCAGCCGGCACCTCCGCCTCACCTTCCGGCACCTCATCCATCACAGCAGCACCACGACTAGTACTCAACAGTGTCGGAGGCAACACATCCGACCGCGTCTTATACATACGCGCATCAAGGCGCTCCCAAGGCGCCAACACGACGCGCGCCAAGCGGCACGCAAGGTCCTCCTCGACCGCCTCTGCGGCAGGCGCGTTCGGCGAGAGGATACGCGGTAGGCGCGGTGGTTCGACGCGCACGATACGTCGGGTTGACTGCTCGACGATGCCGGTCGAGTGTGTTAGCGGGAGCGCGGTAGGGCCTAGTAAAGGCAGGAGCGTCAGCGGCTCGAGGTCCCATGTCGGTGGTGCCTCGATGACCGGGAGGGTCTCGAATGGAACGTCGTTCGGGTTCGGGTCCGGGTTCGGGTTGCCGTCCTCGTCGACGTCGACGATGGTTGCGTCGGCGGCGTCGGTCCAACTCTTATCGCCCCAACCTTCCAGGACTTGTTCCTCCGCTGCGGTACCCCATCCTCCACCGATTACTGGGGGACGCAACTCGGCGCCGATATCGACCCACTCGTCCGCGGCTGTCTTTTTGGGCGAACTCGATTCTTGCGCATCAGCTTCAACGTCGTCCGTCTTTTGTCGCTTCGCACCGGGTTCCTCGATGCTGTCTGGAGTTGGGGGCGATGGGGCTGCAGGAGGAACCCACAGCGTTTGCATTGAGCCCCACATCCCGCGACAGCCATCGCTGAACGAGTCCGGAAGCGCGCGGCCTAGCTTCCAAGAATTGGGGAGCTCAAGGCGCGCAAGTTCTGTGATCTCGAGAGCACGTTTGATAGGTCGTTCGTATTCAGGTTCTGGAAAGGCGCGACTGCGGATGAGATACCGCAGGAAGAAGGACACCAAAATCGGCGTGGCTTGGCAACGTGGTTCCGACCTGCGTTCCAGATAAAATGGCCCGCAGCAGGAAGTATGGATGGATGTGAATTACCAAATGAGACCTTTTTCACGAAAGTACGACGAGAAGAAAATCTTCATGCTTAGTTCGGGGTCGTCCATAAAGCTCTCCAGCCGCTTGACTACGTCTTGATCACCAGACGAATCAGCGTCGTCTTCGTCCGTGTCACTGTCGTCTGATCGAGCATCGGCTTCGGGCGGTGCCTCTTTGACTGGTGTTTCTTTGACTGGGGCTTCTTTGACCGGGGCAATAACCTGCTCCAGCAGGCCAAGGTATATACGAAACTGGAAAAACGAGGGTTAGGGGGAATCCATAAGACCCCTGCTTGAACCCAACTTACGATGTCCCACACATGTTGTACGCCATGCTGAGCCGTTGGCCAAGTCCGACCGTTTTTGAATTCAACGCCCGCCTGACAGAGGCGATCAATAGGCGGCTCGTTCCTATCAGCGCACAGGGTGAAAACGGAAGCACACACAACCAGTGAGCAAAAACAACGCACTCATTGTAAGCATTCCTCCTAATATCCTCCATCTCCTCCCAGACCTCCCACCACGTCTTAGGCCTCTCAGGTGCGACCTGCACAGACTGTGCACCCGACGCACCGCCTTTCTTCTTCCTCTTTTTCTTCTTCTCAGACGTATCCGCAACATGCTTCACGCGCAGCGGGATCGTAGGGATCCCCAGCCCGTCGAGCTCCTGCGCATACCCAGCAGCACCGACATCGTCGTCGTCGATCGGCACGCGGATACCGGAGGGCCTGAAGGCTGTGAAGGATATGAGCGTGACGCCGTCTGGAGGCGCTGGGAAGGGCGGGAATCGTAGTAGTGTCGCTGATTCGAGTGAAAGTGCGGGCTCGCTCGTCGGCATGTTCGTCATCGTAGCTGGTGGTGGGTAGGGGAGGTGAGGAAGAGAGCAGGCGGGCGTAGGGGTTATTTGGAGCCTTGGGCACGCTGCGGTGCGCAGCGCATCGCGTGTTCGGTTGCGTTGACCGCAGGTGGAGCTTCCTTCGCTTCGCGAACAGAGATAGACGGCCCGTACGGTGCGAAAATGTGTAAGCTACTCTGGGTCCAGGATAGACAGTGTACGGAGGTGAATCCGTGTGAGTTCAAAGCGGAGATGGATCCCACTTGAAGAGGGAAGAGAAACGAAGATAGGCGTCCTCGTTAAGAATGGAGTCGCGATGCTGATTACAAAGCGGAATCGGCGAGGGAGCGGAGAGAGTAGGAGCGAGTGAGGAGCGGTAGGACTGACAGATACGAGGTTGGGCGAAAAGTGGGTAGGACAGGCTACGGCAGCGGAACGGCGAGAAGGGGGGGGAGCTAGACACGACCCGAGGTCAGCGGCTCGAGGTAGTCAAGTAACGATGGCGGCGGAGGGCGAAGCTACGATGGCGAAAGTGATGGTGATGGCGTTGGCGATGGCGAGGCAAGACGATGGCGAAGGCGAAGGCGAGAGTGACGGTGAAGGCAGGAGCTAGGCGGCAAGGCAGGCTGAGAGTAGTTCACGCGGGATTTAGAGGAGAAAGACAAGACATCGGATTAGATCGAAACCTGGGGTTTAAATACAAACGAGCCGTATTGAAGGAATCCACGACTAAGTCGAACGTATAGTGAGAGACGGGGGAGAGGAAGCGAGAAGGACGATGCGTAGGTACGAGTGACTATGAAAATGCCACCGAGGCACGTACTGAGGCGAGGAGCGCGGACACGAGTAGGTCTAACTAGAATCTAAGTGAAAGGAGAGGAGTAAAGTACTGGAGTCGATCGAGCACGAGAAGAAAGGAAAACGAGGATCTATGACGCACGACAATGCTAACCTTCCTCCAGATCCACGACGGCGCAGCGATCAGCGCTGGCGAAAGCGGTGACTTGCAGGTGGCATTGAACCTGACTGGTGGATGAGTGAGGAATGACGAGGCGGGCTGGTGGCGAGGCAGAAGAAAGAGAAATTTGTTGACAGAATGAAAGAGAGAGCAACCGATTGGCGAGAGTGGGCGACGCGAAGGGTGAAAGGTGGCTCGAACTAAGCCATGTTGGGGTCGATGTGGGCCGACGAACACGGGAAGCCGAGGCCACAAGTCGAGAGACAAAGAGCGGCGTGGGTGAAGTGGTGGTTATTAGTGGAAAGTATCGTATGAGGAGGAAGGAACGAGGCGCGAGGGAGACGTGAAGGACGGAAAATGCGGGCCGGGTGGCTGAGAGCAGGGAAACGCCGAACGCGGCCGAAGTGAGCGAAAACATGTGATTTCGGGCCCAGCGCCCGAGCTATCCTTACATCTCCCGGGGGGTTAAAATCTTGACCGTCCCCGGTCAAGCGTCTTCTTCCTCTTCTGCAGGGTCATTGTTGAGTGCCAGCAGGTCCTCCGGGCTCAGAAGGTCATCGATAGGGATGAATGCGGGTGAGCGAGAATGATACGGGACAAGGCGAAAGGCGGCGTAGCGAAGCCTAGAGACAGCTCCGTCGAGCTCAGCGAGGCGATAAGAACGGTTACGAGACTTGGTAAGAACGACCATCGGGCCAAAATAGCGTGGTTTCGTCTTGCGACTGTGATCGCTTTCGACCGCCGAGTTTCGAACCAGGACCAGATCTCCTGGGTTAAAGGAGGGGTCCTTGATAGTGCGAGCGTATCTACGCTCGAAATCTCGTGCGGACGTGAGGCGACTCTTCACGATGTTGTCCCTAATGGTGGTGAGGTCATTGTCCCGGGCCTGTAGTTGGCGAGCGCGAATGGATATGAGTTCGCTTGTAGTCAAGGGTTTGGTGAGGTCGGGGATGAGGAATGTTGCGAGGGCGATGTCGAAAGGAAGAAGGGGTTCTACGCCGTGAGCCATGTAGAAGGGGGAGTAGCCGGTAGATTTTCGCGTAGTCGCCCGATCTGCCCAGAAAATGTGAGGTACCAATGCTGGCCACCTGGAGATGTTACCCTCGCACGTCTTCACTAGAGATTCTCGGATGGTGCGATGTTGCCTCTCAACAATCCCGTTAGCTCGCGAGTTGTACGCTGAGATCCTAATATGTCTGATACCATACTTGCTGGCCAACCAGTCCAGCGCCGCGACGAAGGCAGAGCCATTATCAGTGACAATTTCTTCTACAGCTCCCCACCTGCACAAGATATCTTCGAAAATAAAGTTGCCGAGTGTGTGGCCGGTCTCCGTCCTAAGAGCACGCCATTCGGGCCATGCGGTGAGAGAACAGCGAGCCTGGACGATATAGTGAAAGCCTCCAGCGGAAGTCATGTGCATGGTGTCGATGTAGGCTTTTCGGAATAGGGGGGCTGGGGTGGCGACAGTGGGAGGGATGCGAACTTTGGTTTCTTGGCGGAGCTGACATTCGTGGCAGGTTTCTATGAACCATTTGACGTCGCTGTCGAGGCTGGGCCACCAGAAGCGGTCAATAAGAAAGCGGCGAGTGGAATAAATTCCCTTGTGCCCCAGGCCATCGTGTGCGGCACGGACGAGGTCAAGGCGTTGGGACGGTACGATGACAAGTTGATGACGGCCTTTGTCGCCGCGTCGCCAGAGTCGCCCATCGATTGTGACGAAGCGTCGTGCCCGATTGACGAACTTCTCCAGATCGTTGCCTGAGAGATCGGCGGGTCGCTTGAGGGTGGACAAGTACTGTCTAATTTTGAGTAAATCGGCCTCCGCATTGAGTGACTGGCTAGAGGATGGAAAGTCGGGTGTAATGGGGGAGTCGTGGACTTCTACAGAGAGTGTAAGAGACGGCGCGTGGCCAAGCTCGGTCCTAAGTTGGTTAGCCCAAGTAAAAGCCCAGACTCCGAGACTAAGGGTGTTATCGATCCATTCTTCCGGATCGTCTTCATCGTCCTCCTCTCCTTCTACTGGCTCTCTCCGGGATAATCCGTCTGGGCCTTGGTGCTTCTCTGCTGGGACATGAACTAACTTGAAATCGAATAAGAGGATTGCCGCTATCCACCGGTTGATGGCGGCGTTCGGCTGGATGTCGGGGTTAGCAAGCATCCCTTTAACAAACTGAGCGTCCATCTCGACCACCAAATTTCGGACTCCCACGAGGTGCAGGCGGAGCGCACGAAGAGCCCTGAATAAGCCGTATAACTCGATCTTAGCCTGTGAGTAACGAGCCTCTCGCTCATTCCAAGAAATGGAGCCAAACCGAGCTGGACGACGCTTCCCATCCGCACAGTCCTGAGAGAGAATCCATCCTACCCCACGAAATGAGGAGTCGACGGCTAGATAAACCTTGCGATTGGAGGTATAGTCGATGGTGATGAGGGCTGAGGAGTGGGTGATGGCGTCTTTGAGTACTTGCATGGCTTGTACGTGTTCTTCTCCCCAAACAAATGTCCGGCCTTTGCGAGTAAGGTTAACCAGAGGGCGAGCGATTGATGAGTAGTTACGAATCCAAACGCGCATGTACCCGGTGATGCCGAGAAAAGCTCGAACGTCTGAGAGTGACTTGCAAGGTGGCCAGTCGCGGATTTTGGCTATCTTCGATTCATCGGGAACGCGTCCCTCGTAGGTGCATTTGTGGCCTAAGATAACGACTTCAGGAACAGCGATGAAGAGTTTCTGGGCCGATACTGTAGCACCAGCGCGGCGGAGACGATGGAGAATGCGATGGACGTCGCAAAGGTGCTCCCAGATAAACTTGCGAATACTAGTGTTGTCGGGGTGGGTTTCGTAGCCGCCGCCCTGGGTTTCGTATCGCGACGGTGGGCCTTTGATGCTGCAATCGTCTAGGAAGGGCCAAGCCACGTCAGGGATCTCAGGCTCTAGGATAAACCTCACGTCTTCATGAAAAATTGCAATGGCGTTTGTCCAGCCTTGAGGAAGGCATGTGAGCCGGACTGCACCGATAGGGGACTGGATGGTGGTAAGGTCGCGTGAAGTGATGTCTAAAGTGCGGTGGTCATAGCCCACAAATAAGTCTAACATAGAATAGCAAGCTCGTCCTGCCATAGCTTCGATGAGTTGTTCAGCCAGAGGGGGGACGCCTGAGTTGCGAATGGTGACCGCGTTTAGGGGTTGTAGGTCGTGGACTAGGCGGAGGGCTCCGCTCTTCTTTTTAACACAGAACCACCGGGAGCGATAAGACGCATCCGAGTGTTCATAAACGCCTGCTGCAAATTTGTCTTTGAAGATCTGTATAACTTCGTTCAGAATGCCGGCAGGGATAGGAATGTTGCGTTGGGCCCAGGGGACATGCTCTATGATGGGGATTTTAACGGGAGAGAAATAATCGTCCCTGAAGCGACCTTTCTCTGCTTCTGTCCAAGCTAGACCCGACTCATTGAGCAATAGAATGTGTTGGAGAAGCTTGAGCTCTTCCGGCCATAGAAAGTCATATCGGTTGAGTTGTAAGTCGTCGAGGCGCTCTTGAGTAAGGCGCGAGCCCGGGGCGAAGTCAGGAGGGTGTATAGGGAGAGGTGGAAGGGAGAGAAGGGGATCAGATGGGATACGACGGAGGGTGCGAAAGTCTTCTGGGAGAGAGGCTGGCACTGGCTTGACTTTCCTTGCCACCTTCTTGTACGCGGCTAGTACCAGGGCTGGTGGTTCAGAAGGGGTAAGGGAATTTGAGTCGGGGTGATGTAGACAAAGGGCGTCAGCTCGAGGAGGTGAAACCTGAACTGTACACGCTAGTGTCCGAAGGAAGCCGACTTGAGTTTGTCGTGCTCGTGAAGGGATATTTATGGCACGAGCTGGATCGGCAGGGTCACGGACACTGACGTCTACCCTCCCATCAGGGTGGTCCTCGAGGCGACATAGGAGGAGGTGGTGGAAAGGTCGGCCGAGTAGAAGCCGGAAGGGAGCGTGGTCGATGATGTGGGCATGGATCTCAAACTCAACGTCTCCTACTTTCATGACGAGGTTCTCGGCGCATCCGAGTGTTTTGCTGACTGTACCGTTGGCACCCTCCATGTCGATCTGATGTCGCGTGTTAATATACACACCGGCCTCCTGAGCCAGGTCCTTTCTCATCAGGACAATCTGCGAACCCTGGTCCAGTACACCCGCTTCGAGGATGGCATGATTGATCATAATGTCAACTTCTCGCAGGGGAAGAGAGTATTCTGGTACTCGCCGGGCGGCTACCTCCATAACCGAAAGGGGCGCCTCTGCAGTTGCGACCTCCTCAATCCAGCTTGTTTCCACACGCCGAGGCCGCAGTTTTTCGCATAGTTCTTTGCGGATGATGGGACTGGCGGCCAGGATGTGAGCGGGGGTTGTGAGTGCAAGTTTCCCGCTCATCAGCAAGGTAGCGAGCTCTGTCGTTAGTTGTTGGTCCTCGACTGTGGCTTGGTACCGGTACTGAGGGGTGAGTCGGGTAGTGGATGGGGAAAGGGTTGGTACAGCGGATGTAGGCTTTTGGATGGGTACAAGCACAGGGGAGGGGGCAATGGTGGGAGTAGATTTGGGGAAAGAAGTCAATGTGGTGGGAAGTGCGGGTGCTAGGGTGGAGTGAGGTGAAATCGAAGGTGATGAAGCACTATCAGTTGACGCAGGGGTGGCGGATGAACGTGTGACTCTCTTGGGTGCGACGAGTTCAGGGAGTTTGGCCGCCTTTGCCTGCTTCTTCTTTTTCTCCGCTGCAAAAACCCCAAATATATCTAGCCCGTCCTCTTCGCTTTCTGAACCAGAGGCGTCAGAATCTAGGTCAGCGATTTCTACGATGTGAGCTCTGGCAACGGGCTGTGGGTGTACCTCGCAGGTTTGGATAGCAAAGGAGGCGTGTGGAGGGGGATCACGAGTAGGAGGGGGTGTGCTGAGGGACGGTTGTCGTGCTAGCCAAGCGTCGATACTGTGGCGAAGTCCACGGTTCGATCCGTCGTTTGGGACTGGTTGGCCGTTAGGGAGGTAGATGCGGTCGTTATAAATCTTAACTCGGCCTGAGTTAAAGTATTCCTCAGCAATGGGGCATCGACGAATGCGGTGGCCAAGGTCTAGACAGAATGCGCATCCTTCAGTAGCTTCCCGTCTGAAGAAGGAGGCTTTTGAAGAGCTGGAATCGGATGGTAAGGAGGGAGGGGCAGGACGGTCAGACCAAGGTTGTCTTGGTACGCTAGGGGATGGGGCATTGAGGGAGAACGCGGAGCGATGACCGAAGTCTGGCTTTTGCAAGGTTTGCGCAATGGAGGGGTATCGGTGGAGGCAGCGCGCATAGAGACTAGCGTATGCTGAATCGCTGGGGGTGAGGGATCTAAATTGATGGATGATGTCGTCAATTTCGCGGTTTTCTCGCTCCCTCGAACTTTCTTCGAATCGTACTGTTTTAGCTGTAGAGCCAGAAGTGTGATAAGCTTCTCGTCGGGGGGTATCCTCTCTGCGTCGAGAATCCGCAAGGGTCGAGTTTCGATGGCGATCGCGTCCTCGCCCGTCCCCGTCACCGGTCCTCGGGTCTACCGTTCCGAGGTTGAACCACTTCTGGAACATTGGATCGGGCTTGGATGGTTCCTCCATGAAGGACGGCTCCCAATCGTCTTCAAGGGTAAACGCAGTGAAGTGACCGCTAGTGAATTCCGCACGAGCAACTTTGAACACGTCCTCGTAGTCGAAGGGCTGAGCCTTAGGGTGATGGGGATAGCTAGCAATGAGTCGTGGGATCATGAGCCTACGGTCTTCAGGGTGGAACCCGCCCCAGAACGCCGCGTTGCATTCTTCCTCTGTGATCTTACGATGCTGCATGAGAGGTTTACATAGGACCAGAAAACGCTTGTAGTATGTTCGTACGTCTTCTTCATCGGCCATACGAGATTTGGAAGTAAGTTTTATGAATTCTCGAAGCCTCTGCTTGGAGTAACGGCTCATCATTGAAGCTTCTCCATAGATATCCTTAATGGATTGTTTGAAGGCGTGCCAGTCCTTAGTGCTGTAGCCATCCAGGAACTGCCAGAGGTCGCATAGCTCAGGGGAGACGTAGCGTAAGATTTGTTCCACCTTTTCTCGAGGAGTGAGACCGTGGGTAGCTGCTAGGTTCTCGTATTCTCGTAGGAATACCTCCAGTGTGTCACCTGACTGGTCGCCGAAGAACGGTGCTTTGTTAGAGCGAGGGGCGGGCATGGCTGCGGGTCCAGCTGCTGCGGCTGCTGACATTTTGAGGCGCGAGATGGGGGTAAGTTTTGTCGCCTTGGTTGTTGGGATGACTGAGGAGAGCAAGGGAGGTTTGAAAGAGGAAGTTGGAGGAAGATTCGGAACCGATTCTTCTGGGACCTGACCGGATGAAGGAAGAAGGAACGAGGAGGTCGATACTTTCTGTTGGGGTGATGACTGAGACTTAAGGTTGGGAGGAAGGGCGGTGGCGGAGGACGAGGTGGTGGCAGAAGAAGAGATGGTAACAGAGGGAGAAGCGGTTGTTGAAGGATCTAATTTAGAGTCTAAGGGGTCCGTTTCGTCGAGATCGAGAAGAGAGCCGAGAGCGAGGTCCGAGAAGGAGACGTAAGAAGAATTAGGAGCCGATGAAGGAGATACTGAGGAAGAAGAGTCGGAAGGCGGAGAGTAATCGGATGGAGGGGATGAGTCGGAAGAGGGGGACGATGCGAGACCGTCGGCCGCAGCTACTACTAAGCGTGAGAAGGAAACAGAGTCTTCTGAGGAAGGGAACGATCCAGGAAGGAGATGTGCAGAGGAGGAAGGAAAGACGAAATCAGGACGTGCTGTGATATCAGATACTGGGGAGTCTAAGGGGTCGGTCGAAGGGGAAGGTGCTCTAGAGGAATGTGGGGAATCGGGAATGGTAGGGAGGTTTCTGATGAACCTTCCTGATTCGTCTCTTGGTGGAAGGTTTCTTGGTTTGGGCATATATAGGCCGCGACGAGCGACCGACAAGCTGTTGGTTAGATAGAAAAAGGACGAGGGGAATCTACTGACTCCGCCTCACTGGGGCAGCCAATTTGTACGGAGGTGAATCCGTGTGAGTTCAAAGCGGAGATGGATCCCACTTGAAGAGGGAAGAGAAACGAAGATAGGCGTCCTCGTTAAGAATGGAGTCGCGATGCTGATTACAAAGCGGAATCGGCGAGGGAGCGGAGAGAGTAGGAGCGAGTGAGGAGCGGTAGGACTGACAGATACGAGGTTGGGCGAAAAGTGGGTAGGACAGGCTACGGCAGCGGAACGGCGAGAAGGGGGGGGAGCTAGACACGACCCGAGGTCAGCGGCTCGAGGTAGTCAAGTAACGATGGCGGCGGAGGGCGAAGCTACGATGGCGAAAGTGATGGTGATGGCGTTGGCGATGGCGAGGCAAGACGATGGCGAAGGCGAAGGCGAGAGTGACGGTGAAGGCAGGAGCTAGGCGGCAAGGCAGGCTGAGAGTAGTTCACGCGGGATTTAGAGGAGAAAGACAAGACATCGGATTAGATCGAAACCTGGGGTTTAAATACAAACGAGCCGTATTGAAGGAATCCACGACTAAGTCGAACGTATAGTGAGAGACGGGGGAGAGGAAGCGAGAAGGACGATGCGTAGGTACGAGTGACTATGAAAATGCCACCGAGGCACGTACTGAGGCGAGGAGCGCGGACACGAGTAGGTCTAACTAGAATCTAAGTGAAAGGAGAGGAGTAAAGTACTGGAGTCGATCGAGCACGAGAAGAAAGGAAAACGAGGATCTATGACGCACGACAATGCTAACCTTCCTCCAGATCCACGACGGCGCAGCGATCAGCGCTGGCGAAAGCGGTGACTTGCAGGTGGCATTGAACCTGACTGGTGGATGAGTGAGGAATGACGAGGCGGGCTGGTGGCGAGGCAGAAGAAAGAGAAATTTGTTGACAGAATGAAAGAGAGAGCAACCGATTGGCGAGAGTGGGCGACGCGAAGGGTGAAAGGTGGCTCGAACTAAGCCATGTTGGGGTCGATGTGGGCCGACGAACACGGGAAGCCGAGGCCACAAGTCGAGAGACAAAGAGCGGCGTGGGTGAAGTGGTGGTTATTAGTGGAAAGTATCGTATGAGGAGGAAGGAACGAGGCGCGAGGGAGACGTGAAGGACGGAAAATGCGGGCCGGGTGGCTGAGAGCAGGGAAACGCCGAACGCGGCCGAAGTGAGCGAAAACATGTGATTTCGGGCCCAGCGCCCGAGCTATCCTTACAACAGGAAGTGAAGAAAGTGAAGTGCAGCACCTGAGAGTCAATCAGAACCCTCATTGGTGCCTAGTAGGGCACTGAACACCGGTCTGGGCTTTGATAATACAAATGGTTGGTTCAAAAAAAATTGTCAATCAAGAAAAGTTGGCATCATGTAGACGTGATCTTTCTTCTCGGTCGACGTATGCCAGTTGTAAAGTAGTTTACAGTACCGCACTACGTATATTGCCAATCCGCGTCAAGTTTGCCATCTGCCATACTACCTTCAACATATCAGCGGCGTTCTCAAACTCAAGGAGGCGTCAATTCAGTGGGCATCCAATCGATTCGTTGATTCAACATTTTCAGCACTCTTGGCACTCTATCTGCGACCCTTCACGGGCCCTTGAAGAAATGATGCACATCCCTAGGACCCAGGGGCCAGGAACCACGGTAACTGGCGCGGCGGGAAGCTTGGCGGCAAGTATTGTGAAATGCACCATATCGGTTCCCGGCTCGCCGTGCCCCTTGTTTGTTCTATTTATTCGCAGCCGGCGACGGCGGCTGGATCAGGCACTTTGCAAAGATTACTGCCCCCGTGCCGGGGCCATGCCGAAAGCTTCGCTGAATAAAAATACGCGCCGGTGCCTATCGATCTCCAGCCCGGTTGTGCCTAAAAATGCGAATCCGGTTCACACGGTGGCGTGTTTCTCTGATACGGTCAGCGTCCATCATGGGTACCAAGTGTAATTGTGCGCGTTGTGGTGGTAAACTGGAAGCGCCCGCATCTATCTTTTCCTACTGCTGTCGGACTTGCTACTTTTCAAAGTTGGCGATAAGTTATTTCGAGTCTCACACCCTCACACCCTTGACAGGACCAATAAATAATAATTCATATCATTATCCATCTCATGATCTCACCTGTCGACAAAATTGGGTCGGGTCGCAACATGCGACCCTTTTATAAATTGACAGTGACGCGAATGTGATGACGGACAGGCACGGACTTGGGATTGGATATTGGGGTATAAGATTATCTTCTCGGCATTTTGCCGTCTCCAGGGTTCATCTATCCTAATTTGGTTGTCCCTGTGCGTCAACGCTTCTTCCGGATTTATATAAGGGCTCTCAGGTCCGAGTAGAGGACAAGCCTGCCCTGAGCCCTCCGTTGTCTTACCCCACACCAAACACACCAACCTCCACCCACTATCTGACCATGCGCTTCTTCCTCGCACCACTTTTCACACTCGTCTTGGCTGCCCTTGTAGTTGCAAACCCTGTGAGGAGATTTTTATATGTCTTTGTACAACAGTTCATTCATTCCCACTTCTACACACAGATACCCGAACAGGACGCCAAGCGGGGTGCAGCAATGATCCACAATGGGGACATCAGGCGGGCAGATTGAGGAGCTCGCTGGGTGGATGGAACGCTTTGTCTAATCACATAAGGTATCATCGTCTGTTTTTTTCTCACTCAGAACTCGCGCTGACGGTATGCGGTTATCTAGCTATTGCTGACTGGTCTGTGTATTGTTTCGTTGGAGGACACATCATTTGTTACCGTGCATAATTACAATCCGTAGATAGTCTGGACAGTTTTTGTGGTTTTTATCGTGATTCGGGATTTCCTCGACATTTGTCCGATATAATAACTTTAGCATGCGATATTCGGTGGAAGCGCGAAGTGAGCGATTCTAAGTTTATCTCGAAGTCGACATCGATCCAGTGGTCCGCCGATTCAGGGAGGCGCCAGGTGATTAGCTATCGCAGGGCGTATCACCGACAATCAAGTTTGTCGATGCCCACCCAAAGTGCCGAACACGAGACGCCCACTTCAAACACCTCGTGTGCTACACGAAGCTAGGATCCTTGTCAACCTAAAGTCATGCCAGCGGTCGTCCTGATCGGTACGGCTCATATCGGCATCCCCCCGCATGTGCGCCGTGAGGCGACTCTGCAAGTACTCAGCCGCCCATCTGCGAACGGCACCTCCCAGGGTTGCCTCGAAGTCCGTTACCATGGAAAAAACGGACGGGCAACGGTTTGGGTTTTGGTGTTACGCACAAAGGTCGGCGTGGAGCGGCGTCAAGCTTAATGAAAAAAACACCGTGGGGGGCACCCTGCAACATACCCAACTCATCCCAGATTCCATGGGGCGTCTCTTGCTACGCTTTTCAGTACCGCGCCAGATAAGTGGGAACGAGTTCATTGCCCTTTATGAAAGTGCAAGTCAAACTAGCTTTGTTGGGCATCGTGATGGGATTGGTTGGGTGTAAATAGTTTGCACAAGTGTAGGATCAAGGTGATCCGATTCCTCATCCAGAAAAAATCAATGCGTTACTGTACGAAACGCGGAAAAGATTCGTCATACCTGTACCGCCTGACTGTTCGTGGAGTGGCCGCGAGTCTGCTGACGATCCGAAGTGGGATGTCGGTCAACACCTGTGAAAATCCTGCCCTTTCAAATTTGGTTTATGAGGACGGATACAGTGTAAAGAGGATAAGCACACAGCAACAGATGTGGTGAGATATGGTGGGAAAAGGAAGCTTCGATGTCGGATTGAAGCGTGAGAATTGCAATACTCTATTTCTCAGGTCAGGTACCACCGTAACTTACAACTTTGTCACTGTCGCCCGACCGAGCATCAGCTTCTGTGACTGCTGCAGCAGGCCAAGATATATTACGAAACTGTAAAACGACGGTTATGGGCAACTCGTACGATCACCAGGCTACAATACAGCTTACGGTGTCCCACACATGTTTCACGCTATTCTGAGCTGTTGGCCAAGCACATCAACGCCCGCCGACAGAGGCGATCAATAAGCGTCTCGCTCCTACCAGGCGCACGAGGATGAACACGGAACAACAGGCGGTATCGCAAAACAACGAACGCACGCATTATAGGTATTCTTCCTAATACTGTAACTTTCAGAAGGTTTATCTCATTCGATGCCCCTGGGCGTCAGCTATCCTGGTTTATAAAAAGGCCCTTAGGTCCGAATAGAGGACGAGCCAACACACCGACCTCTTACTCCCCACCAAACACACTATCCTCCACTCACTGCAATCTATCTGACCATGCGCTTCTTCCTCACCCCACTCTTCACACTCGTCTTGGCTGCCCTTGTGGTTGCAAGCCCCGTAAGCAGTTTTCGTATGTCTGTCGCTCTCTGATCGCTCATTCCCGCTTCCGCCCACAGATACCCGAACAGGAAGCAAAGCGTAAGGACGCCGAGATCTCAAGTCCTTTCTGGAGGCGAGCTGATTGAGGAACTCTCTGGATGGATAGAACGGTTACAGTCTGATCACATAAGGTATCGTCGCCCGCTTTTTTCTCACTCAACTCGCGCTGACTGAGCAGTTTTCCAGCCATTGCTGACTAGTCCGTGTATGTTGTGTTGGAGGATACTTTACCATTTTGTACTGTGCATAATTACAGGGAGTAGATAGTATGTATGGACAGGTTTATGTGTTTTTCTTATCATGATGACTTCTTTGACATTTGTCCGAAATAATGATTCAGCATTGATATTCTGGGGAAACGATTTGATGTTCATCTCAAAAGTCGACATCCATCTTGTGGTCCGCAAATTCGGAGAGGCGCTAGGTGATTAGCCATCGCAGGGCGAATCACCGACAATCAAGTTTGGAGATAGATGCCCACCCGAAGTGCCGAACTCGAGACGCCCACTTCAGACACCTCGTGTGCTGCACGAAACTAGGATCCTTGTCAACCCCAAAGTCATGCCAGCGCTCGTCCTGGTTAGTACGGTTCATATCGGCATCGCCCCGCAGGTACGTTGCGAGGCAACTCTGTAAGCACCAACTGCCCATCTACGCACGGGGCACCTCCCAGGTCTGCCTCGATGTCCGTCACCATGGAAAAACGGAGATAGAGCTGGGAGAACGCTTACAGGGGGAACACACCACGCGCAACGTTTTGGGGGTACGCATATTCTGCACAAATTCGGCGTGGAGCGGGTGTCAAGCTCAATGAAAAAAACACCACGGGGGCGCCCCGATGACGGGCAACTTACCCAACTCGTCCGAGTCCCAGATTCCATAGGGCGTCTAATTGCTACGCTTATCAGTCCTGCGCCAGATAAGTGGAAACGAGTTCATTGCCCATTATGAAAAGTAAGTCAAACTAGCTTTGTTGGGCACCGTGATGAGGATTGGTTGGATGTAAATAGCTTTCACGGAAGTAGGATCAAGGTAAGTTATTCTGATTCCTCATCCAGACCCAAACGGGGAAAAATTCGTCATACCTGCACCGTCTGACCGTTCGTGGATTATGGGACCGAGGGGCCGCGAGTCTGCTGATGATCCGAAGTGGGGTCGAAGTATGAGAACTACAATACTTTGTCATTGTCGTCCGATCGATCATCGGCTTCTGGCAGGACTTCTTTGACCGGGAACCTGCTGCAGCAGGCTAAGATATATACGAAACCGTAAATCGAGGGTTAGGGAGAACTCGTAAGATCACCAGGCTATAATACAGCTCATCATGTCCCAGACATGATGGATGCCATGCTGAGCTGTTGGCCAAGTGCGGCCATTTTCAAAATCAACGCCCGCCTGACAGAGGCGATCAATAGGCGTCTCGTTCCTATCATGCGCGCGAGGATGAACACGGAACAACAGACAGAGTCGTAAAACAAAGAACCCACACATTCCTACTAATATCCTCGAGCTCCTCCCAGACCTCCCACGACGTTTTAGGCCTCTGTGCACCCGCAGCGCCACCCTTCTTCCTTTTCTTCTTCTCAGACGTATCCGCGATATGCTTCACGCGCAACGCGATTGTAGGATCCCCAGCGCTCCGCCTCCCCAGTGCCGCCGTCGTCGTCTGTCTGCACACGGATACTGGAGGGTCCGAAGGTGAAGAGTATGAGCGTGATGCCTTCTGGAGGCGCCAGGAAGGGCGGAAATCACAGGATTGTCACTGATTCGAGCGTTAGCGCGGGCTCGCTCGTCATCGTGGTCGTAGTTAGTAGTGGGTAAGGGAGGGGGGTCCGGAAGAGAGGTCGCGGGCGTAGAGGCGATTTGGAGTTCTTGGACAAGCTACGAGTTTTTGGCTTTTCCATCCAGATGGGCAATTCTGTAAAAGGCAATGTCCCAGTCGCATTAGCTAAGGATTCTGCAGTCATGTGACAGGTTTGGGGCTCGCACTTAGTCTCGCACTTAGTACTTAGGACTCAACCTCAGGCTCGTTTCTTGCCCTTTCTTCTGTTCTGTGTTATCACCAGACAAGCTTTCCTCATTTAAGTGACATGGATGTACGTGCACTTTGCGGCGCAACTGCAGTCCCACCTGCAGAAAAGCACCATGATCCCCTGAAGACACTCGTGCCGGCGACCCGGTGCAACCTGCTGCGGCCCCATGCCGATGCTATGCCGAAAGCTCACTGGCACCGCGATGCCAGTGCCTGTCAATCTCCAGCCACGGTGCACCTAAAATTGTGAACACGGTTTACACGGTGGTGTGTTTCTCTGATATGGCCAATGTCCATCATGTGTACCAAGTGCAATAGTGTGCGGTGAGGTGGCAAACAGGAAGTGCCCACGTCTTTGCATAACTTGTTGCTGTTGGGTGGACATCTACAATCTTGATTGTCGGTGATACGCCCTGCGGCGGCTAATCACCTATAGCGCCTCCAAATGTGCGGACCACAAGGATGTCAACTTCGAGATAAACTTCGAATCGTTTCCCCGAAATATTGGTGCAGAATTTATTATCTCGGACAGATGTCAAAGAAGTCTCAAATCATGATAAGAAAAATATAGAAATCCGTCCAGACTATCTACTCCCTGTAATTATGCACAATACAGAATGGTAAAAGTGTCCTCCAATGTAACATACACGGACCGGTCAGTTGTAGCTGGAAAACAGCAAACAGTCAGCGCGAGTTCCGAGTGAGAAAAAAAGGGGGCGATGATACCTTATGTGATCAGATTGTCAGCGTTCCATCCATCCAGAGAGTTAGTTCCTCAATCAGCTCGCCTCCAATATTTTCCATATATATAACCTGCACCCCGCTTAGCGTCCTCTTCGGGTATCTGTTGGTGGAAGTGGAATCAGCAGACTATTCAGTAAACACATTAAAAAAAACTTCTTACAGGGTTCGCAACTACAAGGGCAGCCAAGACGAGCGTGAAAAGTGGTGCGAGGAAGAAGCGCATGGTCAAATAGATGGGTGGGGATGGAGTGTTTAGTGTGGAGTAAACCGACGATGTGTTTGTTGGCTTGTCCTCCACTCAGACCTAACGGCCTTTTTATAAGCCATTGACGCGCAAGGCAACTGGATTAGGATAAATGAGCCCTGACATGGCCTGACAGGCCTGACCCGGGAGACTGCAAAAAGTCGAAGAGATACACACCCTAATTTCCAATCCCAAGGCCGTGCCAATGCTAGTCATCACATTTGCGTCACACCCTTCAATTCCGGCTAGAACGAACAATGTCAATTTATAAAAGGGTCACACTTTTTTGACAGGCGACAAGGGGAGATAGATAATTGATGTGAATTATT